>PYXC01002776.1:2147500-2235000 GCA_015244755.2 Tenualosa ilisha | reverse complement strand
ACCTTGATCCAGTGCAAGTTGATCAGAGCCAACTGAACACAGGGCATGATGAGCCTGGAGACAGAGAAGAGTCAGACAGCTACTGACACACCTCACACACACCACTGGAACGAAAATGATGCCAAGCTCTCTGTATTCTTCTCCCAGCTAATGCCAAGCAGTCTCAGCATCAGGACTGGTTTGAAGAAAGAGCGGAGAACTCACTCTGAACCCTCACTCTGAACTCTTATCAGTGTCTGAGTATCCCTAGGCCACCCTAACAGTCAGTCTTACCGATGTACCCCACAAATACAAATAATTGAATTCATCTGTTCACATTTGCACAGTAAATTAAGATTTACATTTCCTCAGTATCTGTACCCATGAACTTTACATTTAATAAACTATAGAAAGTACCTCAGCCATACATGCCCACTCTATTTGCATTGTGTTCACTGATTAGGGACAAATACCCAGCCCTGTTTCATCTGCCAAATGCTCACCATATATGCAGGCAGCTGAGGATGGCAAATAGAATGCCGGCGATGAGTGAGACTGGGACGGCCAGCAGGAGCGATATGAGCCGGTAGAACCAGAGGCGGGACACTTCAAACAGCGCGTGGCTCCACAGCCACACCTTATCGAAGCTGCGCACCGACGGAGGCTCCGCAATCACATCCTCAAAGGTGACCTGCAGAGACAGGTGTTTATCATCAGGGCTGCAAGCACCAGACGCTGAGAGAATACACAGTGATTGTTATGAACTGCGATGACTGTCCTGAGTGATGAGTAATCACTGAGAGAGACAAAGCGCATTCCTCACATCAGGGGCTCGGTCATCCAAGTAGCCAACCAAGACTGAGATGTAATTAGGCAACAGAAACATCATTATCAATCCAGTCACATGGAAATGAGGCGAAAGTGCTCCAATCTGCCGTTAGAGGGCACTATAGCTCCATATATCCAGTGCCTGCTCAGCCCTCCCAGAATTTCCAGAGCTTTATCAAGCTACAAGCTTCACCCAGTGTTAAGGGTTAGAAGATGTTTGGATCTGGAGAGAATGGCTCTTCAGTGTTAGAAATGTTGTGTTGTTAATGTGCCATACTATAATATGCCATTCTATATTTTTCACCACATTAAAATACAACCCTGTTATTATCCTGTCCCTAATGGCCATTATTTTTAATAAGGAAGGAAGTAAATTACCTTCAGGCATTTGTTGACTCCTTTAGGATCCCTGTCTTTAACAAGAGCTTGGACGCTGGTTGGAGTGGACGAGGTGTCTCTACCAGGGCCCCCCTCCCCCAGGTCCACGCTCTGCTCCTCAGGGGCCATGTCCACCGCCGTGTCTGCGTCTGCGTCTTTGGCCGCGTACACTCCCGGCTGCTCCCACAGATCGGTCCTCAGCTGCTGCTCGAGGCCCTCCAGGTCGATCCTGGTTTCCGCCGGAGCGTCCGTCTTGTCCATGTCTCCGCGTGTGTATATGTGTGTGTGTGTGTGTAGTGTTAGCTCTGGGGCATGAAGGAAAGTGAGTGAGGAAAGCAGTAGGTGAAGTGCAGCGTAGAGTCTGCCAGGTCACTACCACTCTTCCCCCCTGCGAGAAGCAGGTCGCTCACACCAGTGTGGGACATAGTGGAGGCATGACTCTCTCCCCTCCAGAATGTCCCACTCTGCACTCCCACCGCGGCATCACTCCCACCCAGCGCCCAGGTCACTCCACTGATTCATTAGGGCCTAGACGAGAAACACCACACCAGGGAAAGCAGTTAGTGCCCAGAGCATAATGCGACTGGACATGTACTTCACTGATGGCGAAATACCTCTACTGGTGCAGGAGGAGGTTCATAAACCTCATTAGCACACTGTTTATTGCTTTAAATGTGGCTGGTGTTTAACAACTCACAATGTCAAAGATTTACTACATTTGTAGATTTACCGGTTTGCAGCAGCTGCATCCCTCATTGGATGAGCAAAGGTAATGGGCTTCGAATGAGTACATTTCAGAAGCGTCTGTTTTTCTTTATCAGGGTTGTTTGAAAATTCCATGCCTGCCTGTGTCAGTCAGCTGCTTCATGTGGAAAACCTCCTCAGGCTCCGGCCGCAGCTCATCTCAGGGGCTACAGCGCTCTCTGCTGGCCAGCATTGGAGCGAGAGGTTTGTCACTTACTAAGCCATCAGACACTTCAAGAAAACCATCTTTCTCTTTATTTGCGATGACACGCACACACACGCATGCAAACACACACAGACACACACACACACACACACACACACAAACACACACACACACTCACTCTCATTTATGCGACCCTCTTAATATACAGTACATGTTGAGACTGCCCTCAAGACCACAAAACCACAAACCTATTTTATCCTGTCAGCACAGAGCAGCACTGGAGTATGGATGGATTCTATTTTCTTTAAATTTGATTTGTGGTACTGATCTATTGATGAATAGTAGTGTGGATCTACTCTGTGTAATCCTCCATCTCAGCTGCAGTGCCTGGCAGAGTGTGTGGAGGTGAAAGATCAGAGCACATGCACACACACACACACACACAGAGGTTCTCTCTCATGGAGCTAATGAGACAGGGGGCTTCAAGTGCCTGTAGCTCTTGTGCGCAGCTCCATGACACAAACAGCATCTCCACTGCCCATCCCTCTCTCAGCTGACAGAGGCTTAAAAGATATTACCAATTCAGTTCAGCAGCGATTCAGCGCTTTCAAAAGATATTACCAATTCAGCTCAGCAGCGATTCAACGCTTTCAAAAGCTTCCTCTCTACTTCCCCAGCCTTTGAATCTCATCCCCTCATTATTCTCTCCTTCCCCTTTGTTGTTCTGTGTTCTCTCTCCTTTTACCAAGGGCCATCGTTCTTTGTGTTTACGCCCCCCTCCTCCTTATTGTTGTTTACTATTGTAGTCTGTATTGTTATTTAAATATGTCTGCTTATGCACATCACAAATGAAACACAGGTCAAGCAGGAGAAAGGTGCACAACTGACAGACAGATCTTCAAAGCAGGAATTACGTAGAAAACAGAAATACAAATTTCACAATTTTTAGGAGACTTTATGTCTATCAGTCATGGAGGTTGGTCAGTTTTACGTCTCAGTGCTCTGTTTGCGACTGGTCACTGTCAGCCTGTGCATCCCTAGCAACAAGGCATCCAGCATCACTAATGTGCGCTCCATCTCTGAACCTGTCTGACCTCAGCTCAGAGCAGGGCAGCACAGCACTCATTCTCAAGAGTGGACTCAGAGTCTCCATCACCTGCTGAGGGTTCAGCGGTGTCTACACAAAGAGCTGCCACGCTGCGCAGGCAGCGGAAGCCATGGGGCGGTGGTAGGGGGCTGCACTGATGACAGTTTTTCCCAGCAAGCACAGGCACACCAGATTTCACAATGTGCTTTTAGGAAAATATGCTGTCTCCCACCTTTGGACCCATTAACAGATCATCTTCCCTGGTCTATTAATAGCTGGTGTCAGCCTTGACAGTGTTTGTAGGGAAGGGTGTTTTCTCACAGGGAAAAACACACTAATCCCTTTCTGCCCACCCAGGGGAAACAGCTGTGACAGGTCTAGCCAGGAACCTACTTTATTGTTTGAACTCCACATATCTCCATCTAGAACTGGAATATAAATGTTATGTTGCCTGATGAGGCATAAAGCAATTCAGCTGAATAGGCCATTGGATTTATTTTAGCCAATAAATGTCCAAATATTTACCATGGAACTTTTCCTGTAAGCAAAAGGAAAATCACCAGCTCTGAGCTCTGTTTTATATGATGGGACTAGGCTGCCTAGAATGCATTCATATCAATATCATTTAGTGTAGACATACTGGGGGGGTGTTGATGGGTCACATTCATGACGAGGAACAGTAAAAAAAAAAAAACATAACTTAAAATTAAAAACTAAACTAAAAACTAAACCTTTGACCTACTCAAGCAGTCCAGCTGAATACTGGTCCAGTGCTAAATCAAGCAGAGCTGGCACTACAGCACTATACAAGTCATTTCACTAATTAGACACATCTAGCTGAGCAAAGGGTGCCACTTAGAGTGCATTTGGGATTCAGTAGAGCACCATTCCAAGAAGGACATTTGCACATCAAGGTTGAGTGATTTAGTGTGTCAAAAAGATGCACATCCCACACCTAACAAGCAGATTGTGAGGCCACCAACACCCAAGGCCAATTATGGATGGGTGGATCTAAAACATCAAAAAAACATAAAAAAAAACATCAAAAATGATTCATACATCGAAATGGCATTTTCTTTATCAGTGGTTTGGTGAGCAGATCATGCAGGATTTTTCTGGATACTACATTACAGACATTATCAGGTGATAATGATAATACTACATCATCATGTTTTGTGTTTTTCAGGGATGATTATGCAGTTCAGACTGATTGACTTCACAGTTGGGCAAAAAAAAATGAACAGATGCAACCCTGATAAAATGGTGATCCACTTGAAACTCCCGGACAGTTCCATGCTAGCACAGCTTCCCCTTGACTAGTCCTGCAGCTTAAGTGGATCTGCTTGTGAACTCTGAGTGCCGTGTTCCGCTGGTCACACCTGCCTCTCCAGCTGTTTCCAGCACCCATGAAGCCGCAGAACACAGCCTGCTTTAAATGAGCAGTGGGCGGATTTACTTGGCTTTCCTTCCCCCACTGATCTAATGGGTGAAATACTCTACGTCCTCTTCCTGTGTGTCCATCGACCTGCTTGAGGCCAGCACCCAAACCACCAGAGGCCAAACAAGAATCCCACTGTTCTGGGGGTAGTCTCTGTGTTTGCTCTGTATTCCTGTATTGTCTTTCAGAGCCAGTCCATTCATTAGGTCATATAGCAGACACACTCGGGACAAGCTTCTCTCTCTCTCTCTCTCTCTCTCTTTCTCTATCTCTCTCCATTTGCCTTTAATCTTCATCACAATGTCTCCTATCCAAGCACATCCTATTTTGGCCTGACTCTGATCCTTGTAGGAATACTCAAGTTTATGAAGCCTAGCCACATTATAGGGACTTTTTCTAGCATGTGCACACACACACACACACACACACACACACACACACACACACACACAGACACACACGTATACACGCATGCACACACACACACACGCACAAAAACATATCGTGCCTAGGTCCCAATGTCTAAACCCAGTGTGTTTTATTGTCCTGAAGAGGGGGACCTAAGCCTGCTCACTTAATTGACGAATGACAACAGCAGCCTGTAACCATAGCAACCCTCTCCTTCTCAGATCATTCACTCGCCGTTTGAACCATGGACAGAAGCAAAAGCAACCTTTTTCATCTGGACAACAACAACAGAAACAGACAGACTAGTTTGTAGTTTAAATCCACACAAAAAATTGGGGAAAAAAATATGAAAAATGGTCAGTGGTATTCTGGATTCTGGAACACACCGAGGGTTTCTGTCATTTCATGCTTGAGGAGGGTAATCCCTAGATGAACCAATAAGCTGCAGTGTGTGTATATATGTGTGTGTTCCAATGGCCTTAGACCAGTTTAAGTTGTGTCCTCTACGCTGTGTACTGCTCACAGGTGATACAAACTATAGGACCCAAACACATGAGCCAAGTTATGTAACGGGCACATGCTGAGGTAAGGCTGAAGATGCCAGAGTGCAAAAGGGCCATCACCACTGTTTGCTGTGGACAAACTCCCATGCTCCAGATTTTTGGTCGCTATTTGCCATGGTGCTACACAAATAGGAAAAGACCATAAAATGACACTGTGCTATCTCTCCTAGGGCACTTTCATTGCTCTCTAATGATTTCCTCTGTCCTTTGGTGCGGGCGCGTGCGCACACACATGCACACGCGCACACACACACACAGGGACACTAATTCTCAACACGGGCCCCACATTACCTCTGAAACTGAGAGAGGGGCTGTGTGTTGTCTTTCCAGTTCCACAGTACTGATGCGTAAGCGTCAAGGCCACTGAGGAGTGGTCAGACTGCTGCCGTCATGTCTGAGGTCAAGGATTCACCAGAAGCAGTGCTGCAGTGAGGGAGCTCCAGTCAAGCGCAATAACACTGGTGACATGGAACAGATGGCAAGAGCCTTACAGTGTGGCACCTGCTCCAAATTTATAAGACATACATACTATGCATCTGTCATCATTCTCTGTTGGTTTAATGAATAACAGATTATTACGTTTCTCTGATATGGGGACGATACACATCTATTCACTGTCTGTTTATAAATACATGTTTATCAAATGCAAGTACAATGAACATGAATAAGTGAATACATTGTAGGGAGAAAATTCAATGCTATTCGTTTCCAAATCTTGGTGATGTGTGAAAAGAAACATTTTTAATGTTCTGTTTGAAGTGTACAGTACCGTAGTGGGTTAGTATAGCACAGTGAGGTGGTAAGAATTTCAGTTCCTCAAACACTTCACTTCAGTTCAGCTGTTAATGAAATGACCTGGATCAGCATTTGCAAACACACTGAAATGTTACACATGCATGAATAACAATGTCATTACAGTGGAATTCGATGTTAACTGACTGTTTGGTCTGTCAGTCATTCCTATGGCTGTGTTAATGTTGTAAAAAGGTTAGGATAATATGCAAAAAAATACACAATCCAAGTGTCTTATGTCCAGGATAGCTTATCTCCCACTTGGGGAGAAAATGTTTGACAGTATGAGGTACCACATGTTGAATAGCTCTTAAAAGCATTTCAGAACATGCTTCATTCACAGGAAGTTCTCCAATATTCACCTGAAGCCAACTCTGTGGCCCATGATTGAGTGTCTAAACAAATCCCATCTTGGCATCTTGGCCTTGAGTGAGACCAAAAGCTGAGCCCTGTCAGCTGAACTCCTCTGGGATCTGTCCAGGAATCCTGACCCCTTGGTCAGTGTGTTCCTGGGGCTGGAGTTGGCACAGCTGGAGCGGGTCTCGGCCGTGCTGCTGCTGGTCCTCTGAAGGAACTGGAAGAAGTTCTCCTGAAGCGAGCCCTCCTGGCTGGAGGCGCCCAGCTCCACGGCCCGACCCCCACCAACACTGCCACCGGCCCCGCAGCACCGCCGCAGCCGCACCAGCTGCTCCCGGATCTGCCGGTTGAGCAGGCCGTAGAAGAAGGGGTTGACGGCAAAGGAGGAGTACGCCAGCCAGGTGACCACCTCCTCGATGACGCCCACGTCGCTCTGCAGCGGTGCGCTGAGAGACAGGTGCAGGTGGAAGGCGAAGTAGGGCAGCCAGCAGAGCAGGAACTGGCCCACGATCACCACCAGCGTGACCGCCGCCTTGCCCCCGCCGAAGACGCGCTGGGGAGAAAGCCGCTGCGGGAGGTTGCGCGTGGTGGTGATGATGGTGGTCTGGCTGTTGATGGAGTCGGAGCGACGCTTGGCGGGCGCGTTGGCGCTAGCCCAGGCGGGCACAGGGGCGCTCTGGCGGGCGGCCGTGCGCGCCACCTTGTAGACGTTGCAGTAGACGGCAAAGATGACAACGGCGGGCAGCAGGAAGCACAGCACGCTGAAGAGCAGGGCAAAGACCTTGCGCAGGCGACTGTGGCTCCAGTGCAGCGAGCAGTGGGCCGCCGCGATGGAGCTCTGGTGGCCGTACGCCGGCCAGCCGAAAAGCGTCACCAGGGCCAGCAGGATGGACTTGACCCAGATGAAGACCATGACCCCCACGGCCAGGTTGAGGGTCATCTTGACCTCGTAGCGCATGGGGTGGACGATGTAGTAGTAGCGCTCCACGCTGATGGCCGTGACGGTGAGGATGGAGGCGCAGATGAGGAACACGTTGAGAAAGATGTACACCTGGCACTCCAGTACTGTGAAGGACACCGTGCCAAAGTAGGGAGAGCTGGATATGATGCCCAGAGGCATGAGGAGCACAGCACACAGCAGGTCCACCGCGCACAGGTGGCACACAAAGGCAAACTTCTTCATGTGTGGCGCGCGGGCAATGGCCACCATGACACCTGTATTGCCCAGCAGCGCAGCCAGGTTAAGTGTCACCATGCAGAAGAGCGCCACCAGGTCCTTGATCTGCGACTGCGAGGTGGTGATGACCTCCATGCTGGGTGGCGTGGGTCGCGTAGGCACGACCCACAGGCTGGTGGTGGCATTGGCCACAGACGGATAGGTCACAGCGCTCTGCATTGGGCCTGATCCAGCATTTGCCATCATTGGGCCGGCCCCAGCACTCTCTATTGTTCACAGCATGGGCAGCAAACACTCACACTTCCCCATCATGGCACCTCCCTCTCCACATCCTCTGGCTAGCACTCAGTGGCATGGATGACTGGGAAACAAATGTCACTGAGATTAAAGATAGAAAGCCAGTTTAAGACAGTTTATGTTCTATAGAAACAGCCGAGCCATACACAACTGTCATTATTTATAGAAGTACAAGAAATTCACTTACCAGTTTATAATAGACAGCTCTTCAATGTAAATGGTCTTTTCTAGAGTTATTTTACATGTTATAAACAATAGTACAGTCCTGGTATTCTGCAGACAGTTGAATAACAGCCATCGCAATGTCCTTCAACAATACCATTCCCACTCATGTCATTTTTTAACATTAATTAAATGCATAAATTTTGGTGTAGAATCTAAGAGACAAAGTGTAGAAAGCACACAAGCGCTAACTGATTCATGTACAACATATAACTGTTTTTTAATGGGTTATTGGAGAGCTATAGCAATGAACAGCCAGGCCTGCTGGTACATTTGGTACATGACTGTAGTATTATTCTGAGGCGTTTTTGTAGCCTATACTATATATCTGACCATTTTTAGTATGCTGGTGGTGAATGAATGGTGGTTAATGCGCTTTATTTATACCATCTGTCAATCAAACTTAATGATTTATGAATGTCTGACTAACTGAAAAGAAGAAAAATACTGACCATGTTTAAGTGTTGCTGTGTGTGCCATTGATCATGCTGAACTCTAAGAGGATGATGGCAAATTATTCCAGAAATGTAAATGGTCTCGGCAGGGCAAGGGGCCAATCTAGGGATTGCTGTGTCTTTTAAAGCCATAACATCTAGGTTATGTAAGCCTGTCCTCTTTTCTAGCCTTTAATCTAGAACATCACTGCCAACATCTCTAGTACTTGCTAGATATCCTGGCTGACTGTTTCGCACATTAATGCTGGCTTTGTACTCAGTGGCTCATCCTCTAAACCATTTATATCAATAGTCACATGTGGCCCTGAGAATTCTTTGTGAATGCAATGCTATACTCAAGCCAATAGCACAACTAAATATATAGACTAAGTCAGTGATGGATACAGTGAGTATCCATCCAGTGAGCGTACACTGATTAATCAATGGGCCCGAGTTCTATCTTGTGATCATGGACAATTTAGACAGCGTAGGTTTTCTTTTTTACGTGCCCCTACACACAGAACTGAGCAAAAACAACAATCCTATGTTGCTGTCCCCCAACTCATGAATGATATGTTTTTGTACTAGAGGGTCATTGACCTTCCTAAATCAGTATCACTAGTGGGTGGGTTTGTCTTGTCCTCTCAGTGCTGTGGTGGTCTGTGAGTTCCACATGATTGTCCCTAGGTCATCCCACACCGCACGATGACCTCCCCTCAAGGCCACTCTCCTTCTTTGTGGACCACCAGTATACATAATATACATCGGCTCCCTTCCACAACACAATTACCCAGAAAAACTCAACTCTCCTCTATGACTAAACCCTTTAGCCATTTTTACACTTGGTTCCAAATAAAGAAACAGCATGGCATCATACTGTAGATTTCTCTTCTATACTATTGGTGGTGAACAAACATAAATCTACATGAATCTGAGGGAGTTCATTGGTTGCATTCTTGTGTCATTTTGTAAAAACCAAGCACAAGCGTTGGTCATATCCATCCGAACGTTCAGATTTATGCGTTCTCTTACCTCTCCCATTTTCTGCTCTTCGAGAGCACAGCAAGGTTCCACATGTCCAGATGTTCCAACAAGACCGGTCCCAACCAAAACAGTGCCTGTTCCTCAGTAACGTCTACTCAGTCTCTACAGCAAGAAAACTATTTTTCATCAGTCAAGTGTCAACGCTAAAACTTCCATCCGTCACTCCATCCGTCGGCCGGTTCTGTTCATGAAGCTGGTCTTGTGTCCCTGTAGCAGAGTGATAAAGGACCAGCTGATCAGATGCCCCCCTCGGTCGGCCCAGCTGTGTGGGTGTGAACAGCGGCAGCAGCGGTGGCTCCCCCGCACAAAGCCAGTCCTGATGCTGCTATCTGTGAGGTTGGGCCTGACAGGCTCAGATAAGGTGGGAGGCCAGGAGAAGAAGCCCCAGTGGTGTGGGCTCTCTGCTGCGCTGCTCAATGCTCCCAGGAGCCAGGAGAGGAGAAACACCTGCCATCCGGGGGATGTGTAAGAGACCTGTGATGCTGCTCTCTCTCTCTCTTCCCATCCCTCCTCCCCCTCTTCTCCTCTCTTCCCTTCTCTTCTCTCACCCCCTCACTGACCACCACTGTGTATGGCACTGACTGTCACACATTGTGTGCCTTGGTGATTTTTCCCCCCCTTCTCTCTCCGATAGACACATGCTCCTCTGTCCCCTTGACAGCCAGATGTCCCCTGGGTCCTATAGTGCACCACATAACTGGGACAGATTTCAGGCACACCACTGTGAATTTAAGCAGAGCTTTTTTGGTGGCTTCACTGCTTAAGGGACTAGTTAACGTCACAAAAACCCTAACTTATATAGACAACCTTTATACATCAATATCCTTTTCTTCAAAATGTATTACCACACAGTGGTACACAAGCAATAATTCTGTCTAGTCTGTCTGGATGCAGCACAATGTACTTTGGTAAGTGCATGAAAAAAACGACTTTATGACCTAATGTTATGGTGACAGAGGAATGCTGTTACATTACAACATGGGTCTCCACTGGCCCTTCCCCCAAGCCTTATCAGTACTGACATCACATGAGGAAGACAATGTTAAAAAGAGACAGATAAAATGTTGATGGTTCAAAATATCCTGCACATTCTAAACTGAAAACATATCCAGACACAGAATACTATTCTCAAATAAGCATATAATTCTGATTTGAAATGATTGGTCAGGAAGCTTCATGGTAATTCAACAGTTTAATGGAACTCAACAGTGCCATCTTATGGTCAGTTTCAACAAAGATTAAAGGCAGATCTGCAACCACACAGAATTCCCTAGTAGCTATGAGGGAAAACAGTTTCAAGAACAATCTCTACGCCTTGGTTCACTTGGTGAACCCAGTATCTTTAGCATCTTTAAAGTGCAACCTCATGTTAGGTGATTCAACTCTATTATGCTTCAGACAAAAAACCCCGAAACAAACAAACCCATTTGCATAAATGCTTCTATGCATTGGGTCTACCGGACAACCGATAAAAAATGGACTCCAACTAAAGACTAAAAAAAAGCATTCTTCATGTGCAGCATAAGGATAGATTAGTATGAAGGACTAAGGAGCAGTCATAGACCATCAAAAAGTGCAAGCCTTGCTCAATATTCTCTTTTACATTCAATATTCTCCTACACAGATTGCAATAGAACATATTTAGACACACAACTTCTCCTGCTTCAAGGACACAACAGGCTTTGGTGGAAGACATTGTCAGTTACATAAATTAATATTGCACTTGGGTTGAAAGTTAAATTCTAACTAATAATAAAAATCATCATTAGTGTCATTAGATATGAAGAGGAAAGGCACAGAGGACAGAAAAAGAAAGCAGATATGTGAGGACTTCTTCTCATGTGACTGTGTGTCGGGATGAGGGCTTTACATTCGGAGCTTGAGGAGATAGCGAATGCGACACTGACTCTCCTTGTAAATAAGGTACTCGCTGTTGTAGAAGTGGCTTTCCTTGTACTGCTCCTGTTCTATGGCTTTGCCATGGGGAACCGCTACCTTCTTGTCATCCAGAGTGATGAAGACATCCTTGGAAGGATCTAAACAAAAACAACACACACACACACACACACACCGATCTATGAATTCTACGACACATGGATTACATATTTCA
Source organism: Tenualosa ilisha (assembly GCA_015244755.2). Taxonomy (NCBI): domain Eukaryota; kingdom Metazoa; phylum Chordata; class Actinopteri; order Clupeiformes; family Clupeidae; genus Tenualosa; species Tenualosa ilisha. The sequence goes on along the minus strand of PYXC01002776.1, from coordinate 2,222,976 downwards.
GAAACAGATGTTCCAGAGTTAAGAGCTAAGAGTTAACTGATGAGTAGTCTTACCTGGTTCCTGTCTGCCTCTAGCTACGACAGAGTCGAAGCCTACAGGTGCTTTTTTCAAGGAACTGTTATCGCAGGTAATGGTGTGCTCCTTCCCCAAAGCCACCTCACTGAGGAACATCAATCCAAAGCCCTTAGAGGTAGACACTGCAAAGAGCAGAAACTTTGACATCAAAGAGATGGTGGCAACACAACAGATTTGAGGAAGGTGCAAAACCAGCAAATATTACTAAAACATAAATAAAACCTTAAATAAAAAAAAATAAATAAAAAAATAAAATAAAATCTTTTTAGCATCAGCATCAGAACAATATCTCATTTTAACACCGTTTTGTAGAGGCAGACTACTTAAGATTAGTTCACTGACCATATGTGGCAGACTTGCAGTTCTCAGAGGCAAAGTAGATGCCTTTGCCCACGCGCCCTCCAGAGTGGGGCATGATCCGCAGGCCTCCCTTCAAGATGGCCGCCACCACAGCCACATTGGTGCCATGCCAGAGCAGTCGCCGGTTGTCCAGATGGTCGTGCTGCTTGAAACGCTCATCCTGTGAACAATCCAAATGACAGCTGAGGGATGCTAACCCAGTGGAGCCAATAATGTACAGGCAAGCATTTGAAATACTCTCCAAAGTGGCCATTTCTAGCCAAATCAGATGGCATGTCAACACCTCTCCCTCAGGCCACTGAAAGGCGTGTTTGGAGCCCATCAGCCCATTTGCATTTACATTTACATTTATGCATTTAGCAGACGCTTTTATCCAAAGCGACTTACAACTCATCAACTATCAATTGTTCCGGGCCAGTCTCCCCTAGAGCAACTTAGGGTTAAGTGCCTTGCTCAAGGGCACAACGGTGGAAGCCGGGATTCGAAACCAAAGCTTTTCAGGCTACTTACACGCTAGCCAGGTTCCTTAACCACTACGCTACCACCACCCCTGTCAAATGCTCTGTGGCCTCTGGAGAAGCCCAATCCTTACCTCTGCTTCTCTCTCCACTGTCCACACATCCACAATCTTTGGAGTCCTGTGGTCTGCTGTGGCATTCAGGTATTTCTGAATGACCTAGAAGAAATTGAGTAAGCATGTAAGCATTAGACTCTCCTGCCAAGAGCAAACCTGCCAACCTTGAAAAAAAAATTCCTAATCCCCCGACCCACCTCATCCAGCCCGTGCACTCAACTCCAGCAACGACCCTCTCCCCAGGCTGGTAATAATTAGCACTAATTGTAAACAATCATAATACTTTCACTCACGTTTTATTATCAGAACACCTGGACAACAGCGTTGCGGTCTTAGTCACTCTATAATATAAGTGGTCTGAAGACCACACAGGCACGCTCAACATGTAGCTTTTGCTGACGGTGAATGAATGCGAAGGCCTCACAGATTGTTAATTAAGCATTGGCTGTGTTATTATGTTGATGTCCCGAACGTCATTTATTTTCCCATAGGACTTTTCCTTTGGGAGTGGAAACGTTCAAAATGCTAATTCGCCGCATACAAAATGATGGTAAGGACTTGCCAACTCTATGGCTCTGTGGTTCAGCGGCAGAATCAACTTCAGTGACAATTTGACTGAAATTGACGAAATGCAAGAACAAACGATATGCATACCTTAGAACATGGAATCGTACAGGCATTCAGTATTAGGAGGTCAAAATGCGTGCCCACTACGCAAAATCAGTACAGGTCTGAGAGGCAGGTCTAAGAGAGCAACATTAACACAATTATTTAGAAGAATTCAAAATATTATAAACTAGAAAAGCACTCCGAGAGCGCAGACCTCCACCAAGGCAATATAGGGTCACTGATGCAATACAAATTCCAGATGGCGTTCCATATCTTCACCAAAATTTTATCATCTATTCCTTGTCCTAGTACCCATATTGCCAGAAAATTTTATCCAAATTCGTGCAGTCCTTTCAGTTCTACACACACAGACAGACAGACAAACAAACAAACAAACGCTGGCAAAACATTAGATTTTATACATTTAGAACAATTAAAAAAAATATGAATTTCTACCTTATATTCCTCTGTATGGCTTCCTAATGTGGTGAGGTTACACTTCAGAGACTGATAGTCCTTGTCTAAAGGATGAGGCACTGTCTCCACCTTCTGAGGCTTCACTGACTCTGCCTGCAGACTCTGGGCCACCTCTATATCGGCTAGAACCTGTTCCGTGTGACACAGGACAAACATACTTATAAATATTTATAAACAGAGAAACTAGACAGGGGGATCTTGATAAACAAAAGGCAGCTGAAGACCATCTCACCAGGAGCATCTCCTTCTTCTTTTCAATGACCTCAGCATCACGGATGACGGGGGGCCGGCATCGGCCAAAGTTGTGGGGAATGATGGTGAAGAAGCGGGATGAGAGCTCCTCCAAACGCATCTGGTTGGATCCACTATTCACCGCCTCCTCAATTTCCTCAATGACCTCGAAGCCCTTCGCTATCTGACTCTTGCTCAGTTTTCCCAAGGGCATCTTCTTGATGTCTGTGGTATTTCATAGAAGATTATTGTCAGTGGGGTTTTAGTTGAATAATCTAGTTTTGCACTTTTGCATTCATTGATACATTTTTGTAAATGTAAAAACCCACCCTGTACCCACAAATATAACATTAAAACATCTACTGACTGCTGAAGACTATCAACAGATGTCTATTTCTATAAGAACCTGCACTAACTAGCACATAAATCTAGAATTGGATTACTTCAGTATTACTAGAATCACCTTGTTTGCAGAATGGTTAGAACTAGACAGTTGACAGCTGATGGGCCTTTTTCACCATAAACCAATTAAATGGTGAGTCATACAAAGCAGAACAAATTTCAAATTGGCAGACTTTTAGAGGACCCACAGAGAGGAATGGCAAAATATCCCCCAAACTAGGCATGCAAAGCTTGTTGTGTCATCCCCACTAAAACCCCTGGTTGTAATCACCACCAAAGGCACTTCAGATGCATTCAGTTAAGGGTCACGCATGCAGTTGTGGAAAGTAACCAAGTATGAATAATATGTTACAGTACTTAAGTACATTTTTCACATATCTGTACTTTACTTGAGTAGAAATAATTATAAATACTTGTACTTTTACTCCACTACATTTCTAAAATGCATCCCAATAGATTTTGTTAGGCTATCACTTTTTTGCTGAAGTCGCCTAGGCTGCGAGTTTTGGAGGAGTTTTGTGCAGTTTCATATAGGAGCTAATTCTATAGGTCTACTTTTGTTTTGACATATAGACCATGAAGAGACATAGAAACGTTTTGCACCAGCACTTTTACTTTTGGTATTTTAAGTACATTTAAAACCAAGTACTTATTACTTTTACTTAAGTAGGATTGTTAATGTTGTAGTTCTACTTTTACTTGAGTATATATTTTGTTGGTTATTTGTACTTTTACTTAAGCACTGAGTTCCAGTACTTCTTCTACCACCACTGCATACATGTCACGGCAATATTTCAGCTTTTCAGGAAGTGCTACATGATCTGTTCCCACTATCATAATGCCATTTTAGTGTAAATTAATTAAATGTGAGGAACACTGACTACTGAGAGTATTCAGTATTCAGGGACATATTGAATGTAACAATTTGAGCATAAGGCTGCAACATAACTAATGCAGCGCATAGTGACACTATTGCCATTTACCACTGCCACTGCCAGTGCCATATGGTGCAACACTAATGTTGATTAATGCTTATAACACTGGCTATATTTGACCAGATGGTGTGGATTAGGTAACCGTGTTAGTGTCCAACTGACTAACTGTTGGCAGCACATTGTGGTATTCACTTCGATCATGGCTGGTGAAGTAACAGAGATACTATCCTTCAGCTTTAGATAACAGGCAATGCTGACACTGCACTGACTTGGAAAAATCAAGTGTGTTTGTGAAGGAGCAGTTAACCTATGGAACGTGTGCATTCAGGTCAACTATGACCTTGTGATCTTTGATCTTTTATCACCAAGATATCAACTCAGTGTGACGCAGCGTGAGATTAAGATTGTTAAAAAGTCATGAGTTTGATTATTTGATGCTAAATTTCTTATACTAACAAGTGTGAAACAAAAAATGTCAGAAAAATGTTAATCTGTCACTGATCTAGAGGGTATTCTAAAAAGGAACAAGTGAGTTAGTTCAGTCCCGAGGTTGACTGAACCTATGACGACTAAAACCAAGCAGTTGGTTCCAAAATTCTGTCTAGAAATGATCTCAGTCAACCACATGTTAGTTAACCCAGAGTTGTGCACGTTCACGGCAAACTTCCAAAGACATCATCTATTGAGAGTAGAAACCATGAGTGCAAATGACTAAACAACGTGCACCACATTTCTCGGGGACGGAGCAACACGTTTCTTGTTCCAAGGCTATTGGGAGAAGAGAATTGGAATAGCAAAAATGTTGTGCTATGCACAGAGGAACAACCTTTCAGTGCATGACGCTGTTATTGGATCTATAATGCAGTGTTTGTCTTTTCAGACAATGAAGCACGCAATGGGGAGATAAAAAACGGTGTATTCATTCTTCAGACTGAAGTGCTTGTGATGGATTTAATCATACATTCTTTGACCATCTCTCACATCATCCTAGTGAATGAGTTCCTTGGCTGGCCCTTTCAGGACTGCCTTTCAGCCCGAATGCCATGTATCATTTGAATCTTAATATCCTCGTAGGTTTGTGGCCAGAAAAACGAATGAAGGCATGAACTGCTTTAGCGCAAGTCACATTTTACGCACTGACTGACAGTGTCTCCCACACTGTAAATAAAACTCCCAGTCGCAAAAAAGAGAGAGCAATGCACATTGCTTGGAGAGAAGTAAGTGTGGACTCGTGTGCCTAAACATAGAAATATTGGGATCAACACAATGCAAATAGTTGTTAAAAGCCAAGATGTCATATCATGGTACTCTCTCATGGTTAATAGCACGGACAATTTGGGCATCAATAAAAAATTGGTGGAAACTCGTTAATTCAAACAACTTAAGCAAACATAACTAGTCTCTTACTTATGGTAAACATCACTTGAAAGAGAGTAGCTATGTTTACTTAAATCAAGTGATGCAACGAGCTTCCACCAATTTTTCAAGTAAGCTGCACTTGAAAGAGACCAGTTACGCTTACTTGACTCATTTGAAGCACCAATTTTTCAAGTAAACTGGACTTTTTTATTTTTTACAGTGACCGTTACTTATTGCTTTTTACAGTATAGTGACTTACTTAACCTGACCATTTTGGAACTGATATCCAGGTTTTCCACATACTCTGGGTTAACATACACAGTTAAGCCAGAAAACCCGCTTTCTGGAATAACCCCCGGCCAGAGGTGCCAAGTGCAACAGCATCATATATGCATGCTAATATCATGGCTTGCATTAAAAACAGACGTCTGAGGAAGGGTCTATTGACCCGAAACGTCACAGTGTTTTATATCAAAATTAAAAGGGAGCAAGAACACCTGGTTGTAGCGGACTTTTTTCTTTTATTTGTCTATTATCTTTGTCCTGCTCCCAGGGTTAGTACCAGGAAGTGTGAGTTTTTAACCGTACGTTTTGCATTCAAAACAAAGCAGAAGGTTCCCACCCAGATTCATGGCCTCCATGGCTTCCTGGAACATTTGCTTGCTGAAGATTAGTTCGATGAGCTTCTGTGTAGGAATATCCAAGGTGGAGGGCAGGACATTTTTTGGCACTTTTGGTTGGGGTGCGTCTACAGTATCTACCTATAAAATGCATAAATAACACCAACTGTTAAAGACAGTAAAAGTAAATCTCCTCTGACTGTAGGCTATTCTTCATAAAGATCTGTTAGGCAGATATTTTAAGTTACCTTGACCTCAGCGTCCTCATCCCCATCCACTTCAATCAAGGTGTATTTTCCAGAGTGAGAAACAAAATTGTCCCGATCACTCCAGTTGTTCTTTGTCTTCTCTTTGAACTTCTTTTCAAATTCTTTGATAGCATTATCTATTGAATAGGGACCAGATAATTTGGAGGCACCAACTTCCCCCTATAAAACAGGCTCCAGTCACTCAGGCTCCACATTTTTTTCATGTTTTCATGAATTCTTCTCCAGATAGGCCTATGGTAAATGTTACATTTCAGGGAAAATATTTTATTTTATAACTTACTTACCACTCTTCCCCACCTTGTCCAGCAGTAGTGCAACTTTCCTGATGTTAGGACTTGAATTACATAAAACTTGTTGTTGTTATTACCAATATTGGTCTGATTGAGCATGCAATCGTAGTCTTCATGTACCTGTAAAGTAGATCAGGTAAAGATAATGATACACTTTCCCATTATCACCATCTTGAAATGCTTATAGTTAGTGCTTCAAGAGGCCATGAACTGGCCCATGTTTGCAGAGAACATGTCCTATAACAGGGACAGTGAACTAACATATAGTGCATATTAGATTTACCCATCTTCATTAAGATGGCTTATGTTCTGCGCAAACAGGACACTAGACCCCAGGCTGAATAACAATATGTACAACACAAGGGTTGAAATTAAATGTTGTAATATACTGTGTCACTGTAAGCAGGGCAAAAGTTTACTTTTTAGGCAACCAGAACAGTGAAATCAGCATTAGCATTTATTACAAGCCCTGAAGCACCTCGCATGATAACCTACATCATAGCCTATATCAAACAAACAAACAAAAGCTGTCCTTTGAAGATGGATACATCACCACCAAATGCATTAAAGGTATATCCCTGTTGGTCTGACACAGTAGGGCATCCTCACCTCAGCTGAGATACCACAGTGGCTATCAGTTTTCCTTTGGCCTTTCTGCTGTGGAGCTGCGGACTTCAAGGCCTCCTTGGCTGTTTGGAAGGCGTCCTTTGGAGTCTCTTGCTCTTCCTTGATCTTCTTTACTCTTGCCTTGGAGGATGAGGCTGCTTTTCTCTTTGGTGGCATGCTTCTTTCCTTTTTAAGCACCTAAGCCTAACGTACCAATATATATATATATATATTTCAGCATGGCTCTTCCCACGTGAATCACAGAAAAGAGGGATAACATCTTCTATCCATGTATTTAGTTTATGTGCCAATTTAAACTTGACTTGACTGTTAAAGAAACATTATGTTGCAGTTCAGTACTATTTGAGCAAGCCTACCCTTTTTATCACATAATTTGTTTTGGTATCATCTTCAAATTGATTTTGATAATCATCTTTGATGGACTGTGAATTTGTGGATGCAGGCTAGGAAACCACAACAATTGAAAGTAAACCTTAACAGCATGACAATACTAACTGACAACAATTAGTGTGTCCCAATGACTGCATATAGTGTTCTGGTCTTTGTCATAATAACCTCAAAACAGGTTTGGTGGGCCTAGTTTAGTATTGCATAACTGAATGTACACACTGAGGCATGAAATATAGTCCATGTACTAAACTCTGTCTGGAATCTATCAGAAGCTTGCCAACTGTCACACCTGTGAAATCCTGATGACCCAAACAAGGGTTTGTTTTGTAATGGTCCCTGGGAAAGCAGCGTTGGCTATAAACACATTTTTAAATTTTGTGCAATTGTCCATCAGTCTGTAGACAGCTAAGAACTGGTAAAGCTAAATTAACTCTGTTTTCATAACCTGTCTGCAGTCCTTAGTGGCTCTCCACATATCAGGCTGGACGGGGCAAAGATGATTAACTGATTTTCCCGTAATATGAATCCATTGGTCAGTAAATTGGGCTTGCCTAGACGTGCCCAGTGTGACGTCTTTGCCCAACAGCACTGACAGTAGGCTACAGAGAAGGAAATTGCACCTATAAGGCTGAAGTGAGAAGCTGATAATAGAGTTGTTTTCTACAACCGAATGATGCGATTCACAGCATACATATCAGTGTCATGTTACTGTTTGTGTTACATATTTTCCGAAGCTATTCATTCTCAAAGCTGTTAAGCGACGTTCTGCTAACGTTAGCTCGGCTAACCTGTCACCTAGCCGTCTCCTCCTCCTCCTCCTTTGGTGTAACCGCTACTTGTGCAGATCTAAAAGTTTACTTGACTGCACACACACACACACACATATTGATATGCATTCTAGAATGTGGTTAAATGTTCCTTACCTGAAGATAAATCAAGGTGAATCAAGGAAGATTTTTATGGCGGATTATGTTACACTGAAAACACTGCTGTACAACGACTCTTACAGCCAACTTAATTCAGAAACTTACTTCCGGTTTGGTTCACATGCTTACACTGTGTCCAATCAAACTTGAAAGTCTTGAAAACACGCCTTTGTTTTTGCATATGAAAAGCATCCACGGATTTTACCGGAGCACCTTTGATTTGAGACTAAATAAATCATCTGATTTCCGCGGTACCAACTTTGCATGTAAATGTTTCGCTGGTGAGATTAGGCGCACCTTGTTTTGAGTGCTAGGTGCCAATTTTTCTGGGGAGCTTTCTTCATTGTAATTAGAGGATAGGAGAAAGTGGCTAATGCTTTATGCTTTTCTTTAGTCCTTATAAGCCCTGCATGCATCATGGATCAGGACAATATACATCCCCAACTTATTTACACTTGTTATTAGCCGTTTTTGCCTTTGTGCAGGTTCCATTAAGATAAACAGAAAGCGAATGTGTATCCTACAGAGATGACAGATGATGGCCAGTATCAAACTCACAAGCAGGTCGAAAAGCTTTCGCTTTTATTCAGGCTTTTGTTAGTCAATGACAGACCTAAATCTGAAAGCAAGGACTGAAAGTCTGAAAAAGTACACATGCACTGCTCCTCCTTCTTAAACCCACACTACCCTCTATTACTTACTTAGATTTACGCCACACACACACACACACACACACACAAAGGTAATAAGTCTATGGACATGAATTAGGTTTATATTTCTCATGTAGTCTATGGCTGAAAATGATAGGAGGAGAGTGGTGTTGGAGTATCCTCTCAGACTCCAACATGACCAAGTTTGAAGCTCAATCACATGACTAAATACAGTGTCTTATTTCCCATATGTAGCCTAGATATGTTTCTTCTAAGATTCATAGGTAATTGATGTAAGTTCACTGCAAAATGTTTCTTTTAAATCTAATATTGTGTTTATTTCGTGTTTGTTACACTGGTTTTCCGGTCAAGAATGACAGATGCATTTCAACTTGTGATAATAAATGTATTATGAATACAACAATACGCTTGCAGGCCCCACTAAACCGAGCCTATATAATTGTGTGAGGGCAAGATTTTTTACTGAAAATGAGTTGCTTAGGAGGCAGTCAATGGAAGCAAAGGGAGAGAGCAGTGTGATCATGTTTGTCTAAGACTAAGTAAACACAGACACACTTGGACTGATCTGGACAGGTCAAAACTCACAAATGAAGACCTTTCACCATATGATGTAGTTTGTATACCCTGTGATGCTATTATGTGTTCAGATGTGGGCTGTAAGGACATCTCTCATGGTAAAGCCCTTTGTGACATGTATGTCTGTATTGGAAGTAGCTGAAGCTGTGTATGAGGCTAGTAAACCATACTGTAGTTACACTGGAAAACCTAATAACATCAAGCCAGGATGGAATAGACATGTGGCAGTTCACCACCATGCAGAAGCTACAGAGGCTTTTATGGTATGGGTACAGCGTGTACCCATACCAGCCTGGTGTATACTTTTATGGTATGGGTACAGGCAGGCAGACCCAAATGGGCCTGTCCTGGAGTATAAAAAGCTTACTAATGCTCAGTACAAATATGCTTTCCGTTACACTGACAAGCATGAACAGGCCATGAGATCAGATGCTATAGCTGACTAAACTTCTATGTTACAATGTTATTGACTTCTGGAAGGAGGTGATAGCTCTTAACAGTAAAAATAGGCCTACATCACTTCCTGGTGTCATAACTATAGTCCAATAGCCTTAGCCAGTGTAGTGTCTAATACCTTGGAGAAGATTTTACTTTATCGCCTCAGTCATTATTTGGGCACCACTCATAATCAGTTTAGAGCAAAGCTTGGTACAGATTTGTGCATTTTTGCCTTGAAGGAGGCGATGCATATGTACATGAGGCAGAATTCTTCTGTTTTAGTTGGTTTTATTGATGGCTCTAAGGCATTTGACTGAGTTAATCATTATAAGCTTTTTAAGAAATTGGGACAAAAGATAGTAGTCCCTGATAGTATTGTAAGGGAACTGACCTGACCTATTGGTATGCCAAACAGAAAATGCAGGTTAAATGGCGTAACAGTGTCTCTGCTTCCCTTGGTGTAAGTAATGGTGTGCATTAGGCAGGGTTACTTTTACCAGCTCGGGTTAACTTGTACGTGGATGAATTATCCAAACAACTAAATGAATGCAAAACTGATTGTATGATTGGTAAAACTTTGGTAAACCATCTTATGTGTGCTGATGACTTTTGCTATTCTCTCTGCTAGCAGTGATGGCTTTAAGCAGTTACTGAATTCTAAGTATGGGATAAAATATGCTGCTGAAAAGATTGTTGTTTTGATATGTAGAACTAAAGGTGAGAGAGCTGTGTTTTCCAGATTTCTATGTCAGGACAAGGATGTCTGTAAGAAAACAAAATCTGTAATGTAGTGGCCTGGGTCACTGCATTACAGACCAGATATCTGATGATGATAAATATATATGAAGGCAGTCTCACATGTTATATGCCCAAGCTAAAATTTTGGCCAGGAAAGTCCATATGCATTCAGATGAAGTAAAAATCAAACTTTTCAATGCATACTGTACTCCACTGTACACTGCACCCTTATGGGCAAAGTTTAAAACGGCATGTCTACAGAGGTTACAGCTTGCCTATAATGACTGTTTAGGGATTCTACTCAGGAGACCAAGGTGCTGTAGTGCTAGGGCCATGTTCTGTAATGCAGGGGTCAGCACCTTTAGAGCATTGCTGAGGAACCTGATGTATACATTTATCTGTCACTTAAATATGTCATAGAACAACATTGTAACTGCTGAGTAATCACAGCTATAGTGCAGTTTGGTACCAGTCACCAATGTGGAGGTACTGGTATGAATGTCTTTTAGAAGAATATTGAAGAAGAATAGTGTTTTTTGTCTCTTTGTTTTGTTTAGTTGCTGGCAAATAAAGATGGTGATGATGATGATCTGTAGGTAGGATTATAGGCACCAAGGATCAATTTTACAAGCCACACCACAGGTGCAAAAAAAATGGATAAACACCTGAAATGTTACGAAAACAAAATGTGTTTCATGTGTTTCAATGCCCCCTATGAAAAACAAGATTAAATAAACATGTGATTCAGGTCACATTTGATTTCAATATCTGAACACTTGCTCTGTATTTAGCCAGTAGTATAGCCAGTCAATTGCTGTAACTTCATATGATCAGTAGGGGGCACTCCAGCTCAAACATTTAATGTCAGCTGAGAGGTATATGTTGTGGTGCTTATGATTCTTTGGAAGTCAGTCAGCTGTATTTTTAATCCTCAAAGGCATGGCTTTAGCTCTTCTGATTTGATTAGCTATTCTGGTTTGACCAATGTGAACTAGTCACTGAGGTAGAGCTTGGCAGAAGGCTCTAAGCATTATATAGTCCAATGTATAAACTCCTGCAAAACAAGAACTTGAGTTGAGAACTAAACAGAAAGAGCTCATAGTTTCAGTGTCTTGACTCCTGTGCCTATCTGAGGATTGTTAGGAGAATGGGGCCCTCTTGCTAATCATTAACTGCTCTATCATTGCTTTTCTCTGATGTATCCATGGCAGACTATTGTGGCTTACACAAAATGCCAGCTGGTAAGGGACTGAAAATGTCAGCACTTGAGATACTTTTAAAGCCAGAGTGTTCAGACATTCTTGTAGATTCTCCTCCAACAGCTTTTGTGGGGATGTAAAGGACTAATTAAATGTCCCTCATTTTACTATTCACCAGCTGAGAAAACCACTTCATAAGACATCAGAGTAGAAAGTATAACCCTCTGCAAGAGGGTACACATTTCAAGTCAGTACATTATCCAACAGGTTTTAAACTGCAATTGTACCAGCCCATTTTCAGTAAATTATGACTGAACTTAGAACCCATCCTCCCTGGAGGCCAGTGAACAGACTATCCAAAAAAGAAAGCAACCATCAAAACCTTGTTCTCATATTCATAAAAAACACATTTTTTATTTACATAAATTACAAGAAAGCACAAACTGGTTTCACCAAAATCTACATTAAAAACATCTTGTATATTGTACATTGAACAGATTTACTATAATGTACTCTCAAATAATCATTGACCTTTTTTTCAATAAAAAGAAAGGGGTATACTGATCTTTATTGGCATCTCATTCATCATAGCTACTAGTCAGAGAAAGAAAAACAGAATTGGGACATTGTACTCACAGCACGCTGAGGACAACAGAATCAGGATGGTCTTCAGTCTAACAGCCTCAATACTTGTAACACCAGATTTTCGACTAGCATTTATTTAAATAACTCTGCATACCATGTGTGGCAGAGGAACATGGTTGGCGCTTCTAGAGTGAGGATGTCGTGGAGTCCACCACCTCTCGACCGTTGCACACGGTTGGGACGACATTGGCGGCTGAGGCTGAGGAGGTGGGCAGGAGAGCGAGCCCATATATAATGCAGGACAGAGAAGAGGACATGGAACAGAGGAAAAACATCTTCAGCCTTGTGTGTGTGGCAGTATTGTTTGTCATGGATGATCAAATGACAGCACTTGAAGGGCAGCTTTGAAACTTTACATGAAGTGGTTATAACAAGTATGGTCCTGGAGAACTAGGCTTTAACAGCCAGGCTGCAGCTGATGGCAGAGTAAGTTGAATATGACAACACATGCGATGAGGCAAGCCATTACTCTTATGTCACATAGAGAGTATTTGGACTACATCGTCAATTAGTCTTTCGTGACAGTTTATTACAGATTATCATGCATAGATTATTACATATTATCATGCAGGACTGTAGAGATGTCAAACAAAAATGGCATGGAGTTCAAACGTAAGATGCTGAATGTCCACAACTGAAGATGATGATGATGATGATGATGATGATGAGGAGGAGGAGGAGGAGGATGATGATGATGATGGAGCAGGATGAGGAGAGGGAAGGTGATGATGCTGATGCTGATGGCAATATTCCTGTGCATGCAACTGTAGTGATGCATTTTTATGAAGTATTTTGATTTGATGTTGAAGATGATGCTAATTACAGATATATTGCAGTGGCAAACAAAGCGCGATACCTTGGGAGAAGCTTGAACCCGGTCCTGTGGTGACGCTGAAGCGGGTGGTGGCCACCCTGAGCGTGGTGACGTTCTTCTGCGGCTGGAAGAGGATAATGTGGATCTTGGGAGCAAAGAGGCAGCCCAGCACCACTGAACCACTCAGACTGACAGAGATGCACATGGTGGTGGTCTGCACCTGTACAGCACACAGACACACAATGGGGCACACATCAGTCCAGTGGCACAAATACACACATTGAGACTGTCTGTAAGTCAGTCTGTAGACAAACCAAAATGTCAAATGTCAAACTTCCATGCAATAATGCCCACACTGCTACCATCCCCAAAGACTCCACAGGAATAAATATGTCTAAATATATGTGCTGTGTGCTGTATTATATATCACATTCTGCATCTACTGCGTGCATCCTGTATAGATGGTGTGTTTCTCAGCAGGTCATTTTCTATTATTTCAGCCATTAGTTTTAACATTATTATTTTCATCTGCATGCATTCCTTCCTCGTGGGCCACAGGCTCTGCAGGTGTCTATATGGCAAGCAAATGAGGTGGTTCTCCTGCATCCTAATATAGGCATTAGAATGTGTAGGACTCCGGAGAAACATGGAAGCGCAGACACTGTCCCGTAAACACACATGCTGTGTGTGTGTGTGTGTGTGTGTGTGTGTGTGTTTTGGGAGGAAATAGGACTGCCGTGATTCATGAGCATTTTTACTGTGTGGCTGTTTGAACTGAGCTTATTCTTCTTGGTGTCACAGAGGGCCGTAAGATAAATTGGGAACTATACTTAACAGATAAAAGTAAAGGTCATTTTTTTACAGAATTATACTCCAGAATTTCCCACATTATTAGACACAAACATTTTCACACATGGTTATGAGAATGAATGATTTTTATACTGTTCTGTTATTATTCTTGCAAACAAATAAAACAGATGGGAGCATATTTCAATAATGATAAGTGATAAGGACAGTATGCTTCTAACAAAACAGATGGAAATGGAAATAGATGGAAATACTGACGTTTTTTCTGAATAATGTAGAATACATTCCTCATTGAAAATATGACACTGGCCAGCGACACTGACCGACACTCCCCAAGTGGACTTGGCAGGTTATGGATGACACACTAAAGAAGTCACTCGAGCAGCTAGAGGGTCAGCAGCGGTGACCATCGGACATTGAGAAAAGCGTCTGGCTCCCTTAACACTGTGATCATGGTTAGAGACCACAGACGTCTTTCCACTTTTGCCTTAAAATAGCTCCTAAACCATTTCTAAGAGAACAGTATTGCGTAAGAATACGCATAAGTGCTTTTAATAATGCAGAGCATGTTTCTAACGAGGAGCAATGTGCTCAAGATTTGTCTGGCTTTCCAGCAAGGCTGGTTACCTCCCCAACAAGGCACAAATACAGGACAGCTGCTTGCTTCTTGCTGCTTGCTTGCTTCAGCTTGACATGATGCATCAGAGGACCTTGTCCAAAATTACACTGTAAATCATCCTCAAAAATGCCCCTAGGTTTGAACTTTGCATCGTAATGCCATCTTATGTTCAACCATCCGTTTATGAACCCTTGTGTTTACTGTGAATACTCTTATCTTCTCCAAAAATGTATCTGTGTTTATTCCATTTGCATGTGACGAGCACACTCATAACTATATCTGAGGCGAGGGCATGTGAGTGGGAATGTGGAGCATGTGTGAAAGGCTCAGTGCTCTGCCGCTCAGTGTCCGTCTGGGCCACTGTCTGTGTGCTTAAGGGCCTTAGAGCACACACACACACACACACACACACCCGGTCGGGTAAATAGAAACACTCTGACACCAGCGGGTCTCCCTCACAGCAAGTGTCAATCAGTGGAGCGGAGTTATGTCAGATGCTAGAATTAGAATTTACTCCTGCAGGCAACACAATGAGATACAGACAGGGCCTTTCAAAACACATCAAGGAAGCTGGGACATGTCAGATGTCAGTCATAGAAAAAAACAGACATGTTGGTAGAATTAGATAAGACAAGGTGAAATGACTCATTGCCATGACAGGGTGGAAAAGACCCTTACTGGGGGGTGTGCTCTCAGTGATTCAGTTTTCATACACTCTATGGAAAGACACTCTGGAGCTACAGAGAAACTAAACATTGACTCCATCAATATTTGGAGATTTTTTATCAAATCAGTGGATGCTTTATTATTTCATTTCATCCCCTAGTCAAAGAATTTAGAAAGTGTCTTTGTGACAAGCCTATAGAAACAAGTATAAAGTGTTCTTTAGATAGATATAGTTCTTTAGAATTCCTTTGAAGATTTTGTTGCATAATATTGACTAGGTAGCAAAATGCTGAAATATGAGTTGGGAGCATTCACTTTCCCGTTTTGATCATTTAATACTAAATGTAGCTTCGCACAATCTCCTTCTTGGTGCAGAGCTTTCGAGGGCAGTGTGCTGCTGCTGTTTCTCAGGCACACCTCAGTCCCTGTGCTCAGGCCACAGCTGGGACTCCGGCCCTCTTACTCACACTCCAGTCCACAGTGCCCTGTGTGGCAGCAGTCAGGAACATCCTGTGTCTCTAACCCCAACACCCCCCCCCGCCCCAATAAACACACACACACACACAGCCTATACCTATGAAGCATCTCTTACAGTCTCCTCTCTCTCTCTCTCTCTCTCTCTCTCTATCTATCTCTTTTCTCTATCTCTTTCTTTTCTCTATCTATCTCTTTCTCTCTAATATTCCTCGACTCTCCTCTTCCCATCTCATCTCACTATTCATTCTTATTCTTCTTCCTTTCATATGAAAAGTTCCACATGAAGAGTCTCAGTATTCTTAAGACACAGTTGTGGTGCTTAAGGTGCTCATGAGTGCCGTTCAACTTCTTTCCACTGGCTGGGACATTAAGCTTGTGTGCCTGAGTGCAACAGCTGATTTGCCTCTGTGACCTGATTCACATCCTCTGGCCACACTCTCCTCCTCAGACACGCTCCCCTGAGGATGGAGAGCCCCTCACACACACACTCATACACACACACACACACACACACACGCGTACACACACACACACGCACACACACATACACACACATATACACATGCACACACACATGCACACACACTCACACAAACACACATGACTTGCTCTATTTTGGTAATTCGCATTCTCACATATATACACCTACTTATGCTCAAACCATACAGGTATGCATACAAATTATGTATTTATGTCCGTATTTATGTCTGTATATACGTATGTACGTGTGTATGCAAACTTATGTGAACATACACAACATATACACATACATATGTATACATATCAAGTCTCATATGCAGACTGGCTATGGTGTTGTAGGCTGTAAAAGTATGACGCAAAACCATCATATCATGTTTTTAGTAAATGACTTAAACTCCTTTAGAATTTTTGTATATAAATCTGAAAAAATAAAGTTCCTTTCTGAGTAATATTTGAATGAATGGCAGTGGCCATGAAGTTCTTCTTTGCAAACATGCTCAGTGGGAATGTGTGGCTCCAGTCATCTAATCCAGTCATTTGCCAGGATATCATGTCTGCAGCGCCTTTGTTCTCCACTGGAACACATTTTCCAGCCACATGAAAAGCAAGCTGCTCCTTTTATCAGCACTAAAGACAGCCCATCAAAGGGAGCTCTCTATCTGTCATCTAAATCTGCAGGTACCACACAAAAAGATTCAATGAGGCAAACATCGGATTCCATGTGGAAACTGAAAATATGTGAGAGATGCTATCAGTTGTTTCAAGTGATGCTCTGTTAAAAGCAATACATTATTTCAACTACAGAGATTTGGTGTTGCTATTGTTTCTACCCTTCGATTCGAAAACAATAAATATCCTCTTATTATTTATTCTCTGCTGGAAATCAAACACACTGCATCTCATCACCGCCTGTGGCAGTCTTTCATGTACACATAACAGCTAAGTGAGAGTAGCTTTGTGGAAAACACCAACCCACCACACCAAAGACATACATACATATACTATTGTATCACTGCCTGAGCTGCCAACAGATGCACACTTGAAAACCTCCATATCCACATGGAACTGTCAGTCACCCAGTCAACTGTAGTGAGAGCTGGCAGAACATTCTATCCCCTCTAACTGTTCTTAGAGCAGCGTAAGGGTATAAATAAATCCTGCAAACAAATAAATAGATAAACAAAAAATAAACAAACACGCAAATCCTGGTGAAAAATAAGAGTGACTCACCCTGTAGTCGCTGGCAGTGACGTAGAAGATGGGCTGGAAGGCCAGCCAGATGATGCAGGTGGTGTACATGGTGAAGCCGATGAACTTGGCCTCGTTGAAGTTCTCGGGGCACTTGCGGGTCTTGAAGGCATAGACGGTGCAGAGGATGATGAGCACGCAGTTGTACGTGAGCGACACCAGCATGCTGGCGTCCTTGCTGTTGCACTTGAGCGTGACCACGTCTCGGCGCTCGGGGCTCACCTCCTTGCGCACGCCGGGGGCCTCCACCAGCAGCCAGCCCACGGCCACCAGCAGCTGGCAGGAGATGAGCGCGGCGCAGATGGCCACCTGCGAGGTGGGGCTGATGAAACGCGGGCGCTGGGCGCCGGCCCCCGTCACGCCGTTGAAGATGCGCGAGATGCGGTTGGTCTTGGTGAGCAGTGCCGAGTAGCAGACGGCGAAGGACGTGCCCAGGCCCAGGCGCCGCAGCGTGCACACGGCTGCCGAGGGCTTGGCGATGTAGATGAAGGTCATGAGGTAGCACATGAGCACGCCCAGCAGGAGGATGTAGGAGAGCTCGCGGCCCGACGCCTTCACCACCGGCGTGTCGTTGTGCTTCAGGAAGAGACCCACCACGAACAGTGTGCACAGGATGCCCAGGCAGGCGATGGTCACGGGCCCCACGGCCCACGCGTCCTCCCAGTGGATGTACTCCTCGGGCAGGTCGTAGCAGCCCGTCAGGTTGGCCAGTGGCCACTGCCCAAAGCTGCAGTCGGCGCAGGTGAACTCGTCGCTCAGGTACTGATAGGGCTGGCAGGGGATGCAGATCCAGCAGCACACGTCACCCGGCTGCATGCTCTTGATCTCGTTCTTGCGGCAGGGGTCGCTGCACTGGGACGTGGGCAGGGCCTGGCTCTCCCACGGGATCAGACTGGTGTTGAGACTCAGGCTCTGAGCCCAGTAGCCCACCTTGTGGTATGTGTACTTGCCGTTCTCCTTGTGGTAGTGGAAGATCTTGTAGCGGCCCAAGCTGTCGCCGAAAGCATCAAAGCGAACAACGTGATCTCTGTCTGCTGGTCGGAATGGTGCTGCATGTGGAGACACAGAATACTAAGTACACATCAAAACACATTATTGAGTACACATCAAAAACTAAGATTGGAGTTTGGTATAAATCATCAGTTAACACTGTCTGATCTGCAAAAAGTGGTAAATTCAGATATGTCACTGAGGTTGCAATAGTTCAGGAACAATGTGGGCCTATTTTAAAAAAAATCTATAAAGTAAACATGGTT
The DNA here is from genome assembly GCA_015244755.2 of Tenualosa ilisha. Classification (NCBI taxonomy): domain Eukaryota; kingdom Metazoa; phylum Chordata; class Actinopteri; order Clupeiformes; family Clupeidae; genus Tenualosa; species Tenualosa ilisha. The sequence continues at coordinate 2,204,198 of PYXC01002776.1, read as the reverse complement.
AAAACAAACACTATGTTTCTTTTACTTCACCACAGAGGTGAGTTCAGCAGCCCTGGATATTCCCAGGGATGCCAGACACAGTATAGATCACACTGGATTTGCAAATCAGAATCCAATGGGTAGACGTGTGGAGTTGTCCACTCTCTATAATTTAATCTGTTCTCATTATCTTGTACTAGCTTCTTTTTTTCCCTTTTCCCCTAAAACAACCTGTTCCTGGGTCTAAATTGGACCAAAGAAATTAAATTACTTCCCTTGTGTACAGACATTGGCAAATCACTCCAAATAGTACTCCTCTAGCAAAATAATTCCCTCTCAAGTTTGTACATATCGAACCACTGGAAATGAGGCTAGTTGGTAAAAGAGATTAAGGCTAATTTGTCAACAAAAGATAATCATGGACTCTCTCTCTCTCTCTCACTATCTCTCTCTTTTCTCTCTCTCTCTAAAAGAAAACATTTGCTTTTTCCCCATCTCTACTCTGCTTCAGATGGACTCCCAGAGACCAATGTGATTTCATCCAGCATGCACCTCCCTGGTGGCTGCATCCCAGATCAACAGCTATTTGAGATGGCTAGCTGGAACAGGCCTGCAGGGCTGCGAACCAGTGAGCATCTCCTATTAAGGGATGGAGGAGGTCTTTGCAAGCATAGCCTGCAGAGGCCCGCATGCAGAAATACTGCTACTGCTGCTGAGGCATCAAATGGTAAATCCGAGCTCTATAGTAGGCTATTAAAGCATGGGACGGGGGTGTTGGCCCACTTGCGGTAATGCTGTAGGATTTAGACAAAAGCCACAGAACATGGAGAATGTGCTCCACACAAAAGAGAGCATGCATAATTCAAGGCAGCGCCTTCCAAGAGGATAGCATCTGACAAGGTTATGCTTCTGCTTGCTAAGTACCTCACTCATGTCTCTGACAGTGCTATCCACGTTTCTGAGGCCAAATCCTTTTCTCGCCTGGAGTGTGACGAGGCTGTTTGCAAGCATGAAGCCGATAATTATGGCTATAACACAACCTTATCGTGTGAGGCAAAATGAAAACAACCCAAATTAATCTGAGATTCCCTGCAGGTGTTTATTTGTGCGGAGTTGTCACTGATATTATTCAATTTGCCAGCTTGCTGAGGGACCATTGAGGAATGAATTAGAGGCTTTTACACACCCTGATCAATTTTGTATGCTTGTGCACTCATCAGGGGGATAGAAATGAAATGGGATAATCTGATAATCTTGACAGCCATCTTGTATTAAAGTGTGCCATGAACAAACACTATTTTGTTACTTATAGATATTAATAGACATATTCATTACATCTTTCAGTGTAATGTAAACTGCATGCAGCACAATGTACACAGCTAGGGCAAGGCTAATTCAGAGGCCTGGATTGCATACCTTTCCCACTGCCAGAAGTGAAAATGATGACACACTTGAGACATACGGTATATCTGTGCTACCCCTGTCTTGACCCAGATCTACCCAGATCATATTATCCACTTACAATTCTAGTATGTGATCAGGCTCCATTCAAAAGAAATGCAATAATATAATAAACAGGGTGTAGAGCATTCTTCCAAATATGCTCTCTCACATTATAATACAAGTACTTAAATAGTGACATAGCTCACTAAAAATGATCCCCTGGACCTTACTGGTAATGGATTTTGAACACTGCTATGACCACAGATCACAGTGCAAGATGAGACCAAGTGAAAGATTTAATTCACTGATCCACATACACTCACCATCAAACTTGGTCTTCAGAATGTAGTCTTTGTAGAACTTGCGACCATTGCCTGGCTTCATGGCACTGCAGACTTTGGTGGTGTTGGGGCACACAGCCTGTCTCATGTTGTGTAAGGCTTGTGCCATGGCATACACTGCATTCACCACAAACATAATCTTAGATTCTTGTTCGAATTTGCCGTCTTTGAGAGAGTGCTTTGCGCAACTCACATTGTGCAGGCTGCACTGAAAGCGATTCTCCCAGAACTCTCGGAACCATGGGTTCCGTGTGTTGTTGTAAGGATTAAGGTTGGTGAAGTACTCGGTAAATTTAGGAATGGGGTAGGAGGCCAGTTCGATAGTGAAAGCCCCGTTGGCTGCCGCCTCGCTGCCTCTAACCACGCTTTCCTGGGCGCCCCATCCGTCACTCGCCACCCAAATAAAGGTGACGTTCATGCGCGTGGCAGCCACGAGAAGCTCGCGGGCGTCCTCACTGCGTGTGAACAGGATCACCACTTTGGCGTTGGACTTTTGCTGCAGAGAGCGGATCACATTCTCGTAGCTGTAGCGGTCCATGGAGCGACTGACCTTGGCAGAAATGGCAATACAAATGTGGAGTGCCCGAGCTTCCTGCTGGAAGGCATCGATGCCTGTCTCACCGTAGTCACCCTCTGAGGCCACAGTGGAGACATAGGTCCAGTTGAAGTACCGTAAGATCTCCGCCATTGCCTTGGCCTGGTAGAAGTCAGGTGGAACAGTGCGAGCAAAGAAGTCATAGCGGGATTTGTCGCTCAGTTTTGCGCTTGTTGAAGCATAGCTTATTTGAGGGATCTGGAATAGACGGAGCAAGTTTGCCACCTGCAACAACAGAAATGGAATCACATTTAGACCATTATAGGTTATTTGAAAATGTATCAGTGTCCATGTTGCATATTCAGATAGTAAGATGCACTCTTTTCCTGAGGAAAAACAGACTATATTATTCAATAGCAGCCAGGAGAAGTTTAGTAAAAACAAGTGTAAAGACTGGAAAAAGGTGATTAGTCTTAACAAGCTGTCTAGGTCACAGGGGCAATCTGTTACTCCTTTTATGACTTCCATTTAATTCCTCCACTCTAGCAGCCTGCTTCACACATTGTCATGTTTCTGATTGCCTAATAGGATCATTGAGTCATCAGGCTCCAGGGACAGAACATTCCAAGGCTGTCTTCCAGCATCTGATGCTGCTGCCCAAGTTATGTCTAGCAATTCAGCCCTGAAGTGAAAATGAGAATACAGATTGACAGCTCATGATCAAATTTACAGGAGCAGCAGGAAGTGTAATATGCTCATTATAACTGTCTCTTATGAAATGATATAGGCTGTAAACTTTAGTCACTAAACTTGGTATGACATCTTTTATCTAGGTTTTATGTTAAATTGAGTCATATGTAATTCAGCGAATTTGTGATTTCTAAATCTTGAGAAAATCTTTTACTTTCCCTCATAGATACAGAATGGTCCAAGACAGGCAGTGCAGCCACCAGGGGATACTATTATTTGATAGTAGTACACTAATAGTACACTATTTGATATGTAACACAAAGCAGCAATACAACTTCAAAAAATGCATATGAATAGACCCTGTAAATAGGAACACAGACACTAACATACAGTACTTACACACACACACAAACAACCCTTAGGTTGCAGGCATGGCATGACAAGTTCTATATTCTCATCCTGTCCTCTTTCGTTAAAATTGAGATTTAGCTCTGAAAGGCGTTACATGAATGAATGAGGATTCATTTTTTAGCGAGTGTGTGAGAGGGAGATAAAATCTTTAATGACGAGATAACACTCTTCAGTAATGAGAAATCTGTGAGGAAGAAACTAATTTTTGACACAAAGAGAAAAAAAAAACATTATAAATACACCCTAGGATATTGGCAGTATCTCATATGCACCCAGTGATAATATTGTGTGAGCTGTTTCACCTGTGTTGATTCAGCTTGTCATGCCTTGAAGAACATGCCACACAGCCACACTGGCTGATCATACTTTTTTATGCATGTTTCCATAGTAACATTTCAGAGGGAAAGGGTTGTCTGTGGTAATGGAAAGGGGCTACTGTCAAGAAAAGGTTTCCCTTGAGGTTTCCATTCTCCGCACAGATATGATCTTAACTCAGGTTCATAGTCGCCATAAGACAGAATCCAAAAATAAAAGCACACACCTGTCCTGCTCTCAACACAAGTCCTCTTGACAGCCCATTTAATCTTCTTAGCAGATAGCTGCCAACAGTGGAGTGGATTTTAGTACAGGGTATGACAAAGATGATGAAAGATTTCAGATTGTTTCAGAAGTTTTTGTATGTGCGTTATGCTACAGGAGATAAGTATCTATTTCAAAGGATTTTTTTTCTTTTCTCAAAGAGTAAAATTGTGTTGTTTTTTTACCCCAACCTCCTGTCACTTGGCATGGCCTTGTTTTCTTTTGTGCACAGGACAATAAAGTGGTCCCTTGATAAAAATCACAGAACTCAAAGTGTCTGTCCTTTGAGCATAGCATAGTGCTCAAAGGGAACAACAGGTCAGAAATACACTCAGCAAGATGCTGCTTTCACACCAGCCTCCATCAGTTTAAACATCTCAGTTAAGTATGAGTTTTTCCTTCACTCATTTCTCTAACAATGAAATGCAAATCTGCCTTACTCCCAGAATGGCTCTGACAGCACCGTGTCATTGCTTTTACCAAAAAATAAATCACACATTTCAATGCATTTAATACAAAACTGTAGGCTGATCTGTTGTGCTATCACTGGGACCAGCTCATACTTAGAGCATATTGCAGACAACAGCTGGAGAGAAGAAATCTAATGTGAAGCTTCTCCAGCTCAGTTCTGACCACAGCATAAAGTATGAACCACAGCTTCTGCCTGAAAACCTGTCTGTGACAATTAACATTGAGGGCTTCATGTCATTTGTCATGATTAGGTGCAGTCAACACCATATCCAGACAGTATCGTGTACATAATGTGCGCACTTCTGTCTGCACTAAACTGACAAAATCATGGGGCCAGTCAAACTCCAGTGGGATATTTCTCCTTCATATTCCACTAAAGGGATACCGAGCAACATTTTTAAGTTCATTTACCAGCTTTGTAGTCTCTTCAATGGTGAAATGGCCCATTATAGGGGAACATGAAGGCTCTTCAGGCACCCTCTATCACGTAATTGCTCACTTACAAGCACTTGCAGTTTGAAAAAGCAGATCTGGTACAGTTTAATCACTGTCCCATATCAGTGATCTTTTGAATGATATAACAACCATAGTAAGTGATGGTTGAACTAGCGAGCACCAATGGAAGCTGTTATGATGCTCACCATTGTAAGAAATCAAAGAAAATACTACAGCAACAGAACAAGTTAGGTTCTTTTAAAACTCAGTTGCATGATTCGTTATGTTTTTAATGCATGCTCATTGTCTACCAGCATGAGTTGCAACCAGGTGATATGTGAGATAATGGTCTTCGAGGTGTCCGGATATTGGGAAATAATAGACGAGGCTGAAGCAACTCTACTCCACTACTCGTCATGGAGTGCTTTGCTGCCTCGCCCATTAATTCCCAAAATCAGGACACCTCAGCATCTGTTATCCCTAACATACTGTATATGAGAGAGAAGCATTTTTGAGGAATCAACTGGGTTTTACACACTGAAATGACATTTCAGAGCACGCTCAGCGACACTGATGCTTTAGACCACTGTTGTCTCATTCTGTCAGAGCACAGAGTGGATAGTGGGAGGTGTCCACCACTAGAAAGCTCAAAGCATTGGTATTCTGAGAGGAGCCTGTGGCAGCCACCAGTGGCAGACAACAGGTGTGGCACAGTAGCCACTTTTATTGTGGGCTTCACATTGTCTCCTGCTTTTGATGTGAGATGCCATGAAATGCTGTTGGAGGAAAAAATTATTCTGGCTGCAGCTGCCGCCTGACGAGATGAAATTTCGCAGCCGCCATGTGACAGATATAACTCCAATTCATGATTGGATGATCTAAGTTTTGAAGACAGAGGTTTCTGCAAATAATGAAATGATGACACAAACAACCTGGTGGTTACAGTGTGTGTTGACTGCACTGGTCACAGCAAGTCTGATGGTACAGATCTGTCTGTTTATGTGGGATGCAGCAAGCTATTGCACAACCATCTTTACATTCTATGTGCATTCTAAGTGTTTGTTCCCCATCTGGGTTTGGATTCTAGACAGCTTTTTGTTAGGGTTGTGACCTACGGCATAGTGCACATGAACAAAAAAAGACAGAAAGAGCAGTGGCGGGAGATACATAGAAAGAGAGAGAGAGAGAGCATAAACAACCCCTTTTCCAGATCACAGCAGCCCTACCTCATGGAGATGTCATGATTTTTTCAACATAAAAAGCCCATATGCTCTTCCCAGAAGGCTTTCTCAGTGTGCTCCTGCAGCAACAACACAATCTCCCCTGAGCTGCAGGCTGGGGTCTTGTCCACAGCTCTCATCCGCCCACGTGCCAAACACACAGCAGCACAGCGCAAGACAGCACACTTGCCACTGCCAGCAGGCTCCCATAATATGCTTAGCAGGTGGAGGAGTGACCTGGTTAGTCACAGGGAGGAGAACATCCCTCTAATCAAACACCTATCCCTCACTCCCACTCCCACTGACCCAACAGTAGCAGTAGCCAGGGCTGTAGTCTACGTGATACGCAGGTATACGACATTTAACCACTTAAAAAGTTCTTAGGGTTGTGTATATCCAGTAAAACATAGACTGACAGCACTGTAATAGCAGTAGCTGTGTTAGCACCTCGGGCGCTCATCACAGATAGTATTCCCACTACAGCAACTAGACTATAGCACTGGCAGTAGCCACACACACCAGATATGCACCAAAAAAACATAGCAGTGCACTGTCCAGCACAGCAACGCACATACACATACACACACACACACACACACACACATACTACCACTGTGCTTCACATTCTGTCTTATTTCTCCCACACATACGCATGAGGTGAAGGCAAATGCATATCAGAGCACCATTTCAATCTAAGTAATTAACTTGTGTGTGGAGTGAATCACACATATATATTATCCTCATTTAGAGATGCATGACCATTTAGTGCAATTGGAGATGGTAAGGTGCAATTATTTAGAGTCACAGCAATTGAGAGAAACACATTGTGCTTTTCCAGGCTGTTTGTCAATTAGAGAGGAACCACCATCTGAATCTGTCATACCAGTAATGAAGGCTTGACAGTTAGCAGGAGAAAATGGTTACTCACAATAGAGACAAGGCAAATGATGAACATTGTGAGAGAGACTCCAGAATTAAAGTCTGGTAAACTCCTGAATCAGGCAGTCACGTGTAAAATATTTGATAACAGAGGGGGCGCATTCTATACTTTTACTCATGAATTATGGATTCACATGGAAAAGCCTCAATGATAGAAGCAATAATGATTGTGCCGTCTCTGAGCAGCCCTCCATGAATGTCAATGGGATTGTATGACTCATGAGAGACAGCAGGGGTTTGTCATATCTGGAAGAAGGCAGAAATTAATCGACAGTGGATCAGTTTATGATCCACTACTCCAAATGTACAGAATAGAAACAAAAAAGTTTAGCAAAACTTTCATGCTTGCTTTCTGGTGTAGACAAAAAGCCACAGAGCTGGTGAAATATGCAAAAGAATTTACTATATTTGATTCCCTTGTTCTCAAGGACATACCCAGTTGTCTCATTGGAACATCACCTTAAGTACCTAAGATAGCTTTAGAGTGCACCACAGTAATTTCACAATAGCTAAGGGCAAAAAATGAAACCATCTTAATTTTTGAGCTTGAGGTAATGTGCTTATGTGAGCTTTAAGAGTGCTGAAGGACAAGTCATGTCTCTTAGCACAGTGAAACATCAGGTCTCACTGCTCCCTCTCACCTTTGGGTTGGTAGATCAGCAGTGTTGAGATGACACCAGTGGCACAAGCCAAAAGAACCTGCTGCAGTCTTTTGGAATTCATCTCCTTCACAATTAGATTGAAATTCCACTCCAAGAGCCCCTGGCACTCTCTACTCATGAAGCGCTGTGGCTGGAGTGCTCAGCGGGCTTGCAACTCACACACACTCTAGCAAATGACTCACTCTCATCACGAGTAGTGTGTCCAGGTCTGAGGAAGAAGTGAAAAAAACGCCGGAGTCTCAGCCATGAATTAATTACCAGTAAGCCCGGGGGCTAGATGTTCTTCAGTGTAATTGCAGAACACAGAGTGTTACCAATTAACATGGAGTGTCTGATGTTTGACGGTGTAAGGCTGTCTCAAACTAGGCGTTGCAAACTCTATTCTGGGCACTTCAATGCGTAATGCTGCATAAACAACTTTTTCACATGGGTACACTGACTGAAGCAGCCATACGTCTGGTGTAACCTTCTGCAAATGGTGTCCTGGGGTAGAGGTTCAGTCACATAACACTTTCTCCAGTGCACCACATAGTGGTACATAATCTGATAGCTGCATAGTACTACATGTATCATTATCAAAAGATCTCAACTTCTCTCAATGCCTTACACCTGCAACTTTTTGTAAAGTCTTGAATGTACAAGTTTTGAACAATATACTATTCATATATTCTCCAGTTCACCAACTTCACCATCTCACTATATAGACAGAGGTAGGCAGAGTATTTTTGGTGACACCCAAATGCACACTAGGTATGTCTAGATTTTTACTGCACATTTGTGTGTGTGTGTGTGTGTGTGTGTGAGAGAGAGAGAGAGAGAGAGAGAGAAAGAGAGAGAGAGAGAGAGTGTGTGTGAGGCAGTGTGGGCTACTCATTTTAATCAATGCACTGTTTACATTCATACATTGGTTTAAGGAGAGTTTTAATTATATTTTTCACATTTCTTTTAAATAAAACTAGTCATCTTGGCATTTGAATCAGTCTCCTAGTTCCCAGGACTATCATTTGAGAAAAGCACTGACAGATTAACGCTGTGAGTCAGTTTCTCAAGTGTCCAGATGGCTTTAAGTTGGCCCACACATCTGCAAAGCACTCATACGCCTAAGCAGTGTTGTTTCTTTTGTACTTGTGATGGATCTCCAACACACTGATGGAGCCCTTGGACTGACGGCTGTGTGGCTAACAGCTCCGCCTACTGGCCCCTGCACCACCCCCAGTCTGGGTTGGCATGACAACCTCAGGCCGAGAACTCAGGGTGCCTTCGCACCTCACGGCCACACAGCCCACAGCAAGGCGGCAGGTCAGCCGCTGGGCGATGCCAGAGCACCCAGTGCACCCACTGCACCCCACACACCCACACATCTCACCCTCTGCTTCAGCTTTCATCAGAGAGAGGCCTCTCTCTTCTCCTCTCTCTGCTAGTCTCTTCCCCTCTCTACTTTCTCTGCTCATTTCTCTTCTCTCTCTTCTCCTCTTTGTTCTCCTCTATCTTCTTTGTTCTCCTCTCTCTGCCCCTCTCATCTCCTCTCTTCTCTCTCTTCCCCTCTCTCTGTTCCTCCATGGTCAGATAGCTGATGTGTATGACCATGTATACTTCAGTCCAGTGAGATCTCTTCCTCTGCCTTTGTCTAGCTCCTGAAACGGCTGGCCACGACTCACACAATCACATGTAACCCCCAAAAGTGCACAATGTAGCCACAGCAGTACAGTGAGTGAGGCTGAGTGTGTGTGTGTGTGTGTGTGTGTGTGTGTGTGTGTGTGTGTGAGTGTGTGTGTATTGGGTGACTAAATAAGCCAGAGATCAAACCTCTCCAGCCATGTCTTCAGACCCTCCCTTCATTTCCTCCATCAGCCCAGGGAAAGGGAAATCATAAGCCCATTACCCCAGCCAGTGATAGCTCTGGATATTAATACATCACACCCAGCCTCCAGCAGATCGCTCTAATCTACTCATTCCATTCTCATACCCCAATGAGCAAAGGCGTCAAGTATTGATTAGCATCGCAATGATGGCAGGGTACTGACTATTTAGAGTTAACTGACACTGCAGAGAGAAATCCACTACATCTGTGAAAAGCCTCCGATGAATTGAACTCCAAAGCCCAGTAGCGGATTGCGGATAGCGGATACCTACTGGCAGTGTGGACCAGTGGACTAAGTGAATGAGGCAGAAATAAATAAAACTAGTGGGAGTAGGGGATAGTAATGCTCCCTAGTCCTCTGTGACTGAAACCATGACAAGAATGAATTATGGCATCTGGTAATTAAAGAAGAACAACAGGATATTTAATTTAGTTTAGGATTCATCTGAAATTTAATTACCACATCAAATCAAATCAAATCTGAACATGAAAATGTTGTATAAAGTCATGATTTCTCAACTGGGGGTAGCTGCATGCAGGGAAAAAGTACAACTAATGTGTTTGTCTAATTAACAGTAGCAGGAGTTAACAATAAAAATCGTTATTTGTGGTCAGGACAACGTCGACTTCTTCACAAATGGAAATGAGACAAGGACTATTCTCTCTCTCTGTCTCTCTGTCTGTCTCTCTCTCTCTGTCTCTCTCTCTCTCTGTGTTCTAGCCCTGTGTTAGCCTGTATGCTGGCTGGTCTAATGAGGTTGCCTCAGAGGGCTGAAGAGCCTGAGGCGGAGCTCTGCTTCCCCATGCTGTGTGTGTGCCTGTGAGGCAGCTCAGTGAAGAGGCTCGTCTTACCTGGTCTGTGGCGGGGGGTGGGGTCACTGGGGTGAGGGGACACTGCAATAGGCAGGAGGAGGCACTGCTCTGGACTCTAAATGCACAAACACATGTGCTACAGGGAAGAGTGTGCCTGAGGATGGTAGGGCAGCTCTGATGCATCTACAGGAGGAGAGCTTTCACTGCTTGTATATCCTGGAGTGAACACACACAGTGATAGCAACAGCCTTCCTTCCAGCACACACACACACTCAGACACACACACACACACACACACACACACACACACACACACACACACACACACACACTGCCAGAGATGCGTGCAGTGTTCCACTGCATTATTAAAGCTCTCCTGCTTTCCCTGCAGCTATATGCTGTCTGTGAGGCTGAGAGCTGGAGATGGAGCATCTCCTCAGACAGCTGTGCAGAGGTGCCTGTGAGCAGTGGCCATGTGTTTGCGCTTCCGCAAAAGGGAAGTCATTTGTCTCAGTCTCTCCAAGCAGCCTGTGTGGCTCCTCCAGCACAGACCATCCCTAAGCTTACAGCAGGCTAGAGCGAGCGCCTGGAGTCAATCGGTGCTCCTGATGGCCTGCAGCCGACACCGCTGTCAGATCCTGACAGTCAATCTGTGTGTTTGAGTGCTTCCAGGGGGCTGCGCTCCAGTCGAGGTGTTACAGAAGCGCTCGCAAGCACAAACATATCGAACACAGCCGTTGTTGGGAGCCCACTGTGACAACGGGCCAATTAACAAGGCTTTCATCAAGTCGCTTTGAGGGGCGAGATGCGAGGCAATGATGCTGTCACTAGTTATCGCATCACACCCCTGCAACCTTCATCCCTCCTTCCCTCTCTCTTTCCCACCCTCCTCCTCCTCCTCCACCTTACCTCTAACATCTGTGAGTTGTCTCTGCTTGACATTTTGACTGTCGTTGTGAATTGATGATGCTGGAGGAGGCTCTTCGAATGCGGCGGCTGTGAAATGAACTCTTCCAAGTATATGTGCAGCAGGTAGGCTCTGGCTATGCTAACGTGCAGCCACATGCAGCTTAATTTAGGCTCTGCACCAGCTTCTGCTGCTAATCAGTCATATTTGTGTGCCACTGTGTGTAGCATCCTATGGTTAGCATGTTCCCTTGCTTGTGAGCAGTCAGTCACGCTCAGCTGAGCCTAGGAAGCATTCCGTGGAGCTAATTCACATCAGCATTCTGGGGGCGTAAGACTGATCACAGAAGCGAAACATTTTGATTGGCTTTGTTTTTCCTTCCTATTTTCTTAAATTTTTTATTCATCTGTGTTTTCTCAAAATAAATTGATGTGGGGGCGTTTATTAAAATAATAGGATGTCATTAATGTGGTAAACATGCACCATGGTAGAAAATCTGATTAAAAAAATAGATAAGTTTAAATTTAGCAGCATTAACACAACAATTATAAAGCCTTTACATCAGAGGACGTGTGTGGGCCTGTACCTGGATGGAAACGTCGCTGTAGGATCCGCCGATGACGCCGGATATGGCCATGGGCACGTCATCATGGATGGCATAGGAGCCGTCGGGGCAGGTGTACTCACTGTCGTCCACCTTGGTGAGCGAGGCGCGCACGAACTCCAGCGACTGCTCCAGCGCGTAGGTGTCCTTGGAGCAGGTGTCCAGGATGTGGGCGCCGAGCGTGAGGCCCGGCAGGATGTGCTCATCACGGTTGATCTCGTCCAGCGCCAGCAGCATGGCCTCCAGACGCTGGATGCCGCGCTGGGCGTTGATGCGGCCGCAGTCCTCGGCGCCCTCGCCTTTGTGGTGCACGGGGAACAGGCCGCCGATCACCAGGTCTCCCTCCACCACGATTTCCCGCTTGGGCTCGGAGCTGGGGCCTGGCAGGGCCAGCGCCTCCGGGGAGAGAGCCACCACCAGAAGCAGCAGCTCCAGCTGGAGCAGCCATCGCGCTGGCACCGCCTCCAGCCGCACCGACCACCGTGCCATCATGTGTGCAGTGGGAGGCCGGGCCACGCCACTCCTTCTCTTCCCTCCCTCTTCTGCTCCCTTCTGGCCTTCTGGTCTCAGCCCCACACTCACCCTCTCTCTCTGAAGTTCTCTCACTCTCTCTTTTTCTCTCTCTCTCCCTTTCTTCTTCTCTCTCTCTAGGGATGGCTTTGTAGGGGTGCGTCACAGCCTGACTTTAAAGACGTGGCGCCTCTGTCCAGACCGAGGCTATCTCCATCAGTGACATCTTCCTCTTCTCTTCACGTCTGGAGATCACAGCCCCTGTGGATCAAACAGGAGGAGCTTCAGTCACTGTTTCACACAAACACAATCAGGTCTTTGTCTGTCTCCACACTGTTCAGTCACACACAAGGACAGCTGTGTGTCTCACTCCCATTGTGGTTTGTGCACAACAAATAATTGTTACTTTTTTTTTTATTTGTTGATAATATTGTTTTCCCTAATGTTCAGTTTTGTGTTATTTGATGTATACAAGGTTATGAAGTAGTTTGAGAAATGTTAGTGGTTGCTGGTAAACTTTAATAAGAAGGCATAATTTCAAGTCAAATAAACAGCGCTTGGGTGCTTCAGTCAATTACAAATGAAATATACATTCAATATGTACGGGGGTTGACTGGCTTGTGCTCTCCTCTGGTGTCCTATTGCAGTATTCATGAGCAGGAATACTCCATAAAGCTGCTTTGTGTAATACTTCTGTCATATTCAGCGAGAAATTCATCATGGCGGCGCCTCTCAGTAGTCCATCACAGGAGTGAATTGATAGGCATGGGGCGTGTGAGACTGCAAGGTGGGCTGTGGGGGAAATTCAGCTTCCTGGTGTAAGCTGACAGTGTGAGTCTGAATGATAAAGCTGCTTTCCCCACAGCTTTGGGAAGGATGCTACCCATTACGGAGAGGGAGACAAACTGTTTGTCTAAGTATACAATGTGTCTCTTTGTCCATACTCACATATATAGTATGGATCTTCCTGCAGTTTTTTTTTTCTAAACATGGATGTCATAATTGCGACGCAGCCATTCTAACATGGCTCCTTTCAAATTCATGGAATAAAGTTAGAATGCGTACGTCTAGTATATACTGTCTGACCCAGAAAATAGATAGTCTTCTTTGAGTGTGAGAGAATGAGATTTTGTCTGTCTGCCACTTTGGAACTGAGAAATTGAGGTATCATAACACAGGCTCCTGATGCTGCTATGCAGTGGTGTGAAGGCAGTGCAGGGTGTGGGTACCCCATCTCTGGGCTTATGGGTGGCACTGGGGGGAAGGCAGAGGAGGGGTCCAGGCCTCGCCTCAGGAGTCACAACGCACTGGAGTAAACATGCACACAAACTCACAGACCTACAAGCACACATGTATAGGCAGAAACACACATAACTGCACAATGCATACAAACAAACACAAACACAATCGCACACATACACACACACACACACACACACACACACAAACTCAAAGTTGCATAAACCCCCATGGCTTTAGTGTCCTTAACTCGTCTGTATTTTGTGTTTGTTTGTGTCTCTGCTCAAGGGCCATATGTGCCCTCTGCTCTCCCCTACAGAACATCTGTATGCCAGCATGCACACACACACACACACACACACACACACACACACACACACACACACACACACACACACACACTTGAGGTGAAGTGTCTGCAGGTGCTAACTGCCTAAGAGTACAGTGTAGCGCTCTCTCAGGCAAAGCCACTGGACAATGACTGACATGAGGTCATCCTCAATCCATTTCCACTGTGCCATTCAGCACGTTTCTGCACTGCACTCTGGAGACAACAGGAGCTCCTCACAAGGAGCAAATGGCCTGATGTCAAACAGCCTAAGGGCACCCAGTCATGAGCTAGGAACTCGTGTAGGACCGCTCTCCAGAATGAACAGCCGTCTTACCCACCACTCCTCTCCACGGCTGAATTAAGCAGGCATCTGAATGCTTATACAATCAGCAGCCAGCACAGCACCACTTACTGCTGCAGGCTGCACAGCACGACATGTCACTCAAATACCCAGCGCAATCAGCGCTTGTTGACACAAACATTTCATTTCAGAGATTACATTAATTCGTTTCTCTCGGTCTTGGGAATGTGAGATTAAAAAATATAATAGATATATAATTATGCATTACAGCATTACAGTACAGTGAGGCACAACTTGAGTCTATTGTAAGTAATGCAAAAATGAGGTAAAAGACTGAAGAATTCTGAACCAGTATTATAAAATATTACCACATCACATCATGTAATTTGTGTTGATAAAATGTCATGAAATATAAAGGACCTTTGGTCTGGGTGTGTCTAGTGTATGCAGTGAAGTATTCTGAGGAATACAAAGTTGCAGGCTGTTCTGGGGTCAGGGTCAATCTTTCCTATGTGAGACACGCTAGGCAGTGGACTGTCATCTTCCACAAGATCTACACCAGCAATGGATTTGGTCCAAAGCCCAAGGGTTTGGGGTAAACTCCACTTCTCACATCCCACACATGCTGGCCTAAATCCCCCCCCCCTCTCTCTCTCTCTGTCTCTCACTCTATCCTTCACACCTCTCACTCAAACACACACACACACACACACACACACACATTCACACACATACACACACCTCATACAAAGATATATATGTGTGCGTGTGTGTGTGTGTGTGTTCATGTGAGTAAGACACATTCTAGTACTCATTAAGGCCCCTCTCTTTTTCCCTCCCTCCCTCTCTCCCAAGGCTTTGTTTCCATGGAAACATGCCAGGCCGGCTGGAGTGTGGCGAAGAGAGGAAGCAGAGCTGGGCGAGAAGGACAAGCGGACCGATCGGACCAGCCACAGGCTCCTGAGGGATCACTAGAGGAGCCGCCTGTAGATTGGCTGTATGTGTTTGCAAGGCACTTCTCTCACTCCTCCCTGCCCTTAAAGGGTTAATGCATCTCTCTCAGTCCCAGCACTGGCAGGAGGTGCCTTTGCTCCACAGAGCTGAACACTCTGCTCATGTATGGAGAAGATAAGCAGTTTTAATAAAGCGACATGATGCCATCTTAATGTCAACTGTGACAAATGCTTTCATTTAGCAGGGGAAGTTCATTCATTTAACATCCCTGCAATTCATGTAATGAGATAACACTAACTCCCAGGAGCGAGAAGAAAAACCACACAGCTGCTTGTTGACAACAGCAAAGTGACGCTGAGCTCCAGCATGTTTGAATCCAAAAGCAGTTTGTTATAGGATGGGAGTGTGACTCAGCGTGTGTGAGGGTGTCAAATGATATTAAAAGATTAAAAGCCTTTTCTGGGGCTCAGGAATTGTCAGGAAGCACAAGGGGGGAAGTGTTCACACAGCAGCAGTCCATTAGCACAGGCTCAGCCTGTTTCCTGTGGGCACATCAGAGTGCAAGACCTCCCCCTCGAGTAGCTGAGGACTGTTAGACCTCAGAGTGACCACTCAAACCCCAATTACTCTATTTATTTACTAGCTCTGAGCATTTGTTTGCTCAGCACTTTGGTGCCAGTAAGGGGCCAATGTTAAATATTTAATGGCATGCTTCAGTCTAATTTCAGGTCTATTTAATATTGAGCTTGTGTGATTGCACCTCCATTACAGTAATCATGAGGCTGCCTTAGCTCAGAGCTCTGGAGCTATTGCTAGCTATTGTAGCCTGCATATACAGTCTGACCTGCTCCCTACCGTAGATCTCATTAGGGCCTCCGTTCTCACTAGGATACAGTTTACAGTTTAAGCACCCCCAGCTGAAAAGACTTGGGAGGCCCAGAGGCTTTGGCCTGGTCAAACAGCAAGAAGTAGCTGTGTGTTTTAAAAATGCCCTGTTGTGTTTTGAAAATGCCTTGTGACAGCATGAAGCGGGGATGCAAATGCACAGGCAAAGTTTTAGACATAACATGTAGTCAGAGTGTCATAACACTGCCTGACAATGCATGCAGTCTTTCTGAAATGCAGACCATCTCACTGGATAGAACAACAGTTGACTCTGTGGATTAGTTTCACCTGCTTGCTGTTCTATTACTGAGAGTGTCATCATTCACAGGAGCTGACAGGGAGGGATGTGTTTTCTTCCCTCGCTGACTGGGAGATGTGCTGACCTTGCCTGCGCTGTGACTATGAGCGTGTGTCGCTGTGGGCGCGCAGGTGAGGGCGAGTGACAAGAGCTCCCCATTCTTCTGGCCTCTCTGACTGCCACCCACAAAAAAACTTGTTTTCTTATCTGCCGAGAGGACTCCCAGGGGAGGCTGCTATCCTGCCACTCAGCAAGCCAGCAAAACTCCCCTTTACTCTCCTCCACTATGCCTCTCTTTCTCTCTCTCTCTTTCTCTTTTTCTGTCCCCTGATATTCTCTCCATTCACAGTCCTATCCTACCGCTACTCAGGGTGAGCACTTAACACAGAGAAATCTGGAAGGCAGTTCTGCTCTTCTCTCCATCAGACACTACACTGACTGAGTGAGTATACTCAACTTCTCCTAAACATTGGACCAGTCCACTGAAGAACTCTCAACAACACACAGCCTTTACTCTTTAGTGCACAGGTCAGAGACGGCGCTTGTCTCTTGAAAATATTGGCCATAAGTGTGTTAGTGTCTCTGAAGTCAAGCCATACTCATTACTCCAAATTCAGGCTAATTCAATTTTTCTTCTTCAGAGAGCTGTCATATTTTGCTTTGATTTGTTTTGTGTGTGTGTGTGTGTGTATGCATATGTGTGTGTGTGTGTGTGTGTGTGTGTGTGGTGCATGTGTGTGTGTGTGTGTGTGTGTGTGGTGAATGTGTGTCTGTGTTTCCCTCTCTTTCCAAGCTAGCTCTGTTTTCCACTTCACCAGATGGCCTCTTTAATTTGAGTACGTGGAGGCTGCCAGCTCCCTAGACTGCTCAATGTACCCAGTGCAAAAGAATGCATAAAAGTGTGTGTGTGTGTGTGTGTGTGTGTCTGTGTTGTGTGTGTGTATGTGGTACTGTGTGTGCACTGAGGAGCACCGGGGGATACATGTGCGTGGGATTTATATATATATATATATATGTTGTATCGTGCTCATGATGTATCTGGTGTATTCATTCATTTGCTCCAATAGACACATGAGCAAATAGCTGGAATGTTTCTTCCAAGGTCTTAATGTGTTTGAGGAGCACCAATTCCTCTCAGATGTGGAGAGGAGAATTAATATGCTAATAGCCCCACTGGGCCAGACACTCAGGCTTCCATCCTGATGTGGAGGTCATCTATATGCAGTGCAGAATGCTACAGTGGATGGGAATCCCCTCATTACAGGCCTCGGAAGATGGATCCATTCCCGTTGCTAG
Organism: Tenualosa ilisha; assembly: GCA_015244755.2. NCBI lineage: Eukaryota > Metazoa > Chordata > Actinopteri > Clupeiformes > Clupeidae > Tenualosa > Tenualosa ilisha. The sequence goes on along the minus strand of PYXC01002776.1, from coordinate 2,186,494 downwards.
CGGACTGCAGTGGGAGCACAATGTGGCAATGGAAAGCAGGTGTGACTACATTCCAGATATTTCTGGAATTTCTGAGGTATTGAGCAGGTGCAGGTCTATGCGATAAGCAATATCCCAGAGATGATTACAGCAGCCGCGCCGCTAGAAGCCCCCCTCCATGAAAATGACATGAGAACGTCAGAAGATTTCAAATCAAATCAGTGTCATTTCAATTTCATTAGCCACTGTAATGCATGTGGCAAACTCTAGTTTCACGGTGGCCTGAGCAAATAAAATTTTTATCTTTTTTGGGGGGGTTTGGGGGGGTGGGGGGGTGCAAACATTTTTGCATGGCTGCCGTGCCAAAGGCTGCCCCAGCAGCAATCAATCTGCGAACAATGCAAGCCGAAATGATCACTTCAATTCTCCTAATCACTTTCCTGCAGTATCCCCACAGCCACAGTGGCAGTCTGACAAGTATCTCTTTTTTATTGTTCATCCACACAAATCCTTGCCTAACAACTGCCTGACTATGCAGTGCCTCTCTCACCAGATAATCATTTGAATAGCATCCAAAGCCACATTCTCTCTCTCACTGGCACCCAGGGTAGCCGACAGGCTGAAACACTCATGGACACAATAAGGATTTAAATGCACCTGTCCTCAGCTTCATGCCAGAAAAAAATTAGCTCTCGTTTGTGTCCCTCTCAGTTTGGAAATGTTAAAAGGCTCATTCTGTGTCACCTCTTGTTCTTGTGATGTATTAGCTAAACCCATCCACACACACATATGCTGCTGCCACTGTGGCTTCTTTCAAATCTGTCAGCGAACAAACTTTCCGAAGCAAATAAGTGGTTCAGTGTAGCGTGAAAACAAGCGGAACAGCAATTAGGAGGATGCCAATCACAGGAGCAGGCTGACTGGCTGGGGAGTAGAGGTCCAAGTGCATGGTGGACCGCGAGGGAGTGGGGAATTAGACTACACTTCATGTGTCTACATGATGGACTTGGCAATGAGTCAAAAGTCAAAACACATATTTGTCCAACTCACACAAAATCAAGTTGTGTGAAGTTAATTTAATTATATTATACCTAATCTCGTCAAGTCTGTCAAGAATAAACAAAGCTAAAAAGCACAGACACACACACTCATGTGCATACACACACACTCATTCACACACTATTATGCACTGACTGGGGAAATCCCCTCATCACAGCAATAGAACACTTCCTGCAGCACGAAGACACTAATTACACGTTCCTCCAGCGCCATGCGATGAAAGATTCATGGAGTCCATTCACTCACTGCTCATGTCTGTCTTTGGCCTCATTAGTGGGGCTAGCATGATGGGCTCTGACAGGCTGATGGATGCCCGGCCTGCCTGCGCTGCGCTCCCTCTGACTCCTTTCTCTCTGAGCACCATTAAGACCACAAGATTTTTTTTTGTTCTTTCTGTTTTTAACAGCTATACATTATTCATTGTACAATCATCTGTGACGACAGTGAGGCATGAAGCTAGGTTTCCCTCCTACTGCAGGAGGATTTGTTAAAGCCTGATTGCAGAGGTGATTGCAGAGGGTATTTTGTTAACCCTTCTATACCTACTGTATTAATGTATGTATGTATACATGTATGTATCGATCTATCTATATATCTATCTTTTTAATGTATTCTCACAAACTATAAAGGGAGTATATTCTGGAGATCCCAAGGGGGTCCTGGAATCTCAGCGCTCCCTGATTAGTTCTATATTAGGCATGTCAGAGGAAACCTATGCCATCTGTTGGATTGTCCTCTGGAGGCCCAGATGAGAGAGAGAGGCAAGTAACAGCAATCATATCATGAAGCTTCATAGAATCCACATCACAAAAAAAAAGCAATTTGCATTATCTGTAAGTGTTTTTCAGTTCCAGGACTCTATGAAGCGCTGTATCTGTCATGCTGGAGAACAGGGCTGCAGACTCATTGGTCAAATCACACATACGTCTGTCACTCACTCGTGCATTAGAAAATCTACACAACAGCGAGCGATGGCTTACACCATCTGCTCTGGGTTGCGCAGCAGAGGTGTGCAGATAGGATGGTAGATGATGCTGTCTGCTCATTGCCAACACATTGCATATTTTGTATGTGTGTGTGTCTATGTGTGTGTGTGTGTGTGTGTGAGGTGTGTGTGTGGGGGGGGTGTATGATTATGTCAAAGTCTCAGTGTCAGTGTGGGGAACAGGAAGAGGTGTCTGTGGTCGCTGTTTGATATGGCTAAGGCGATTAATCATGGAGCTCATTTAATTATGCCCAGCCCGTAGCTCATAAAGCAGAGAGCATAGAGCAGGATAAGATTTCAAGTGTCAGTGGCCACTAAGCTGCAGAGTCTTCAGCAGAGGCTCAGGCTGTAATGAATACAGGACGGGATGCAGGAGCACGTGCAGTTGACGCACACACACTGTGGATTACCTCAAGATGGTGAGGTCAGTTCATGGAGGTGAACAATTTATGATGTCTTGTTTAGTAGTGAATCAAGTAAATGGCAAAAAGTAAATGATGCATAAAACACTTAAAGCTCAGAATTAATAACAACAAGTCACAAAAAAGATGACCTGTCATTGGTACAAAATAACTTCTGAACTGGGCAACGGGCTTTAAAGCACTTTTGAATGTAATAATCAGTGGCTGATGGTAAAGACAGTGTTAGCATAGCCTTCTAAAATGTCAGGCCACACATTTCTCCACCAAAGGTGGACTGCAGTGTAATGATTTTAAACAGCATTGTTAAAGGCCACTTGAACAGGCTGCTACAGCGCCCATGTGTCTCCCCCCTCTCCTGAGCCTCCACAGACCACATAGTGTGTTTTCATTATTTGCCCCCACATGTGGCCTAAACTGTGACCTGCGGCTTTTGTGTGCAGCTGGCCGCTGTCAGATCTGAAAAGCTGCGGACTTTTAATCAACAGCCCCAGTGTCCATGGCCACTCAGACACACAGGGCATGAGATGGCACCAGGGAAGCTCCAGTACATATGAAGGGAGGAGCTGCTTTCACATGCGGAGCTTCCACCTCAGTCACCACGCGGTGCGTCCACATGTGTCAACCCAACTGCGCTCCTGTGAGACCACTGGACAGACTGTCTGCATCTCTCAGCCCTCTGCATTTGTCTGCTCTTGAAGCAGGGAACGGGCATCACCATGGCGCTCTGAGGGGCTGGGGCTGTGCCGTGTAGCGGCACACTGAGACAGGGGAAGTGGGTTCCATTAGGGGCCGATGGAGCACAGCCCGGCAAACGGGGCTGTTGCCTGACCACAGTCCCTGGCTTCTAGCGCAAAAGATAAGAGCACACACGACTCCTCAGCCTGGGATGTGAATTATTTAAAGGCAAATCAACAATCGTAGCTGTCTAGAACCAGCTGTTCTGCCATCGGTTGCCTATCCCACAGACATCTTTTTTATTGCAGTAAAGAGCAAAATGGATTCCTGGAAAAAAGGGAATAAGAAATCTTCCAAGCCCTTTTTTTCCAGGAAAGCGTAAAGATTTTACATAACAAAAACAGAAACATTATATATCAGTTTTGTACTGTGGACAGTATCATCAAACAGGACTTTTTGTTTAATTCACTGAATGCTGAATGAGTTGTCAGTAATTATCAGCAAAGACAAAAGTATAATTCGATTGAGAAAATGCAAAAACTTCTTTGTAAAATCATCAATGCAATAGAATGTCAGTAATAATCCATTATACATAAAAGTGTGAAGATGCTTGCAGATGTGCTATTGAAGAATCATAGAGTGTGTTACTGACCAGAGACTAAATACACCATTTACAAAAGCCTTTGACTGAGACTAGCTATTGTGCTAGTTGCAGCCAAATGCAATGTATGATTTCATATAGTGAGGAAGCAGAGGGGCAACACCATTTTCCTCCATAGGAATAAGAGATCAGCGACACATGCCAAGATAAAAGAAAGCATTGATGCACTACCCCCCATTTAAACAGACAGACACTCTCCTCTGCTGTGAGACATTACCCCTAGAAATCATCCATGGAGACAACATGGGGGTCCTTATGAGGGAGTTACAGTGCATATGGTATATACTTTTAAATCAGTCTCATTAGCTGTTTGATTATGTGTTGGATAAACATTTAAGATATTATACTGATAAGTCCTGAAATGTGAGTGATTTGATTACAGATCTCTGGAGATGTTGAGCTCCCTTGCTTTATGACTCATTTCTTCATCACTTCTTTGTTGTGTGCCTGGAGTGGCATGCTCCTCTGCGAGTCACAGTGTTGCATAACAAACAAGTGTAATAGTACACTCTACTCACAGATCGTGTAGGTGTTCCTTTGAAGGATCTATGGTATTACCATAACCCTGCAGTCTTGCACCTACCATTTAAATTGTAATACCAATACAGTTCAATATACAGTTCATCAGAATTACTGTATAAAACTTCGCTTTCAGCACCGTATGCGTTGTAAACAGCTCACTGTGTCAAAGTGTGAAAAGGTAAAACAGAACGATCTATTGTTAGGAAGGTAAAAACATAAAGGCTATTCTTTAAGTCACGCAAAGGGGGTCGACGTAAACTTGTGAATTTCAGCGTAAATGAGTATAGTTTTGTCCAGTGCTTACAGACTAGCTCACATCTATCTGAATAAAATTTGTTTTCTTCTTTATGTCAAAAGAATTCATTACTTGTGAAAACTCGTTCAGTGTGATCAGACCTTTATCTCAATATTATTATTATTGCCTCAATCGTTTGTTTACTAGTATGCAGAAATACCGTTCAGATGCAATACTGTTATATCTGCCAATATAGGGCAAGTGCATTGACAATGAATGTTTCAGCGTACTCAAAATACGAAAAACAATAATGTATGATGTGCGTGTACATGTATTATGCCATTTCTGTTATGCTTGTTACCTTGTCATGTACGCCAATATAGACTGCCATGGATTCCACAGTATAAAACAACATTAAGCACACGACAAGAACAAAAGAGGACGTAGACTATTCTTACCGGGTAAATCTGGTATCTCACTTCCAAACACAATCCAAGTTTTCTGGTCTTATAGGTGAAGCTTCAAGTATTCTCGGTGGTAACACAGCAGCTTACTCTGTTTGAGCACAGCAAGTATATCGCGACATGTTTGTGGTAGCTGTGCGATTGAACTGCTGAAGTTTTGCGTCTCTCGGAGATTCTGCACGCGCACAGGAGCTGTCCGTGGTACTGAAAGTGAATGGCGCGCCGCATCGGATTCCTTGAGACTATAAAAGTGCGAAACTAATTAACAGGCGTTCGTGCTCTGTACAAATGACAAAAAAATTCACTATTAACCAACTGTTCTTTTGTTAAACTGACAACGTGAAGGCGATTACGGGCTGTGCGTGATGACTTTAACACGGGTCTGGAATGAAAGGTGTGAAGTCTGTGTGGCATAAAGGCGGGAGAAATCCTTTTCCGATAATATTATTCACAGACTCCCAGGTACTGTCGAGTGCGCCTGATTATTGTTCAGTGAAAAAAGGTTCCTAAGTCTGCTTAAAATCATAACACCTTGGGCTGTGGTAAACAGCCGCCGAAGCTTGTCCCGTGCATCCACATATCACTAATCATGTTAAGTGCCTAGAAACCGCACGGAATGACAGATTACTTCATGAAAGACCAGTTATTTTTGAGAACGCCGAATAAAACAACATATCAACATACCGTTTCAGCAGCAGCAACAACAACAACAATAACAATAATAATAATAATAATAATAATAATAATAATAATAATAATTGTCCCTCGTCCGTGTGTTTTAAACGCGTTATTAGATTGCAAGACAGGAAGACCTCCAGCAGGCTATACAACCAGAATGACAGATGTCCGAGGTAATGACTCGCTTGCACACGGTTCTCGCCAGTATTTCAGGAACATAAATCATTTTCTATTTCAGGTCCACATACAAGTTCTAACATGACACTCTTGCGCGGGAGACTGAGTATTTCTCCCCCCAAGAGAGTAACCACAGGCCTCCAAATTAAGACGAGATGTGTTCTGACCTCTCCTCTTTCTCCCAATTCACATTCCAGATGAGAAAAAGAGAGGATGAAAGAAAGGCGCGAGATTATCGAGGGAGGAATGAGGAAAAACAAACTTCCTAAAATGCACAATTAAATCTGCACACCACATTATCTTGCCCGAAAAGGTGTTGTTTGCATGCCCAAAAGGAATCGCACCTTGTAGGCTTTGAAAGTTGCCCTCATTAACAATATTTGTAGGCGACATCTATAGAAGATCAATGATATCTTTTGCGTGATCGTGGTATCGACGACTGGACTGGATTGAGCATTCATTTATTGCTGAATTTTGCACCCATGATTGAGAAGAAGTTACCAGTGACAGTGTGCTCGCAAACTAACAGTCGACAGCTGACAGCGGAAGGAGTGCATCTTAACAATGTGTGCAAAATATCAGGTTCATCAAAAAAGGCTCTGGAGAGAACTTGAATACGCAGGCGTAGCCTACAGCAGAAAAAATATTGTAATAACTCGTGGAATATTACAATGCAATAGATACAGTCCAGTACAGCCAAGCGTAGAGTCAATGAGCTTCAAACGTTAGGATATAGCCTACGTGTCAAATATGCAGAGACAGTTCACACACAAAGAACCCCTAAAATGATCAATAATCAATAAATCCATGACGAATTACCCTCATGTCTATTTCGGAAGTCTGTGGGGATTTGTATGCAGGTCCACTTGTACGCATACACTGTAAAAAATATATGACCTTATTTACGCAAAAAAATTGTGGCAACAATTTCCACTTAATTTTCTCAAGTAAATTTTACCTTTGTTTTCCAAATATCCTTTACTATAATATTTTATGTAAAACTTACAAATGTTTTTACATATATTTTTCTAGCTTTCTGGATGTTAATGAATCCTTTAAAATTATGTTTTTTCTACTAATCTTTTCCTGTTCTCAAACCTAACATGCTTCTCATTTTTCAACATGAATTTCTAATAACAATACAATAGTGTAATAACATGACACCATGCAATTTACATAACAACTGGTTTAATTAAACAATTATTGTGTGCATCACATTTTATCAAACATCACGTTTTATCAAAACATCACTCCCACAACTGGGTAGGTTACAAAGATTTATCTCTAGTTATGAAGGTAAAAACAATGAGAATGGAAAACATGCCCGTGAGAACAAAAGAAAAAAAAAGTTTAGTCTGCAACACCATGAGATGCACTTCAGCACCATCGACTGCCAGTGCAACATCCACTGGATCCACTGGATCATCTTGGGAGTGGACCAGCAGGATCTTCATGGTTTGAGACTGGCTGCTTCGGTCCTTCTCCTTGATTAAAGAAAAACACATGACATTAACAAAGTAGACACTCTACTATGGTACTATAGAAATCCAGAGTTCTCGTGAGAACAGTTTGAATTTGGTCCGCAAGTTACTCTTGCAGTAACTAATGATGCTCATTTCTCATGCCGCCAGAATCAACACACAGTTAGCCATTTGCAAGCGAATTAGCCAGATTTGATTTTAACTGTACTTTAACTTTAATTGTTTAACATTAGATGCTCATAACACCAGCATAACAAACAGTCAAAAAAAGATTTAATAAGGGATTCCTAAGAATGATGGCAATGATAGCTTTTCAAGATATTTATGTTTAGTTACTTACCTTAGCAGTTAATACTCTGGCGCCTCTCTTTATTCTACTCGATTTTAGTACGTCCACTGCCTTTCGGCTGGTACCACCACGGCTACAAGTAGCACAAACAGGCTATTATTCACTTGCACACGATTAGCAGGCTTATTATTTATGCTCATTGGCCATGTTATATTAGCACAGTGTAAATTAGCCCACATCCCAACAATTTAGTGTATCCATGAACCAGAGAAATTCATAAACCGAACTAGCGAGGTAAATGTGCCAGTCAGTAGCCTACGTAAATGGCAGAAACTACCTAATGCTAATTTGAACTTAACATTTTGGCCGTTGTTTAAGCCGAATATATTATTGTAACCCAAATTTATTTGCTTTATCCACTTAACCAAATGTCAGTGAAGTTATCCACCTAGCTGTCACAGTGAAATACCACCACTTCTCAATTTTAAACATTATGTTAGCTAGTTCGCTTAGCATTAGCTCGCTAGCAACAAACGAGATGGCTAAGCAGCTGCACATAGTTGCAATATCTTTATCACGTTGGAAACCTTACCTCATAGTGAAGATGAGATGAGTCGCAATCAGCCTTGAGCACGTCGACGCCGCATGATTCGGTGACAGCTCCACTTCGCTTCAATTCTCTCGATTCAGTTAGAGAACTTTTAATGAGTGGTGTAGGCCTAGCTCGTGTCAAATGCGCATGTCTGCTGATTACTTAAAAATTTAGGTACATTTCACCGGACACTTAACATTCTACATATATCTTGCAGGGACTTTAATAATAAATAACGTGTGTCGTTCCAAGTATGTTTTACATAATAAAATGAGGTAATTGAGTGCAGTTTATGTAATATTATGGTGAAGTTGACAGAATGTTGTAATTTTATGTATAATATACACATTTAGGTATAGCTTATTTACAACATCCCAAAGTCGTTTTTTACAGTGTAGTTCACTGAACATTCATGGCAGTTTCGCAGCTGTTTGTGGTGAACGACCAACTCTCTGCAGTGTAGTTAACGAGCTTTATATAATGTGCACCACTAAGATTATGACCATTGGTCTTGGAAGAGTTTGCGTCGTAAAACTTGGCTGTAACACAACTTTTGGCTGAAAGACAACTTTTCTTATAGTTCCAGCTGAGTTGGGTTTACACTTCTCCCTTAAACGAGAGCATAAGAACCAGTAATGATTCTGCATCATTAACATGGTCAATATAAAACTACTAGAAATGCTGCAAAACTAGACTGTTCCATTGATTTTCAAACGAGCACAATTGCTCATCTTTAGCAAGCAGCATGTATTCATCAGAGGGACTTTTCTATTGTATGGCATGTATTGATCGTTGCCCTCATCAAGAACATCTATCTTATCTTCAGGGAGCACCAAAGAATTGTCACTTCCACAAAGAACAAACCCAAGGCTTTCATATTTAGAAAAATCAACAGCCATTGAACAACCGGACACTTTGTGAAAGGCTTCCTCGCCTTTACCCAAGCCAGTCTCACATGAATAGAATTAGAAATGGCCTTCTACTGCTCAATGGGTCTGCAGAACAAATGATCCGTGCATAAACATGGTTTTGTGTTGGGCGGGGGAGGGACTTGTATATATACAAAGAATTTAGTCAACTCAAAGTCCACTCTGTGGGATAGGAGGGCTCCAGGAAGCCCTGCCTTCAAAAGTTCAGAATATGGGAGTTTTAGGAATAGTTTACGGCTGAAATCATAGCATGTTTCTCTGTAGATGTTTGCACCTGTGGACAGATTGAGTCATCCCAGGCCAGAGGCATTTTACATTTAGGAAGTGTGTAAACTCCATACTGTAGATTGTACAGAACATGACTACATATATATATATTAATATCTTGTATTTTTTCATACATGTTCTACAGCTAAAAATAGTAAAGGCTCAATTTTTTGGTAACCATTCACATCATACATATGGCATGCATTTTTATTGACATTATAGATGGGACCACATTCCATGGAATGGCCCATTTTTTATATCTTTATTTAAAAGAGTATGTAACAAAATGTAACAAAACACAGAATGTCATGAGGAAAGAAAAGGTTTATTTATAGAGAAATAGACACATTATTTATAACATTTATCAATTTGCCCACTGGAATATTTGTGTAGTACATCAACGTTATAAAACCACATCAGAAGGCCAGGGGAGAGGTCACGGAGAAACAGCATACTTATTTACAACTAACACACTGCACTGCCAGTTTGCACAACACAGTTCCCAATACTTCCTTACCCCCAAACAAGAACCAGGTCTGAGGGTTGCTTAAAAACCCCAAAGTGAACTGTGCCAGCATGGCGCTCATGCCTGAGGGCCAGGCTACAAACAATTAGAGGAAAACCAATATCTCTGCATAAAACACATCCCTGTATCCCAGAACAAAACTATTAGTTTGTGGGTATGATTTCTTTTAGGCTTTGGCTTTTGATTATCTGGTTTTGTTTGTTCTGTGGTTAGAAATGACAGGAGTCTGTACAAAGAAACATTAATCATTCATTCAAGTCTTCCAGCCAGATGAAGGTGTTCAGGAATGGACAGCTTCTGAATATGTCTGTTTAGGGCTGAATATTCAGCTTGATAGATATACAACAACAAAAAAGAAACATAAGAAAATATTTAAAGCAGTATTACAAATATGTTTCTTAGTGAATATACTAGATACCGTTTCATGCAAATGGTTCACAAGAATCTGTTCTCCAGGACACATCTTGTGGCACTACATGGGTCATATCAAATGTGCTAACCTAATTGAAAACAAAGCCAGAGGAAACAAAAGCCCTTCATTTTGGCGTCCCATTCTTCATTAAGGACCTGCTTAATTTCATATACGAACAAGGCAGCTGAGCCTTGATTTCCTCTTCATCCTGTTATTACCTCTTCACTCAACAGACATAAATACAATATTAATGTGAGTGATATTCAGTTGGGCATGTTAGATGTAGATGCTGGAACACAGTCTGCACTTGGTTAATTCAGGGCCAAAAATTAGACAACACCTCTGTGATGTGTACTGGTCATGAAACAATTACTTGTTTAGAACAAAATACCAATGCCTCTCTCTCAGGCAAGTACATGATGCCCACATGGCTGACTTCTTATAGTTATGGAATGAGTTCCACATTACGCATTATAGCCGACAATAAACTATTGATAGATTTCAGGTAAAGCTAAAACCTTTTGAAGTAGAATTCCTTCATATTTTAACCAACTAAGAAATACAACCTATGTTGTTTTTATACTGTCTTTATACCTGTGACTGGTGACTGGTGTTCAAAGTTCATTTACTTTGTATACAAGTCTGCACAAAATAATGCTAATCCATTCACAACCTTTCACACAGATAAAAGAAAACAAGCCCACCCCTCCCAATACTGTCCATCCCCCACCCCCCTACACACACAGGGAAAAAAGACACAAAGAGGTAATCTCCTTTGACATTAAAAAACAATCCACTGTGACTGCTGAACTCACTAACTCAATCTCCCAGAATCCACCACCTCTTGCTGTTCCCTTTATCTACTCCTCTCCATCAGCCGCAGGCTCCTTCTCATCTGCTGCGGTCTTGTTTGGCGAGGCCTCCACCTCACCCCTCGGCTCTTCCTCCCTCTTCTTCTCCTCTTCTTCCACATCACCCTGCTCCTCCTCCTCCTCCTCCAGGCCCAGTTCCTCAAAGGAGGAGCCGCTGCCCAGGGAGCCATTGGAGTCACGCTCAGCCTCACTGTGCTCTCTCTGCTCGCTCAGCTCCTCCTGGTCCTGCTCCTCCTGGGGGAGGGTGGAGGGGGCCAGCGAGGTCTCCCTGCTCTCGGTCGGGGCAGCGCGGCTGGTGTAGCTGCTCTCGCTGTTGGAGTCGCCACCTGGAACCAGCACAGCAAAGCACAGGGGACAGGTGAGGGGAGAGGAACCAACATCATTTTACAGAAGACTTTAAAGGGAGGCACCCCTTCAGAGATGAGAACAAGAGGCGCTGCCTAGAGTCGGTTCTTGGCATAGCCGACCTCGGCCAATAACCTGGGGCGCCAAATTTCAGGGGGGCATCACAATGCATTTCTTTATTTTTCACTTAATTTTCTAGAAAAGAAGAAGCAAAACTCAAATCTCCCCTAGGGCCGCCCTGGTACAGCCCCCTCTCTCCCGGTCCGGAACCATCCAATTTATTCGCTCAAACATAACAGACACAAATATTTGTGTTTTTTGATATACAACACTCATCTGTAATTTGATTTCAACAATTTCAACAATGATATGCAACTAATGGCATGATATAACGGATTCAATGAAGTCTGAACACACAATTAAAAATGAATGAATTAAATAAATTAATTAATTACTCCCACCCCAATTTTGTCTGTTTGTATCAGGTCTTCCTAAACCTTTGGCTGTAGTCATTAGAATGTGCCATAATTAGCAAGCACCTGATAGTCCTCAAATGGATATGAGCCTCACGCTGGTGAGAAATGCCCCCCATCTGAGACAGCTTAATTGGGAGAAGCTGTGCTGCTTCTTGGCACACTAACCAGGTGGGCAGCATAATGGCCCCAGAAGAAAGCTTCCCTCTGTTCCAAGTCCCTAAAGACTTACAGAACCATGTGCCAAATATACTCAGCTCTGAAACACCACTGAGGAGACTGAGGCTGAGCGAGTCTCAGGCAAGCACTGAGACTTTGTTTATGTGATCACACCCGGGGCAGAGGTGCTGTCTGTTTGAACCCCAAACACCCACACTCCAACCCCCTTTTAACTTCAATGGCATTTGAAACTTTGTTCTGTGCCCCATTCTGACATAGGGGGACAAAAGATGTTTTTAGTGCCTATCCCATGACCCCCCCATGACCTTGACTCCTCAACTTTGACCTTTCATGGGGTTGTTCCTTTCAGATGAGGGCTGATTTGTGGGGTCTCAGCACAGCAGGTTCCTTGCCCAAGGCTCAAAGCCGAGGGCCACTGAGAGTGGTTGAAGAGAAGGCCTAGTGTGGCTTTCGGAGGGAACGGAGAACGGTCTCAGACACTCAAACATACAACCCATGCCCTATGGTTCTGTCACTACCTCTAGAAGCACATAAAACATATTGAATAAAAGCAACAACTCACACCTGTCCCCATGAAATCCATGCCAAATCCATAGTGATCTTGCTGATACTCAGTATGACACAATGATATCTCTCATGACCTATTAAACCAACTTGAAACAGCTCTCTGCTCTTCAATGGATTTGGAACCTGAGCTGTTGTTTAAATAAAGGCTTATCATGGTTGGCAGTTCTGAGAGCACTTTTTTGTGGACTTGTTTCTGTGTTTCATGTTTCATGCTGTTCCATTGATAACACCATAGCCCAACTCAATAGCTTCAAATAATGGTTACTATGCTATGTTAACTCTTTAATCTCGTTAATTCTTTGCTTCAACTCACATTCTAGAACAATCTGTCACTAATGCTACAGAAATGGATTTGGTTTTTGAGAATAAGATGCGACGCAGCACTTCATCACCATGGACTACAAAGATCTTTGTGTATGGGTGTCTGAGTGTGTGTGTGTGTCTGTGTGTGTGTGTGTTAGAGGAAACATAGAAGAGATGTATGAGTACCGGCTTTGAATGTTGAGCCTTGGAGCCCTGAATCTTGATGACAGCTGATAATCCATCATTTTGTTGGAGGGACTCAACACTGGGGTGTTTAAGGAGTGTAATTCATGTTAATGGCTGACTCCAACAACTGTGTGCTGATTACTCATGGATCACGCAGCATCCTCACACACTGCTGCCAAGTGCGCTTACTCCACTCCACTTTACATGACAAAGCTAAGAGTCCAACTGCTCTCACGTCACACCCACAGCCTACAGAAATATTTGGTCCTTTTGGAATTTTTAAATCTACCTCAAATGCGCAAGACACACAATCTGGAGAATAAAAGTGAAAATGCAAACTTCACGTTCAACATAAAAGCTTTACAGTTTGAGTAAGAAGATTGTTTCCCAAGGCAAGGAATGAAAAAAAAAATCTTGAAATCTCATTACTGGTACTTATGCTTTCTTGTTGTTGTTTGCAACTGCTGAACTGCTGAATATGCAACTGCTGAGGGGTAAAATGGTTCATGGTATCTGGTCACTGCTGCCAAATCTACCAATCTACTAACGTACAAAACAATTATCCAACCTAATCCCATATTTAGAGGCACAGTGTATGTAGCTAATGTCTCATGCTTATCCTATTTGTAAAACTACTGTTACACAGCACCAACAAAGACAAAGTTGTGGCAAGAAAAGCCTGCGGCACAAACCCTGCTGTGAGACAGAGCCTGGGAGTATAGCTGCAGCTCAGCTCACTGGAGGAGAGAGAGGAGACGAGCAGGAGGAGGAGGAGGAGGAGGGAGGAAGAGTCCTTCTAGGTGTCCAGGTCTGAGGATGTGTGGCTAATGTACTCCATCATCCTGCCATGAAGTGTTCACGACTTAAAACTCATAGTGGGGGGAAAGGAAAGAGAAAAAGAAACACACAAAAACCTTCATGACCTCATCAAAGTCCGTCTGAAGGCAAATCATCTGTGAAGTGGCTGTAAGTTTCTACTGAGCTCTCTCTCTTTCTCTCCCACCCCCTCCCTCTCTAGTCTGTTATTTATGAAGCTCTTTGTAAAATCTCTTTTTGTCTGTCTCCCGTGGACCAAGCTATCCACTGTCAATGATGCTTCAAAGTTCTCTCTTTTAATATATTTTAAATCGCATTTTTATGCGTGACCTAATAGCTAAGAGATATGCGTATTTGTCAGTATGCCTAAAGAAAGCACAGCTACTTTTTCTTAATTCATGCCATCCCAATACTTCTCAGGACAGACAGACAATTTAAAGTAGGTATGTTACTCAGACCAATAACTGCGCATGTCAATGTGTTTACAGAGCAAAAGTATAAAATTGGCTCCGATAAAGCAATAACCTTTAGACACTGTTCCACGCTGACTGCCCCTGACCCCTGGCCACTTCCTGTCTGTACCACTTTGGCAGAAGAGACGTGATGGCACCTACCGTGCCTCTTGCGCCAAATGAGCAGTGGCATCTCAATTAAGCTGGGCGTGTGGAGTCATCGGGTGGAAATGGAGGCAGTGGAAACAGGCAGGCAAATATGGGAGACCTTTTCAAAAGTGATTAGCAGGAGAGAAGCATAGCCAAGCTCAGGGCGCATTCCCGCCACCAGCACACCTCCAAATGTCACTCAGCCGTGACCAGCCATCAGCAGCACCAGCCAAATCACCTTTTCCATCAGAGCAAAAAATGCTCCCTAATAGACAAACTTACTCATATCCACACACCACCATTACAGCTATGGCTTTACACAATCAAGATACTACCTGATGGCCTGAAGACTCCATACACTTGCCCATAGAAATCACGACCACACTCACCAGCCTACAGCACATCATACCACTGTCCAATTGAATGTGGTTTATCAGATATTTTCTGATAAACCAGCCTTTTGTAACAGAGATCATCCTGCCCAGCCTGGGACTTGAACCCATGACCTCACAACGACAGCAACCTCAGATTGGGAAGCAAACACCCTAGCCAGTCGACCGAAAACCCCGGCTCCCATCTGACTAGGATTGTCTTGAAATGTTGGGAGGAAAGTTTACTAGCGTTCTAAATGCTATGCTAGCTGGCATCCATTACATTTGATTGTGTCATATGAAATGTATGTCCCTTTGAAGCATACTGAACCATGTCAGGGCAAGACAAGGGAAATGAAAGGCTTAATCAATACACTATACTGGGTAATGATCGTACTAGCTATAGTACTACGACTACTACTACTACTACTGCTACTGCTACTGCTACTGCTACTACTACTACTACTATCTTGATAGCTATCAACTATATCATCTGTTATTTAACTCAAATTGTATTACTTCATTTGTACTATGTGTATGATCTATGTTTTATTTTCAATCACTTACTTTTTTCATTTCATTCTCTTTTATTCACTGGCCTTTGCCTTTATTGTTGTAAAGCACATTGAACTGCCTTGTCTGTTTGTAACGTGTGCGGATTTGGTCTGACGTTAATTTGAGCTCTGTTCTTTTCTGCGGAAAAGGTAGTTCTACTAGTGGAAAAGGTGGTTCCACAAGTGACGGGTGTCACACTTTGTCAGGTAAAGTGGGCTCAGTGACATACAGTAGCTGGTTGTGGTTGCTCTGGAATTAACACAAGGCTTAATTGTTCCAGGGATTGTTTTGTGTTTAGTTGGTCTAACATTAAACCAATAACTGCACTACTTACTGTCAGAAGACCAAGCTGTTATGCTGACTGTTTTCCACTGACTTGGTCAGTGAAGTTTGATGCAAAATCGGCTGTTGGAAAGGGAAGATTACCAGTCTTTGTGTTTAGGTGTTAAACCCATTTAAACCCATTTGCGGATTTGGTCCGATGTAGATTTGAAACCTGTTCTTTTTCACGGAAAGGTTCATTACAGGTTTTACCTATTTTGTTTTCTTTTTTTCTCAATTAATTTTATGTCATTTTATTTTCTATTATTCATTGTTCTTTTCCTTTACCTTTGCAAAGCACACTGACCTGCCTCTGTGTATGAAATGGGCTATTTAAATAAACTTGCCTTGCCTGGCCTTATAACTCCAGTCGGGTTGATTGGGCAAAGAGAGTCTTATGTAACATAAGGAGAGTGTGACTGACACAGTGAATTTAAATGAATGTGTGAATATCCAGCAGATCAACCTCTTCAGAACTTTATGTTAGTAGCAGAAGCTCCACAGTCACAGGTCTCGCTAGGTCTCAGTCATTACTACATATTCACTGGCTTTCAGCTTTTTGAAGCAGCTGCTAATAAGATCCTGTGATAACCTGAGCTTGCTCTTGCATCACCAGGCCTGCAGATGATTAGGAGATGCTATATACTCAATGCTATATTTTATGAATATGGTGCAGTGTGGTTTTGAGAGAGCCATGGTGGTTTTGAACAAGTGCCAAGGCTGCTGGAGGGAGAGGCAGAGGAGCTGAGGAGGGATGTTGACCAGTCCAGACCCGTCCAGACGCCCCCACCCCAGGGATCAGGCGCTCCTCAGCTTGCTTAGCACCTCATCACAGTCTCCCAATACAGACAGACACATGCAAACACCAATTCATTTTCACATCCAAGAGTGCTAGATGAGGGTCACACAAGAGCTGCGCCTCGTCTTCACACACACACACACACACACACACACACACACACACACACACACACACACACACAGAGGCACCTCAGGGTGTAGGGAGTCACCCTCCTCTCCCATTCCCCTGCACCCCAGATCTAATTATGAGGTTATGCTCTCAACAACTCTGAGCTTGCCCACATGAGAAGGTGCACAAGCTATTTCTGGCACACAGCAGCACTCAGGGAAACCACCACTTCATCCGCCTGCCTGGCCTGACGCAGCGACAAACATCAACAACCGCAACGACTCCACAGCCACACCTACAGGCTTCTGAAACAGCCCGTCTCAGGCAGCCGCACCACGCAGGTCCCCCGACATGTGTTATGATCACCCCCTCCCCTACAACACAAGTGCTCAAGAGCTGTCAACTCGGCGGCTCATCCAGCGTAATTGATCTATTTAGAGGAGATAGGGAGGTGGACCCCTAAGGAAAGGTTTCTGACAAAACTGGACGCTTTCCACCACTGAGGGGGGAAAAGTGTGGAAATAAGTCATGACAAAGCTCCTAAATTGAAGCAGACTGTGCCTTGGAAAGTCTCTTAGATAACATTTGCCTGAATTAGTTGCTAAATTGGGCCCTGTGGGATTATTAGCCCAGAATCAAGGCGCTTGTTCTTAAAAAAAAAGCTGCCGGAGACTGCCGAGCCGAGAGGAGCTGGGCTTTAAATCAGTAATTAGGGGCTGGGAGTGACTGTGGAGGCAGGTTAGGCTTTCTCAGGCAGGCCGGCGGTCAGCAGATAAAACGATGGCGGCAGAAAATGAGCTCATGAGAGAAAACTGCCAAAGCGACTGCAGCAACTGGGTCTGGGTGCGAGCAAACAGACAGATGCAGGTAGGGATGGGGGCTGGGCCAGTCGGGAGAGTTTTGTTGGCCACTAAGAATACGTGGGCTTTTAATCTTGGAGTCGCTCAACAGAGTAATGACTCCTCACTCCACACATCAAACTGAAGGTCTAATGAGTTGGGGTCATTAGCAGAACTTAGCAATCAGAAGTTGGTCTGGTGTGTGTGTGTGTGTGTTTGTGTGTGTGTGTGTGTGTGTGTGTGTGTTTGTTTGTGTGTGTGACTGTGACTGAGTGCTCATCTGTGTATGAGCAAGAGAGACAGTGTGTACATGTGTGTGTTTGTTTGTGTGTTTAGGTGAGTTGTTTACATCTGAAAATCAGTTTAGTCTCGCTTTAATAAAGCGTTGCTTCATCCTCCTAACTGAATTACAGGGAATGTTCCAGCTTGGCATCAGCCTCAGCAGACGCTCTGACATCTCCAGTATGTTCCCCCTTATTCCACTGACCTTGCTTATTCACAGCCACTCTCCGCTAATAACCATGTAATTACACTAGAGGATGTCTCTTGATAGTTATGTAATTAGGCAATGATTAAGAATAAATAGACAGACCTGATGAAACTGCGACCCTGCTGGCTGCTGTTTAATCTTCTTCACAAACTGTAGCTCACATGTTACTACTACTACTCAACCACTATATGGAGCCACAGAGAAGGTGAATTTACATTACTACTAAGATAAGCAGAACTTCATAAAAAACTGCAGAAGTTCTTCCGATGTGCTAAAAGCTTAGGTGTGTTAGCTGCTTTGCCAGACTGCATTGTACACTCCCATAGGGCTGCCTGATGAGAAAGATATTCCTCCCTTTGCTTGTGCATTAAAAACTTCCTGCCACCTCACCTGTTCACCCTGTTGCTCCTCCTAGACTTGACTATAGAACAGTTAACTCAGCCCCAAGCCTGCAGGACTGTCTGGCAGCTTGTTGATGTATAAGTGTGTGATAGACCGCATGCTGATTGATGCTAAGATGGATACGCAGCATTCATCTGAGCAGTGTCACATTACTGCTACACATTACAGCAAATTATCATTTAGGGAAAGAGTGTGTGTGCATGTGTGTGTGCAAGTGTGCATATTCAGTATGTGCATGTGTTGTGTGTGTGCGTGCATGTATATGTGCATGTTTTATGTGTGTGTGTGTGTATAAATGTGTGTGAATGTGTATGTATGTGCATGTGTTGTGTGTGTGAGTGGCATCGAAAAAAGGTATCAAGGAAGAGTAATATCAGTGACATACCATGGAATACACTGTCGGCATGATTTCAAATTTCAGTCGATATCGCGTGACAGCAAGCGTGTTTACTCTGTAGAAATGACCTCTCTTTCTCCGGCTCCTCATCTTCAGGTGCTTCTTCACTGTGCCAGCTGAACAGAGTGCCTCTCACTGCTTGCCGCCACGCTCAGCCCCTGCCCCTGTGGCCGCCCGCTGAGTTATGAGGGCAGCAAGACGGAGTGAGCCCGCCCCTGCCCTGGATCCCCCACCCCGCCAACCCCCCCGTGGTGCCTTGCTCCTGAGCAATCTCCCAAATGGTGCGGTGTGATTCACAGCCCACACCTGTCAGGAGCGGCCTGGCAAGCAGTGATTGATGGGCCTCTAATTAAGAGGACTCGGCGGTGGGCAGCTCCGAGAGAGAAGGCTCCGTGGGCTGCCCGCGGGAGTGATGGCTGGCCCCGGCTGGACATCAATCTCTCAAGCCAGGCCTTTCACCAAACCGCCCACCCCAAGACTGCCTGAGCCACCGATCAATTGGAACCCTGGAACATGTGTGATAAAACAATGGCGTTGAGATCGAACGGCTCCCATTCACACAGCGGAACACAAGTAGTGCTTCTGACCCATACAGTGCTTTCCTGTCAGTGGAGTTTTGACACACATCAACTAGCCCACAAATCTGAAAGATGACGCCTAAAGGCAGCCATAAGTCTACCCTGAGCAATGCACTAGCACAGCACTGACCTCAGTACAGCACAGAGGGGCAGTGAGTGGCAGCTCTGCATTTGCACTGAGAAGATCTAGATGAGTGAGGTGGCCAGGGATTACTCAGAAATTAACGCTTATGAAGTGGAATTACAGCATGTGGCACAGGTGGCCATGACACCTTGGCCCTCTCAGACTCTCTCAGTCACTTAACCATGAATCCTACAAGGACACTAGATACACAGAGGCGTGTGCACATCACACACACACACACACAGAGACACACACACACACATCAGTGCCATTAAGCCATTAAGACACCGTTCTAACTAGATAGCTAAAGCCTCAAATAGATGCAAGCTGGAGCAGTTTCTGAGACAATGAGCCTAAAGGACAAAAAGAGTGATTATAGACAAACCCAAACTATTCAGGATCTTTTAGGCAAATAACATGAGCATTTTTTCAAACAGACTTTAGCAGAGCGAGTCAACTACGCCAAGATAATTAATTCTGTAATTTCAGGAAACTGTCTTGACTTGTGCTGTTATACATACATACATAAGGATGACCGTGTGAAGGTTACATGAAAATAAATGTATCCAGATCCTTCTCAAATCTCTAATTCTTAACTTGCCAACATTGAAGACGGATTAGTAATAAGAGTTCCGGCTGAGTGACTATTCTCTCTGTGTAAAAGGCCTAGGAGAAGAGAGACATTCGGGTGCTGATGTTTCATTTGCTCTGGCAAATCCATCTGACCCCTCTGCCATTGAACCACATTTCCACCTTGGCCAAAAAACAGCCAAATAATAGTCGATTGTAATTGTCAATAACAATCATTTATCCAACATGGGGCAGACTTTAACCATTATGAAGAACTTTTGTGAACAGCTATGTGAAGAACTAAGAATGGGTCTGATGTTGGAATGCTTAACCATGCTGTACATACCAAGATATATAGCAGCATAAACATCAATCTAACTCTACTCAACTCTAACCCTGCAGAGGCTCATGACATCTGGGCCAGTAGTCATCTTACAGACAGACAAATAAATAAACCATTTTAAAAATAACCTTGAGGAGAGTACTACTTTATTTTGTATAAATATGAAAGTATGGAGACAGAAACAGCTTTCCACACAGCCGTCCCTTTCCTCTGCGAGCGTGTGATCCAGTCTGATGTCTCCCATGCACTCATCTGCAAAAAGATCACATCTGAGACTGAAGAAACAGTTTTCTTTGAACATTCTTTTTTTCCCACTGAAAGAATCATCTCTGGCTAACTGACCTCTGCTGGACTGGGTTCAGGAGCATCCCACTCCATTAGTAACAGTAGTCAATAAGACAAGCAAGTGTTCTCAGATGCTGATTAATAGATTGCATCATAAATAGAGATCCCCTTAATCCACTACTCATGCCATGGCTCTCTCTGACACACACACACACACACACACACTGGCCAGCACCTCCATGGAGTTCTCTGACAGAGATAAGCAGAGCCGGAGTGTGACAGTGAGTGTGGCTCACTGCCTCCTGAGTCAAGGCTGCACACACTGATAAAGCGCCAGCCGGAACCCTTCAATCAGATTACACACATATAGACAGGACTCTTGAACCAGATTATACACACACATGCATGCACACACACACACACACACACACACACACACACACATGCACGCACACAGGACTCCTGAACCAAACTACCTCTCTGTCAGCAGCCCATTAAGCAGGAACATGGGGGATGATTTGGGCTTCTAGCCCATACTATTGGGACCAGTCCTTCATCTGGCTCTCTTTCCAGGGCTAAACAATTCATCCTTGTTGTGGTGTTAGCAGAAGCTGGCCTCCACCATGAGTCAGTAGAGAGATCTGGCCACCTCTCTCGGCCCTCAACACCTCAACACCCACCCACCCATCCATCCGCCCGCCATCAGCGCATCTTCAAAAACACCAGCTGCTCACTATGCGCACCAGCTTTGTCTGCTAACCTCCCGTCCGCGGAGAGCGACTCGTGCAGAGGCGCGGTCCGAGCCATCGCTGCGGTGACTTTGCGGGAGCTGTCATGTTTTTAAAAGAGAGCGATGTGGCGGGCTGCTCTTGGAGGCGTGCACTGGCCGTGACAGAGCAATTACAGTCAGAGGCTCATACATCACGCACTGCTGCCACCTCCACGCAGCGCTGGCCTCGCAGGCGGGGAGACGAATGCCCTCAGTGAGGGCCTTGCCTCTACTGACTGGATGGGCAGATGGAGAGAGAATGGCGCTCACCTGACCTGTCTTTTGCCAACATGTGTGTAGTGACAATTTAATGTACAGGACGCAGTTTGCAATTTGTAGACTGTGTGTGTGTGTGTGTGTGTGTGTGTGTGTGTTTGCATTCACTGCTTTCTTTGTTGTGAGTCATTCTGAATAGACATGTCAGGCAAACAAATAAGAGCACACACGTCTACACAAAAACTGCTTTTTTATACCATATTTCTGACAGATGACACAAACGTCACACTGCTTCTGCTATGCTGTCTGTGTGACTGAGTGGCTTGTGAAGCTGCAAAACACCATCTGGGTTTCCCAGACCTATTTAAAAGCAGATCTGGGGACAGTGTTGGGCTAACTCATTTCACAGTAAAAGTAGTTGAGTTAGTAGTTAGTTACTGTAGCTGAGTTACTATTCTAAGTAACTACATCTGTAATTTCTGAGTAAGGTGATGTGTTACAGTTGACATTTCAATAACTACATTCCAGTTACCTAATGCTTTGTTACTGCATAACATATTGCCTCATTAGCAACATCGACCATTACACAAAGATATGAAACAGACTAGCCTCGACAAAATATTGCCTCATTGAAGAGTTGAAGAGGGAGGGCAAAGACTCTTTTCTCTTTCAGTGAAGGGACAAAAAAATAAAAAATAAAAAATATACAAAAAATGTTTATTGAAAGGAATTGTGTTTTCATTTTTTGTGCTTAGATCAACTCAACTGTAAAGTAATGAGTTGTGAAGTTACTTTTCAAAACTGGTAATGAATAAAATATTGTCATTACAAATGTTAACTAGTAACTTGAGTGTAAAAAAGCAAAAGAGGGAGTGTGTACCTGTTCCGTCCTCGTCTGACTCCTCTTCCCTCTTCTCCATTAGACACACCTCAGGTACATAGAAGCTGTTCTGGCGGGCTAGGGGGCACATGTAGTGGATGAGATCACCCTTGCAGATCTCCATGAAGGGAAAGGCACTCAGCTTCCGCTCCTTGGTTGGGAGGAAAAAGGAGAGAAGTTCATTTCAACACAGCACACACGACTGAAGTTCACCCCCACCTGCTGTTAAGGAACTTTAATTGGCCCTGACGACATTGCCGTCACCCCCCGCCTGAACCCAAAGGTGACCGGAATTTCAAACAAAAGAGATGTGGTGACTTTCTGAATAATAATGTTTTGTTCTTGTGAGAGAGATTCTTGAGAGAACTGGAATGATCAACGCAAAGCTAAGAGATGGTGGTCAAATGGCTCATTTGTGTGGATAGTACCACTTTAAAATATCTTCTGGATAAGTACAGTGGCAGGTTTGGCAACGTGTTGTTAGAATTGTGGAGTTGAAAGCAAATGTGGGCCTGTTAAAAAAAAAAATTGTATTGAAAAACCAATTGCATTTCCGGCTCATTAACTCTGTATGCCAACAGCAGGTTTTCCAAGCCAGCACAGTAACCTGATAACAAAGCAGAGAGGCGAGGACAAGCAGGGCTAACATTTATAGCCCATCACAGAGCTCTTAATGAGAGACCTTAATAAAGTCTGAGGCAGGATGGCAGAAAAAATAAATGGGAGAAGAGCTCAAGTTAAATTGTGAAAATAAATTCTCCAATCAGCGACCTTGAACACTAAGCAGGTCTGTTAAGCTCTGAACACCTGCCATCATTAAGGGCTTCCTCCCAGGATGTCCATATTCTGCTGACAGTTAGGGTCTGCTATGAAACTGTTTGCACAATAGGGTTGATCACCACACTGATCAGCAGTCTGATCACCACAAGGACATTGGGGAAACTCTAAGCATGTAACATTCAATATGAGATGATACCCATAGAATCAGATAGGGCTAGAGAAGCTGAGCTGGGCCAATATAAAGTAAATCTGACTGACTCCAGATCAGTTTATCTGTTTAAACCACCTTCACCAGAGGCCTTTTCTGCCTCTCAACTTTATGATTCTCTGCCATATTGCACTGCTTGGCTTACATTTTAACTTATTGCTTGGCACCCCTGGGGCAGAGGGGAAAATATTTTAAGCTCTAAAACACAATAAACAAGCCTATATGAAATTCTAAAAGCATCACCTTCCATATTGAGCCTCCACTGTGCATAGAAATCCCTTACAGTACTCTTACAGTACTGTCATGCGTGGGCATGCCTGTAGTTTCTCTTCATGGAGTGCATAAGAAGACAAAAGAACACACCAAGTGGGAACACTGAAATTATTGTATCATATGGCACTAATTTAATATGCACTCCGCTCGCACAGAGACATGAGTAAGGCTGGGCTTCATTCATGGATATTACCTAAAGAAAACCATCACTAGAAATCCCAGTCCTACATATGGTAGAGGCAGATGTAATGTATATAGCCTATATGCTCTCACATGTCATCCATATAGCCTGTATGTTCTCTCTAAGCTGGAGGAGTTAAAGAAGAGATCCCAAACCAAAAGTGAGTCGTGGTCTATAAAAGCCCAGTTAGTGATGTATAGCCCTGAGCCATGTCCTATATATGAGCAGAGCTGGAAGACATGCACATTAAGAAGACACAAGGTGTAGTGTAGCCAAGCTGTCTCCAGGCACTGCAGTGATTTAGGAGAAGAGGCTGTCTAATAGGGTCACCTGCCTGAGCAGAAACTACAGCCTCCTTTGGATTGGACGCATCACAGCTTTGCCACACATGACCTTAACCAGAGCAAATGAAGACTGTGCTAGAACTTCAGATAGCTACTCCTGACCTTACTCATGGAAAATGATTATGGTATTTGGGCATTTTAACAAAGATTTCAATTCACCCTAGGTTTTACATGTGTATTGGCCCCTCTCCTTCCCCTGTGGGCCACCTGGGTTCCTTATTCCACATTAGGTCTCAGGTTCTCAGGTCTGCTGTGGGGAAGGCCAATTAGTGAGATTACCCACACCAGGCACCAGTGTGGGTATATACGCACATACGCAGACATCCATACTCACTCACATACGACCCCCATGAATGCATGCACTATGCTTGATTTTGAACCCATTTGGGTTGCCTCTTTTATGTTGTACTTTAGTGTGAGCCAGGCCTGACAACAATGGATCGCACGGTGGTTCACCAAAGCCCTGTGGCATCCCATGGGAAGCAGCACACTGGCTAAAGAGAGGAAGGAGGAGGAAAAAGAGGAAGAGGAGGAGAAGAGTGAGGCTACAGTATATGGGCCATACTCAATGGGCCTGATTGAAATGTTTTAATCTAATCCGCAGCAAAGAGAGGTATGTAGCGCCAGGCATGAATCAGCTGCCCAACACAAAGAGCCAGACCTATGGGCAGCCCATGCAAATGAGGAGCCAGCTCCTTGGATTGGGGAGATAATGAGAAGGCCACACAAAGCACAGGAGAAGGGAGACACAAAGAGTCCAGTAGCCGCACCGCTATAAAATGGTAAGTGCTTTTGAGGGAGACACTGGGGCTCCATATGGAATCCTAGAGACAGAGAGATGGTTCAGAGAATCTTAGGGCATGAATGGATTTTTGGAATACTATTCCAAGTTAGAAAATAAATGGTGGCATTACATTGGAGGTAGTTTGTTGTGTTTTATCACCTGTCTTAGGTCTATAAGCCTGGGATATAATACAGGTGAATATAGCAAATACAATAGAATGAAAGAGACATAGAAGACATAGACTTTGTTCTGATTCGCTCATTAATTAGTGGCTGTATCTAAGTTCAAGATTTACATTTTGAAGGAAACACAACTGTCCTTAATCTCAAGTCACTCAAGGACTGGAGTGAAAATATCTTCCAAATAAAACCTAGTTGTTGCTATGCAGCAATCACTTAAACAAACACATATGGGTTGGGTTAGAGTGAGTGATCCCCTTGAGTCAAAGATCTGCCCAAGGTTTCTTCCTAGACTAACTAAACATAAGGGAGTTTTTCCTTGCCCCTGTCGCTCTTGGGTGCTCCTTCTATAAAGTGCCATGAGACAATCCTATTGTAAAAGGCGCTGTATAAATAAAACTGAATTGAATTGAACTGACATGACATGGACAATCAAGTTGTCGCCATAATGACAAGTTCTTACCAGAAACACGTCCTGATTTCGAACAAAACAAAGCTGGCCTAAAAGTTGAATTAGCAGTTGAAAGACAACTGCTAATTCTGTCCCTGGGATTGAGGCTGGTCTATCGGTCATGTCCAGACTATACACTTTGATGTTATAGTCTGGCTTGTCAGGGTAAAACTAAGCATCATTCATGCAAGCAGCAGTCCTACCTAATGCGTACAAATTGCATTTATTGAGGAGGAATCCACAGGCAACCATCTCTTTTCCCCTCCATGCTGCACCTTCCAGAGGACCACATAAGGACAGCTCACTATCTCTCCCCCTAAAAGAGCTAATTAACCTCACGGACCTCAATATCTTCTGAACCCGCAGCAACAAGATGACTAAATCACACACAAACAAGCAGGCTGATCAAATGAGATATGTAGCGCATGCTGACAAGCCAGGGCCGAGGAGAGGGACTCTTTCGCTAGCTCATACATGGAGCACCTTCCCCTGCATATGGCTCTGAATTATTAAATGCTTTATCATTAAACAAGAGACACTGAATAATGCATGGCAGGTGTTTGACATTAAAGCTGCTGAAGGACTGTTCGCAGTCTGTCACTTAGTCATCGCACACGTGCTGGTTCGGCAGCCCAAAACCAGCCAACAGCAGCAACAACAACAAAAGGGGACCTAAATGACAGCGTCAGGAATGGACTGTGAAAGTCTGCTGAATGGATGAGAGTTTTTCCTGAGGTGTTTGCCTTTGATCACTGGCCATGTACCCTCACATACATGAGAGAGATGAATGAGAAAATAAACATCTAAATAACTAAAAGAACCCCAGACCCAAATGGCTGGCTGTAATTGAAACTGTGCTTCTGACATGAGGGCTTTTTTAATTATGACACACAGGGATATTCGATTCCCTCTTTCCTGACGCTTTCACATGACAATTTCGCCCAGCTAACGCCTGGCTGTAGGCAATAACATCCTCCTCCTCCGCTCTGAACTCTCTGCCTCCATCTCCCAAACAGCATGCCTCCACTTCACCCCGTGTGCAGGCGTGCAATCAGACCCAAACGAAATTGGTCTGGTGTGGAGAGCTGGAGACAGAGGGGCAGGTGAGCTCCTTCACTAATCATAACACCATCAGCTGCAGGGGTCGCCCCGGCAACACACTCCACCTATTAATGCACTGTTAAAGCCTCAGCTCATTCCCCTGATGGCTAAGGAGAGGCAGTGAGATCAAATTGATGTCGGCTGTGTAAAACTTTCGAGGTGCTCGCATTAATAATTTTTGCAACCAAAACAGTATTTTGTTAAGTCTGCTTTAACATGAGAGATATGCAGCACAAGGCCAAGAAATGAGGACCTCAACACCTAATGGAACCAGTTACTTTATCTATCCTGGAAATGGCAAGAAGAGACAGAGTAATAGTCAGATAAATAATAATGCAGTTTATTTTGAGGGTAAAATGTGCTCGTTTGTACAAAAGATTTCTGGCTGTACTCCCCTTGCCCCTCAGGTGCGATCCTGAGCAGTGGGATCCTCTGTGAAACAGTGTGTTTATTATACTGACACAAGTACCTCAGAGCATGTGTCGTTTTGTCTGTGTAATTCTATTACTAAGTGTTTGTACACCAACACAATACAGACACAAAGGATGACAGCCACAGCCACTAATGTGGCATTTGGGTGCTTCAAAGCCCACCATCTCACAAACAAATCACCCCAAGTCACGCTCCCTCTTACCGGTCTCGAAGCCTTCCCACTATTGTTAATAGTTTTTCTTTTGTTTTCTGGGGCAAAACAGACTGCATCCCTACCCGAGACTTATCCTTTCAAAGCGCCATGGCTTTTGCTGTGCAAATATCTAGTCTAAGTAAATTGTGATTATATCTTACTAACAGCCTGGAGTTGTCCCTGTAGGGGGACTGTGTGTTAGCTGGTGCTGGGGGAGGTGATGGCTGACTCACAGGCACGCTTTGAACTGAACAGTAATTACATTCTCAGAGTTCATATCATTACCTTGCACTTGAGGCTACACTACGATAGTGCATCAGTCAGGCACTAAGAGCCTTCCAGAGAAGAAAGACAGCGGCTGGAGAGGCTTGCGGAGTGTAGAGGAGATGGTCACAACTAAGCAGTATTTTTCATACTTTCTTACAGACATACGCTACCTTCAGCCAAGTGAGCCAGCGGGAGGCAAAAAAAAGCACTTGGGCTATGCAGTGTTACTTCAACCTGCTCAATATCTGCATCTGCTCTGGTCGATAGCAAGTTTGCCTCTGGTAGACTCTGAAATTTCATTTCCGACAAACTATGCTGGATGCTGGAAGTGGGAAAAACTTGCTGCTATGCGGGAAACCCAGTGAAATCCACATTGCTCAGTGTCCCTGGGCCAAGATGGTGCTCAGGCGAGGCAAGCTCCCCTGGGGGTCATTTGGGCCTAAATCATGAGCACAGCTTCTGCATGATTGCATTGCCGTCGGTGAGAAATCGTTGATAAGTGCTGGGCACAGGAAGAAGCTCCCACCGCACTCCAGCAAAACAATACGGTTCGCCGGGTTCAGCTGCAGACAGCCCATGGAGGAGCGAACAGGAGGAGGGGGGAAGAGGAGGAGGAGGAGGAGGAGGAGGAGGAGGAGGAGGAGAATGATCCTCCTTGCGTGTGTTCCCTTCACTCACTCTTACTCATCCACAGACAAACACACACACACACACACACACACACACACACACACACAGACACACACACACACTCGTACCTTAGGAATGGAGTGAGTAGTAAAGGTTGGAGGCAGCAGACAGCATCCTGGATTTCAAATCACAAGCAACCCAGACACCAAGTGTTCTGATGAGGCTGTAAGCATTTGGAAACCAGAGCTCAGGAGACAGCATTAAACAGCCCAACGTCTCATCATCTTGACAGAATAGAACCAGAACTTCCTGTGTGCACATCTGAGGCTTGAGCCTTGTTCATTCTAACAATTACCTGAGACTTAACGAGCTTTCCTTGTCCAAGGGCTAATGAACTCTGGGAAATAGCTTTCTGTGGCCGTCAAACCCTTTACAAGGGCTCATTATCCCTGCAGAGCTCTGAGGACGCGTCCTAGCGTCCAATCAACTCCTGAGTGGCCAGACAGACAGACACACATACACAGAGGAAAGACAGACGCACATACACAGAGAGGAGATGACTGAGTGAGTGCTAAAGGCAGAGTTGGCCTCAAAGCTCTCCAATGGCAGGATGCAGAGGAGGACAGTCTCACAGAGGTGGCCCATAGTGGCAGCACCAATCGAGAGACTGGAGGAAGGAGGTCAGGACTGAGGTGTTTGTGTGTGTGTGTGTGTGTGTGTGTGTGCATCGCCCTGAAAAAAGCAACCCAGGAAAGCCCACGACCACTACAGGAAGGTGAGAAGCGCTGATGCTGCACGTACATAAGAAACAGCCCCTGGATCAGTGTTTGGGAACCAGAGAAAAGAAGAGGCAGACAGGAGAGGAGGGAGGTTAAGGGCAGACAAAGAGAGAAATAGAATAGAAGTGGGAGAAAAAAACAAGGCAACACAATTTGATTGGAGCACATCAATTACTGTGCAAAGCCAAATTCCCATACCATGAACTAGTGCCTAATTGGATTTTCTATGCAAGATGGCAAACGGTTTTAAGCTGGAATTAGTGGCGTTAGCCGTAATCTGTTTAATTGGAGAGTTCATTAAAGGAAGGACTTGGTGAGCAAATGGCGGTGACAGTGAGAGTTTATCTCCCTCTGCTGAGGCAGGCCCTTTGCAGGCCGGCAGAGACCAAGCAGACAGCAGAGACAGAAGGACCTGGCCTCCGGGGGGTTAGCATCACTGTGGATCGTCTGCCAGCTGCTCGGGGCATACTTCTCCCCCATAGAGAAGACAGCAGAGAGAGAGAGAGAGAGAGAGAGAGGAGAGAGAATGCGAATAATACATTCAAGTCAGCGGCCTGTCGCTCATCTTATGTCATCTGCAGCAGGTTTCAGAGATAATGATGGAATACTGACCACTAGCCAATTACTGACCACTAGCCAGTGTTAGGTGACCATATCTGACATGGGCTTACATGATGCAAGTGACTATTGGTCCCATGTTTGCACCTGATGGCCAAATATGGGCTACTGCATATCAAACAAAGATTCAATTTTGCTGAACAGTTTTACCTTAATCAAATTATTCATCACATTATCAGAAGGCACTGTCATATTCATATAATATTTAGCAGTTAAGACTGGGTTTAACAACAGATATAAGGCATTGTGCTGAGTTGTATTTTCTGTACAGTATATATTCCCTGGACTGGAGAGGGAAGCCTGATGCAGGGGCTTTGTGTTTGCCTCCTTCTCCAGGACACCTTTAGAGTCCACAAAGATGCCATTGGGGCTTGACCCTGCTAGCTTCCTCACTGTGAATGATTTCACAGATATATGGAGAAGGACGACATTTTCACACCAATCTAAACATGTTTAGGCCCATTAAGGAGTGCTTGTATCTTGCTGGTGGGAAATTTCTCAGAGGGACGCTTTCTACTACAGCATGGGCCTGTATCGATTTCTGTGATCTCTGTGACTCATTTTAGAGAAACTCCAAATGTTCCCCAAAGTATTGCAACGTATTACCAGCAGTTCCATCCATTTGAGGCCAGAGGGCCATGCTATGTTCTTAAGAAGACACATTGAAATCAGCTTTGTGCATTATGAGAGAGGTGAGGGTCAGAGGATACCGCTGATGGGAATCAACACAAACTAGTCATCTGTGGAATCAACAATGTCTGGGGATCTATGGAGAGAATGAGCTTCTTTAATTATCCAATTCCTCCTGGCTGTCAAATCTCCAGCAGCAGCATTTCTGCAGCATGAAACACAAGTGAATGGAGAGAGCGAGTCTTGATAATGACTTTTCTTGGGAAACATTTTCTCAAAGTTTTATCAGTTCCCTCATGAATTGAAATAGCAACTAAATGAAAAAAAAAAATGGAACTGAAGTTATGAAATTGTGCCTCTTTTGTCTAGTTACCTTTAATCTCCTCCAAGTCATTAGCATGAGATTAGCTACATGTACAGGTGGCTCTCTGTTATAAAGCCCTGCCAAAATACTCATCTTTGCTGAAGCCTGAAACCTCATTTTTAGGGTGCCTGCAATTTGACCTATTCATGCAGCTAGACGAGAACGTGGGTTTATGTGGCTTCAGGAATGAAAGAAGCAAAGAGAGAGAGAGAGAGAGAGAGAGAGAGAGAGAGAGAATTCATCAGCTGTGCTCATGAGAAGATGGGATGCCTGTGGGGGGCTGTGGCCAGTTGAGTCTGATGATTTACAAAGCTGAGATGAAGGGGTGGTGAAGGAGCACCACCATACCAGGACAGCTCATGTCCTCCAGCACTGGTGTGGCCCAGGCAAGCCAAGTTCAAGCCCACGCTTACACTCAAAACACACACACATACACACACACACACACACACACACACACACACACACAGTTTTATTCTCTCCCACAGTAGTTTGGACTGGCAGCAGTGATGGAGCGAATTGTCTGAGCCATATCCTGATGGAGGGAAGAGACGGGATATTAATACAGAGGCAAGAGCTACCCATGGTGACAATTGGTGCCAGTCCCCAGAGCCTTGTGTGCACATCTTACCCTTTCTACACTCACACATGCTACCGCCCTGCACCACACACTCACACACATGCGCACACGCTCACACACACACACACACACACTCACAAACACACACCCTTCCCCTCCCCCTGTATTAGATGGGCTTGGCAAAAAAAGAAACCACATTTCACACTTCCAGGGGTGTCCAATTCTGTCTGTCCCTCACGGCCATGCACTCCACAACAAAATGTATTTTTATCTGTGTGTGCTGCGTTTGCCTGCATCTCTTTCCAATGAGCCAGCATGCCCAGGCCAGCCTGATGCCCTCGCTGGAGGGATCTCCTTCCCTGGTGCCACCGCAAGGCAAACGTATGGATTTCCAGGAGGAGGGGGAGGACAGCGGAGGGGAGAGGCCCGGAGGGTGGGGGTGGGCAGGGGGTCTAGGTTCAACCTTTCCTCTCTCCTCCCGATCAATACGCATGGTGTCTTGATGGGCAGTAATTGTGGTGGCCTGGCCAGTGGAGCAGTACTGCTCTGTACTGGAGATCCTCCACCTGAATCTATGGCTCTCACTTAGAGCAGAAGGAACTAATCTGGACTTGGTCACTGACTGGGGATCAGCGCAGATGCTGGGTTTCGTCTCACCGAAGCTCAAGTCCCTTTTCTACTGAACTCCAGCATGTGATCAGGCCAAACTGTGAGTCTCTCAACAGTGGATAATAATCTTTCCTTTCAGTGAAAACATTAACAAACAATAAAGACTGCCAATTTTGCTCTCAACTGGTACACCTGTGTGTGTGTGTGTGTGTGTGTGTGTGTGTTTCATACACATTAGCCTCACAGCTGGCAAATCCTTTTTAGGAACCAATCTGCAACCAATTCAAACCA
Organism: Tenualosa ilisha; assembly: GCA_015244755.2. NCBI lineage: Eukaryota > Metazoa > Chordata > Actinopteri > Clupeiformes > Clupeidae > Tenualosa > Tenualosa ilisha. The sequence continues at coordinate 2,154,053 of PYXC01002776.1, read as the reverse complement.
AGTTAACAACTCCTCATTAAACAAACACCCATTACTGGAGCCATTAGTCTGATATGACTGTGATTAGTCCAATGACACCATTCCATAGTCTGTGAGCAAACATGACAAATGTGAATAATCATGAAATGTATCACTTGAGGACATGACTTCAGAGGACAGCAGGCTCACCAAACCAGAGCAGGCTCACTAAAGTACAGCCAACCAAGCAGTACCAATTTACTAGGCCCACTCCTGGACAAAGCCCACAGCTAGTGTACTGATGCTCTATGACTGGATAAACCATCATTCCAGTCACGAATTCCATTACTTCATGAACTGTCAGATATTACAGATGAAAATTGAAACACTCACAGCTGTTTTGACAGGCTATATTTAAAGAAGACATGGTTGCAGGAATGGGAGTGGCAAGAGTGGCTTGGAATGGTTCTTTTAATTATATCTTTTGCATTTCACATCCAAACAATACCCTATACCCAACACTGCACTCACTGACCTTAGCAAGACACCTAATAAATAGGAATTTGACCAGGTGAATGTTCTTTGTACATGTGTCGAACCAGACACAGACAGACAAGATACACATACACAAAATATACAAAAATCAGTTACTTGAATGTGTCTGACCAGAAACAAGTTATAAAATCATAATTCCTTTCATCACGATCCATATATCTAGTAAATAGACAATTTATTTATGTGTATGTTTAGAGGCAGAAATTAAAGTAACTCTCTGCATCATGCCAGTAGACAATAAACTTGACTGCACATGATCACTAAACAGCAATTCTGCCATGTTTGATACAGTACAGAAAATGATGTATGCTGCATTATAATATCTCTGAAAGAGATGAAAAGAATCCTTCTGAAAAGCAGATCTGATGTATTTAATGTTTGACTAAGTCTACAGAGCTTTTCCTGGTTGAGTTTTCTTCACATGTCAGTATGCCCTCACTCACTTGGAAAGCATCAGCACAGGACCTATCCACCTGTTGTATGTTTCTCTTAAACCTTTCTTACTACCAGACATCTAGAAGACTCTTTCTCAAAACTGAAATTCAAACACCCTCAGTGGAAATCACACACACACACTCACAAACACACGAAAACCCCCACCCACACACCCACACACCCTCATCTCTCCAGTCTCATTTATTTGTGGGGGTGTTTTTGGACGGGCTCCTCTGCCCCATTCCTGAGCTCTTGATTGGAGGAGCTCAGACTGGAGTGGAAGGGCAGCAAACACACACACACACACACACACACACACACACACACACACACACACACACACACACACACACACACACACACACACACTGAGCATCACAGCCAGCAGACAGGGGCTCCGTCAGCGTAGAAGATACAGTGGGGGGATGCAGTAATAAATTGCAATTATACCAAAATTGGCATCCAAATTGCTCCGCCCCCGCCTCTGTTTGTAGCCCTGTGTGCCCTCTGTGTGACTGGGGACTAATCATTAGCACTGCACTGACCTCTGCATGAATACATCACCAGCACGGCACGGCATGGCACGGCACAGCCGCCTAGCTTTCAACAGTGACAGGCCAGCACTGCACACTGCACATACACAAACACACACACACACACACACACACACACACAAGTGTGCATTTTAGGTGATCAACACAGCCCAGAAAAAAAGAGTTTAATTAAAAGGCCATTTGTGTTGCTTGCCTATGGGGGCTATAAAGGACCTCTCGACAATATGAAAGCAATCTGCTAGTGATGGGAGATCATCCAGACAGAGAGAGAGAGGGAACAACATAGCGCAACTCTTTTCTGCTCTCCTGGGCAGGATGGCAATTAATTAAAAGTCTGCTTGAAGCCCAGCACAGCTTCACCAGGTTCTTCTCCCTGCTCCAAGGCAACCATGCTAACTAAGTCATGTAATTACTTTGGAGGAGCAGGCCTGGTGATCTGGGCTCTGGCACGTCTCTGTGTATGATTAGAGGCATACATAGAGGGGACGGACAACACCTTACTGAACACATCATCAAGAGCTGCTTTCCTTGACCAACATGAATGAAGCATTAACCTGGATACCCTTTCCTCAGTCTGCCCTGGGCTCCTGCCTGGATCATATGTTTCCAACATGCAGTGATGGAACCTCATCCCTCAGCAACAGGAGGGGACGAGGAGAGATGACATTAAAGTAAAGTGTCTTATGACAATGGTGGCAGCGCTCTAAACGGAGCAGGTAGACTAACACTAATAGCAATGCTAGCAAACAGCAAAGTATTAAATTACTGACAAAGCAAGAAGAGGGTGTTCAGTGAGGTCAAAGACATTGTTGCCTGGAGGTGCTGTTCTGCAACTGGCTACAGCACATGTACCATGACTACCAGCCTATCCAGATAAAGGCAGAAAGCCACAGAAATACTTCAAGCTTCTATGTGTAAGTCTCAGGGAACACTTCCAGTCTCAATTTGCCCTAAACACACCTTTAGATTCGCTCACATTATATTTAATACAGCAGCTGCACGTGGTAGAATGTCATGTTATGGGAAAGCCTGACTGAAACTAGCTGATTGCATGCTAACTTCAGCGAATATCTGAATACTAGTGCTTAGGCATTTTTAGACATTACACCATACAGTAGACATCCCAACCTGCAGAAACTCATTTTCACTTTCTCTCTCTCTCTCCCTTGCTCCCCCCGTCTCACTGTCACTCACTCGTGCTGCTTCTGCCACTTGTTCTGACTGCTTCTCCCACCCGCAAGTGAAATTGGCGTGATCACGTGACTTACGGAAGATTTAATATCCTTTGTGGTGTCCAGGAGCCACTATCTAAATACAGGAGACTCCCAGAGTGTCCAGGAGACTTGGGATGTCTGTCAGTTGTTTTGTGCTGTTTCTAGATCATTTCTGGATATAACACTAACGTGACAGCAGAAAGTGCCAGTAGGAATTGTAGTGGTGTAGTAGTGGACAGTGCTATTTGGTGAAAGATCCAATGGCTACAGAATTAAGATGGTGTCTATGCCATTAGGAGGCCACAGAGGACAAAGCCTGCTCTCGTGATCAGAAGTGATGTCCAGAGGACAGTAACAGAGAAAAGAGAAAAGCTTAGAGAACGAGACCTGTTGTTCTATCTGGCCATGAGACAGGTGAAGCCCTTGTTTTGTCTGGAGGACAGTAACAGAGAGAGAGAGAAGCTAGAAGGAGACTGTGTTCTATCTGATGAACAGTGAAGCCTTGTTTGTCTGGAGACAGTAAAGAGAGAGAGAGAGCTTAGAGAACGAGACCTGTTGTTGTGGGATGAGCCAGGTAAAGCCTTTGTTTTTCCCGCAAGCACTTTTTACGGCTGTTCTCACGGGTGTCTTCAGTGTTGTCACCCTCAACCTGCCCATCTTCAGTGTTGTCACCCTCAACCTGTCTTGGTGAGAAACAGGTGAACATTCCCCCTAAAGACAAATGGCTTGAATGCTTTTACAATGTTCACCTTACCTGTCCCTAGTGGGGCCACTTGAGCAGATAGAGGACGTAGAACTAAGTACCCTGCGGGCTTCATTCAGACATGAATGTGGCCAAGAGACTTTTCAGAGTGACCTTAAACACACATCCTCTAGGGCCTCTCCATCACAGCAGGGGCAACCAGGAGGAGCAGAGTAGGATCTCAGAACAAGAGCAGCAGTCTTAATGCCTCACTGGGCCATAGACAGAGAGAATGCCAGGGGAGAGAGAAATAGAGGGAGAGATACAGACTAACACAAAGAGTGAGAGAAAAAGAGAGAGAGAGAGAGAGAGAGAGAGTTATTGAGAGTGAGAGAGATGAGCTAGACATGACCAGAGAGAGAGACTGAAGCTACATGAGGTGTGTGTGTGTGTGTGTGTGTGTGTGTGTGTGTGTGTGTGGTGTGTGTGTGCGTGTGTGTGTGTGCGTGTAAGCCAGAGTAAAGGTGAAAGAACACGAGACAAGGGCATTGATGAAACTAATTCATATCCAGATATTGGAGTTGTAATTTGCATATTTGCATACTGGTTACATAATTTGTGATTTAGACAGCAATTAATCCTGACACTGCCTTATTCCCTGTCCCCGCTGCACTCTTGGCCTCAGTAAAACAGACAGACAGACAGACAGACAGACAGACAGACAGGCAGGCAGACAGGCAGACAAACTAAAAGGCTGGCTATCCTGCGCTTTGCTGACAAGGCCTGTCTTTCCTGTGAGTTTAGGGGACATGTGAAACTGGCTCTTTGGGCTGACAGTAAAGCAGTGTCTTTGATGAGCCCCCTGGCACCTGGGCCTGGCTGTAAACAGCGGCCTGGGCCCGGCTGGGCCTGATGAGGGGGCTGCCAGCTCACTGGGAGGCTAATAGTTAGTATTTACTGTCCGTCCGCACCCGCGCCGCTGACAGAGTGCTCTTGGGCCACCGCTAATCACTGTGATTTCACCGGGGGAGAGGAGGAGGGGGAGAGGAGAGATGGAACAAGACAGAGAAGGGAGGAAGCGGATTGGAGAGCCGATTGGATGCTGTTTGCAGGTTGTTCAAGGAGAAGAGGAGCTCCAACTACCTGAAATGAGAGTGAAACTCAAACTCTCCCTCTCTTTCATTCTCTCTCTCTCTCTCTAACACACACACACACACACACACAGACACACACACAATACTTGATAAGGCACTTTGAGCTGAGGTCAATTAAAGTTAGTCTTAAGCGGGAACTTCTTGTTTAAAAGGAGGAGCACTCTCCCGGTGATCCCAATTTCATTTCCCGCAGAGGGCACGGCACACTGCTCATGTCCGCAGGCCTGGGAGACTGATTGGTCCTCATGTGGAAAGACTCATTTCATGTCTCTCATACTCTGCTGCTTCCAAATGACATTTTCAAAAGGGCTTTTGAAAAAAGAAAAAAGAAATCCTCATCAGACAGGTGAAAAGAATGTCTTTCATTTCCATCCCAGCCCTAAGCACACCCTTGTCTCTGAGATTCCAGTATGCGCCCACAGCCTTTACCAAGCAGCAACCCAACATCAGAGAAATGCTCTTCAAGGTTAAACGTCAAAAATACTTTGTGTGATGCTGTGAACTCCACCGCACTACATTTTTATTAATTTTCTGTCATTAGTAAATTATGTGTTTTTCCTTTCTTAATACTTTAGACAGTGACCTAGGTGCACATGGGTACTGTAGTTCTGTTGTATTATGTGCACGTGTTGAGTATAGGCCTAAGTTCTTATCATTTGTGAGTTGCGCATGTTTCCCTCAGAGTGGGCAGGTGACTAGGTACCTTAATTGGCTGTTGTCAGCCTGATTAGTAGAGCCTGATTGGCAGAGCCCAATGATTGGTTAGTTGTTTGAGCAGCTGATCTATTTAAATCCCTATGGAGGGAGAGCAAGGAGGCTCTTTCTTTTTTGTGAGGCACAGAAGTGCTGTTCCCTCAGCTGGTGTGAGCTGTTGGGTTTCTGTGGCAATATTACAGAGGCTGACTGTGCCACTCACCATTTTTCTTCAGTTTGTTTCATTTTCTTTTCTCTGTGCTTGTCTGAAATTCAGTTTCCTACATTTTGGTATAGTTTTGCACGCTGTTTGGTTGAATAAATGTATCTATATATTTTACCCCTTACTTTAGTTGTCTCTGTTTGTGCTCAATTTCACCTGACTACGAGGCTACCCTACAACACTGTCTTCATCTTCGTCTTCGATCGTCGATAACATTTCACATAAGAGTTTGCACCATTCACTCTCTCATGTATCTCAGTTCAGACAATTTTATAAAGCTGAATCTTTCAGTATGGCGTCTGAATGGGCTCTACAGTGGCGCTGTGCTTTTGTGCTCATCAAAAGTAACCAATGGTTCAGATGATGCTATTGTTTTTCAGATGGTGCTGAGGGCACTGGTGGGCATAATTTCTGCCCCATTCACACACGCGCACAAACACACATCAGAGCGAGGGAATGCAAAGCCCTCTTTCTGTGGCAGCAGCTGTGAGGGGCTATTAGCTGCAATGCTGCGCTGTTATGTTTCAAAAAGTGGTTTTCTCCCCTTTCTCTGCTGTTTGCAGCAACAACTTGGCCCCTTTTTTCATGTTTTCAACTTTCTGACTTGCCAACAAATTACTAATTGGGTATAGGACTCCCAGCGGAAACAGAATGTGTCTTTGTCAGCAGCACAAGTGGAGGAGAAAAAGAAAAAAAAAGGTAAGAACCTAACTTACAAAAGAAAAAAAAAAAAACTTTCTTCAATAAGAGCATACCATCAGCACCCTGGCAAGTGGCAATGGGATTAGGGGTTTGAGCTACATGGCCTTGGGTTAAAGTGGAGAGAGAGAGAGAGAGAGAGAGAGGACAGAAAGCTAAAGAAAGAGAAAAAGTGAGCGAGTGAAAGGAGTGCTGAACGTCAGCAAGACACTTCACTTTAGCCAGACCCACAGGAAGCAGGAGTCGCCTACCTGTAAACACAGGCTAGGTGTTTTCACCTGCGGTGCGCGAACACCCTGATCCCCCTCTCCCCTGCTCTGGCTACTCGGTCTCCTGGGAAACCCCAGCCTGAAGGAAGAGGCTGGAGGCCCCCAGAGAACAAGTCT
>PYXC01002776.1:2110000-2142500 GCA_015244755.2 Tenualosa ilisha | reverse complement strand
ACATCCCCCTCTCCCTTCCTCTCCACCTACATCCCCCTGTTCTCCTCGCGTCCCCTCCCCTCTCCTCTCTCCTCTCCTCTCCCTTCAGACACGGGAGAGTAGACAGCAAACCCAGCCTGGTAAGAAGACTTCTTCTGAACCTGTCAAATGGCAGGGCAATACAAAACAACTCACGCTGCCAAAGCCCACCCAGCCCTTCACTTGCTGTGTCCACTTCTTTGCTGTTGTTCTGTGACAGTGGCCCACCCGTGGCTGTAGAGGGCTGGTGGGTGGGCAGAGAGAGGGTTCACTCCTTCCCACAGGTCCCGTGAAAAGGCGGCAGGGCAGGGGAGCGGAAGCAGGCGCAGAGCCCCGGTGATGCCGCTGGACACTCACCACTCTTTAGACTCAAGCTGCATGCGCTCCGCTTTGTGCCCTTGGACTTACAAACACTAACATTTAAGGCCCATTCTACTGAGAGAGAGAGAGAGAGAGAGAGAAGAGAGAGAGAGAGAGAGAGAAAAAGAGAGTGAGAGAAAAGAGAGAGACAGAGCGAGAGAGGGCTCTTCTCTGCAGGTAGCTTCCTTCAGAAACAGCTCAAACTTCCCCACAGAGAGTCTGTCTCACACCCTACGGGTGTGTAATTCAATACCATCAGTGAAGTCTGTCACTATGGACCTTCAGTTGCACCTTTTTAATAATTCATGCCTTATAAAAGTATATACGAATGTCTGTTAGGCCTCTGTCTTGGTACAGTCAAAACTCTCCACTAGTTGTCAAGAGCAATATGCTTTCTGGGTGAATTTCAGCTCTTCTGAATATTGTACGCTATTTTAGAGGAACAGCTTTTCCTTCTCTTCTGCTAAAAAAAAAAGAAAAGAAATATCTCCAGTGCAGGAGAAAATGATGTATTGTTGCTGAAATGAGTGTGCTGGGCTGGTGAGGCCCATTGCCTTTGATATGCTCCTTAAGCCTGTGAAAGCAGAGGGGAGAAGTGGGCGGCTTTTTCCACGATGGGAACAAAGTATGTGACCTGCCTCTCTCAATGGCGCCAGGCATCAAAGGCCTCATGTGGAAGTAGCCCTGACTTAAATAGCCTTCATGCTTTAGCCGGCCTTCAGCTATTGTGGGACCATCTGATAAGTCACATTTAGAGGTAATATTTTTGCTCCTTTGAAATCCCTCTGCTGTGGCTGGCATGACAAATGTCTGCTCCGGGAAACAACACAGCCAGGTTGGGAGTTAAGAGCGGGATGCGGGCCCTGATTTAAGATCATAATCTGCCTCGCTGTCATGGAGTCGTGGCTGATTAACCTCATAAATCTGCGCTGGAATGAGGGACTGTTGAAATAAATGGCATCCCATGGTTTGCCTAGGTCTCCAAGATGGCAACAGGAGTGTTTATAGAGTTCGAGAGAGCTTGCGAGAGAGAGAGAGAGAGAGAAAGAGAGAGAGAGAGAGCCTACTGGTGGTGTTTGTGGTCATTTCCCCCCCAGGGGTCAGTGCGAGAGGCCAGGGGATTGATGCAGTGGTGCTGGGGGTGAGAAGTGCCCCACGACATCCTGGGAGACAGAAGCCTCCTTCTAACATGCTAATGTGGCATTTGGACACACAAGCACAACAATAAAAAGAGAATCAACAGCCTTCAGAATACGCTGCATCACTGAGTTAACCACAGAAAAACACACACTCTCTCTCTCCCTCTCTCCCTCTCTCTTCCTCCTGCTCCACCTCCTCCTCCTCATCTAACACCTCCTTTCTTTCCAGGCTCTGAACAGTTCCTTCTCTTTCTCTCTCTCTCGGTCTCTGACTCACGTTGTATCACTCCCACCTAAGGTGCAGACAAATCAAGGGGTTCAATCAAAGTATGGATTTGCTGTAATTGCCTGAGTGGGTGTCTGTTCTCTCACTACTGCTGCAGGTAATCTTCCCTCACAATTAGTCCCATTATTTGAAAAGATCACAGGCTGTTATTCCCCTTTTTGATTGGGGGCAAAACGCACTGAGGGGCCCATTAAAGATTTTGCTGTCAGCAAAAAACACGGCCAGTGACAGTGAGGAGACAGTAGGAGCTGGCAGAGGCTGAGGCAGCCGAGAGAAGGGCCAGTTGGTGTCTGGTCAGACAGGCGTTACAGTGTGTGTATTTTTGGAACATGTGATGTTTTTATTAGTATGTATGTCTGTTTGGACAAAAGTGTCCTCAAAAAAACAATCTAAACACAAATGAACAGTCCATGACACAGCTAACAAACAGCCCAGCCTTGTCCACTGTCTATCACAATGTAAGTGGAGAGTCCACACTGTGCCCAGTTTGCCGCGGTGCCTGTTACAGTATTTGCGTTAACAGCCAAGTGATCAAATGAGACACAGGCACATTGGCTTGCCTCTGCAACCAGCTCTGCTTTCCAAGGTGAGACACAGATGCATGTTAATCAATTGCCTGATTCAATCGAGTTACTTGACCACCTAACCTGGTCAGCAGAATCTACTGTGTCTACACACAAACACAAACAAACACACACAGATCAAAAAGCAATAATGAGCTGTGTTGAATCTGAAGTCATTTTTAATCTACAGACAGCAGGGCCCCTAGATGCAACTGAGGCTACAGGTGTTTGTAGTCTAAGCACTACTGCAGACAACAGACTGCTGTCTGTTCTACTACAGATACGCATGCAGACACACTGACTTGGCACCAGAGCAGTGATAGCCATTCACAATTATCTATAAACACACACATCCATAGGCACACATACTCACACATCAACACACAGTACATATTCACCTACAAATCCCAATCCACACATGCTGCATGTACACAGATACCAATGCAGCCATTCACACACGAATACAAACACACAAAGGACAAACAAACAACAAACAACAACATAACATAGACAGTGTATAAGACCTAATAATTGTTATACTTTGCATCATGATGAAACATTTTTTGATTTGGGTTTTGGAGATATATATATATATATATATGTATATATATATAAAAACTCATCCTGACAGTAATGATTAATAGACAAGGAAAACAACAGATGTTGTTCTAATAGCCAAATAATGTGTTGACTAAGTATTTCAAATAAGAATAAATATTTGGTGAAGTTTCATGATGCTCCTTCTGACACATACACACACATCCACAGTGATGTGAGGAGACAACACCCACAGAAATGTGTATGTAGAGCATGCACACACACACACAAATGTGCATGTAGAGCATGCACACACACGCGTGCACACACGCACGCGTGCACGCACGCACACAAGCACACACGCACGCACAGACACACGCACACACACACACACACTCACACATGCACGCACGCACACACAAACACACACAAGCTATAAATATGAAAACAGTCAGTCACTAATAAATAAATGGAGGCTACCAATATGCAGGTACATGAACACATACTTGAATAAACTATGCAGGTACAAGAACACATACTTGAATAAACTATCTGCATACATGTGTAAAATCCTGCTCATTCAGGAAAGACACACTATGAGAGGACATGCTGACAGGCAAAGCCAAGCTGAAAAGAAAGAGTCCAACTCAATCTCAATCAAATGAGTGCTCCGCTATCTGACGTTGGACAAATGATTGGTTTCTTCCTTCAAGAGAAAAACACTCCAGGTGCTGTGCTTTCAGGGAGGTAAACATGCGGCCACGGGCAAAGGAAGGAGCATGCGGTGCGGTACGGTGGAGCTGCAGCTGAGAGGCGCTTTGATCATCCATCAGAAACCGTGCCTTTCCCTGGCTAGCCCTGCCCACCTCAGCTCCCAGCCCTTGGAGATTAGCCAAGCATGATCAATAGCTGCTCTCAAAACAAGGCTTTTCCTGGGCTACAGAGGGGGGGAAATGAAACATTGGCTGAGGTGGAGCGTTCTCCAGGCCTCTCCCCACTAAGCTCTGCCGTGGGGTTGGCTCGGCGCAGTGGGTCACTGGGGCAGGAAAAGGGAACGTGTTGAACACATTAGAGGTGAGGAGACGGCTGACGGATGGACTAGCGCACGTGCTAGCGAGGGGTCTCCAGCTCTCCCTCGCCACTTGATCACTAGTTAAGTGAGGGTGCCACGTTTAATTATGGCACCCGCACTCCGCCATTTCACCCGCAGCCTCTTAACCTGAAAACGTACTGAAAGCATACTGCATCGGGCTGTTCTAGGTCAACGCAGCGAGAAAGGAGCCTGATCACCTTACCTGCTCACTTCTGGCTAGAAGGATAATACTTACAATGCTTGGTCTAAGGTCTGCTGTAGTGTGTTTCCTCCAGGGTATACCAATTCACCCTTCAATAAGTATTTGTTTTCTGCTGTGCTTTCTGAGACACACAATGCCTCATAAATGCCTCCTGAAGATGGAGGGCATGAAGATGAAGACTTGGGCTGTACACTCAACCTTAAAGAAAAAGCATTAAACCATTGACACGTCCATAAAGACAATACAGGACACCTCTTGACTGACACGTCCAGAAAGACAAGACAGGACACCTCTTGAGCCTTATGGCCATGGGCTTTGGGAGAAGACAACTAGGTGCAGAAAGTGAAAAAACACAATTCATTATCGCACACACTAAATCCTCTTGCCATATCGGTGTCCCCATTTCGCAGGGATTAACTGGGTCGCCAAATCCTGAACCCCTGAGATAAAAAACCAGCACCTTGGAAATCCACCCAGCACTGCCGTGTATCAGAGAGCGCCTCATCCCACCCCGCCTCACTGCCAAATGAGCAAATAAACGCACTGATGCGCCGGCCGCCGGCCACATCCTCCAGCCCTCCCTGTGTCAACAGCCTATGATGATTGGGCGCTCACCTCCCCTCCCAGCCCGTCCCCGTCAGCAGCACACCATGACCTGGCCAGGCACAAGCCAGACAGCAAACACCAGGGCCGCACGCCATCGCCTCCAGGCCCAAAATATCCCATTAGTCTCTGGGGTACGGAGCACAGTGTCACTGGCCTGCCTCTGTCAGAGGGCAACAGGTGAGGTGGATCCGCCATTGTCATTATCAGATGAAGGCTGCCTCAAACAATCACCAGTGCAGGTACACCATGAAAGCATGACTGTCTGTCTCAGGCATTCTAATCACCACTGGCTAATTGTGCAGGACTAGATTGCTGGTTGGTAGCGTATTATATTTTTGCTGAGTGGCAGACATGCAACAGCCTTAACCCTTTAATGCTTGTGTGCTTGAGCTGCTATTCCTCCCTAATGGGGCATGTTACTGAGCGTAAAGAAGACTGTACCGTACCAAAACTATTATGGAGAAGGTGAGTGTTTGTCAATCACTGCCACATGAACGTTTCTAAAGCTGTGTCAGTCAGCCATTCATTTGTCCAACTGCCCTCCTTTCTCTCCCTCCACCATGATGATGGAGTGCTTGAGTGGCCAGGCCCAGGCCACGCTGACACAATAGCTCTGACGCAGCACTAAATATGGCTCTGGGCAAATTGAGGGCTGTGAAAACCTATGATTTCCGCCTTTTTGCACCTTCTTCCCACACTGTCCCCTCCCTGCGCTCTTGAGAGGGAGTCCCACAGCGCACAATTACAGCTAGAAATACCAGCATGCAGGAGGCAGCTAACAGCTTCCATCCACAGGCCTGATTGGCCACTTATGGACAGCGCAGGGAGTGACCAAGAGTCTCTTTGGAGGATTAATGACTGCATTTAAAAGCTCCTTTCCCCTGAAAGCGCCTGCTGATTCCCTGCTAGTAAAGGCTGATTGTGATTGTTTTGTGTTTGTGGTATGCTGATTGCAACATCAGGGGAGTGCCGACTCCCGGCCATCACACTGGTCATTTGAGGAACACAGAACGGACTCAGGACATCAGTGAAGGCTTCGGAAGATGAAAGAGTGGCTGACAACCAAAACTAAAGTGGGTGCCTGTGCTATGGTCACATCACCACCTGTGGACTGGGGCAGTGAGATTTGAGTGGGACCAAAGTGTGTGTATGTCTGTGTGTGTATGTGTATGTGTGTGTGTGTGTGTGTGCGTGTGTGTGCGTGTGCAGACAGTGCTGGCTCCAGGGCTCTTTAAGCCTCGTTAACAAGCATGAGGAAACGCTTGGCACTTGTCTACACTTGTCAAACATGACACTTCTTAATGTCACACACACACACTCCTCACTATCTCACCAAAAAAGCTTATGAAACTACTGCACCCCACTGATACTCTCTCTCTCTCTCTCTCACACACACACACACACACACAAGCCCTCCTCCACACAGGGTCTCTCTCACACTCACACTCCAAACCCTACGGCTTTCATTCGGACGCTTCTGGAAAAGATGTCCTGAGAGCACAGGCTCACTCCCTCATGACTGACGCTCTGTTTCAGACAAAAGGCACAGGATTAGGCCCTTTGGTTTCATCTCTAAGCCACATCTTCACACACTCTCCTTCCTTTCATTCAAAAGTGGGTTCCTCCACACACACCCACACACACACACACACACACACAAGGTACACCCCAACCTCTCCCCATCACTGCTGAAGCTCAGATGGCCTGGACCCGCAACACTGGGAGCAGAGAGCTCACTGTGCTCATTTAACTCCAAACCTGCAAGGGATCTGAAAGCCATACCATAAAAACTAATGGCTCCAATTAAGTGCGGCCAAAAAACAATGTCCATATTCTATAGATAGCTTCCCATAAAGTACAAGCTTTCTGAAATGTAGTCAATAGACAGTGTCAAACACGAACCAGTCGGCTTGGCTACTACAAAATAAATCTCTCAAAAAGTAAACAAGTAAATAAATGAAGAGCTGAAAAACCATGCTCAAAGGGCTCATAAACAGTTGGCCTGCGAATAAGGAGATCCTGCCAAACACTGCTGCAAAGCATCGTTTCCAGGAAGCGGTCCAGAATTTGGGTGTCCATAGAGAGGTGTGAAGCCCCGGCAGAGAGGGAGGGAGAGAGAGAGAGATGTAGCTTTTCTCTTTCAAATCAAATGAAACATTCTCTTTCAGGAATCTTTCTCCACTGTTCAGGCTGGTGGGAAGACTCAAGCTGAATTTTAGGTTTGCTTGTCTTCTACTTGCCAGACCCAAACATGGACCACATACCATTAACACAAAAGCCCTGAACAATGCCCAAGGCTTCATTGAGACACACAGGATGAACAGGTGGTCAGGCACCTTTGGAAGAAGACTTTTTCTGCATAGAGATCACAGTGAAACACACTTTTTTGTTGGCAAGGTTACATATATTTTAGTGGTGTGTACTGGGCAGGTTTGATAAACACACAAACCAAAGTGCTGTCTTTATCCTTTGTCTGTTATTGTCAGAGGTTTTCTCATTTTCCCACCTTCGATCAAATCAATGCCCAGCACATGGATGTTTTTAAAGGTGAGGAAGCACTGCTGGCAGCCAAGCCATGAAAGCATCAATATTTAGAGGCACATGAAAGGCAGCTGCACTCCCTGAGCACTGGCTGGCAAGCAGAGGTCAGGCTGGGCTAGTCAGTGGTGGGAGGGGCTTGCTGAGGACGTGAGGCCGAGCTTCACCCTTATTGGCTGGAGAGAAGGTCCAAGGGCAGAGATGGAGCTGGGTGTGCATGGCTCCAGGGCCCCAAGGTAGCCCCTCGGCCACAGCCAGTCTGAGCCCTCCCAGTCCCCTGTGCCCCCTCTGGGCTGGGCCACCCCAGCACATTCCCACTCACTCACACAGCTCTCCACAGACACACATGGTTTCCATCAACCTGGTGTTCATTAACCACCACTAGTAAGCAATACTTGGTTGGGAATACGCAATCGTTGGTAACTTTTAAACCAATTTAGTTAGTAACTAGGCTATGGTTTAAGGAAATGGACCCCAGAGCAGCCATTGATGGAGTAGAACTCCCCTGCTAAGAGGACTAGAGAAATGAGGGATTATGCACACACAAATCTCAAGACCCAAATGGAATGGATAATGCCTGCGTGGTACTGTGGGCCACAATAAAATTATATTCTGCCCAAGTCAACAGTCATTTTGCAGGGCTGGCGTGGTGTATTGTGTGTGTGTGTGTGTGTGTGAGTGTGGATGTGTGTGGGTGGGTGGAGTTGGCACTTAGGCTTGTTTTTCTGACCCACGTCTCAGTTGGAGGAGCTTGCTATGCTAACACCGCATAGATCTAAAAGACTCACGCAAGTGCATGCACACACGCACACACACACACACACACCTGCCAAACTCCTTTCAAAGGCATCAGCCCTGCTCCAACTAATTGTCAGCATGAGGTCTGAACCACAGCAGAGAGAGAGAGAGAGAGAGAGAGAGAGAGAGAGAGAGAGAGAGAGTGAGTGAGAATCAATGAACAAAACAAACAACAGAAAAAGGAGGGCATCAACAAACTCAAAATCAAATAGTCCGTTTTAAACTGCCAGATTCATCAAAGCTCCATATCTTGCATCCCTGTGGAAGCACCGGTCTTTCTGCAAGAAGGCATCAACTATACAAAAGGCACTTATTCCCCAACAGAGTTTAAACTCCTGCAAAGAGGTCCATGGATTATTTCACCTCTCAAACAGACAGTACTAAGAGTATGCTTCCACTGGCCCTCCAGCTCTCAACTCTCTCAAACTCGGTATGTCTTCAAAAAAGGTTCTGCAATAAAATAGATGACATGCAATTTTATTCAAAGGGGAAAAACAACCTGCAAGCTGTCTTTGCCAGCTAATTAATGGTGATGAAGCAGTCAAAACAAGTCAGAGACGTACAGAGACAGCAGCAAGCTGGAGAGGGAAACATCCAAGGCTATTTGCATAAGTCTCTTCATGGTCATATCCACGCTCACCAGCAAGAAGGGGAAAAAACTAACAAAAGCGAGCAAGAAGAATAACAAGCCAAGTGAGGAGCTGGAGCTCATCAGCCCTCGGTACTAGAAATAAAAAGGCAACTTATATGATGCTCAGAGCAGAGCACGGAGGAAGCACGCGGTTAGTCAGAACAACACACTGCACAGAGGACGAGAGGAGGACAGGAGGAGAGCAGAGCGCCTTCCATTGCCTGCTGGACGTGGCCGTGCAGCCTTCCACACATGTGGCCTGGGGAGGTCACAAGAGGTCATGGGGGCCCACTGGGGACGGGGCAGGACAGAGCGTGAAGCAATGAAACCATGATGGAGCAAACAATACTCTCAGAGCACAGTATCAATTATGAAAGAGCCATCTCTCTTTCTCTCTCTCTCTCTCTCCCTCTTTCTGTGGAGCTCCTAGGGAGTGGCACGGACATCAAACTTTACACATACACACACACACACAGAAGTGTCCACATGTAAGCTCTCACTCTCTCCTGCACTCACCCACCTACAACCCCCCCCCCCACACACACACACAAGGACTCAGATAGAATGTTTCTAGATTCTGATTCAGCTTTCTCTTTGATGACATCATTTCCATGACCCTGGCCACACACACACAAGGATTCTGATAGAATGTTTCTGGACTGTGATCCAGCTTTCTCTTTGATGACATTTCCATGACCCCGGCAACACACACACTCCCTGGGCATGCACAGACAGGCACAGACAGACAGACAGACAGACAGACAGACACACACACACACACAACAATAAAAAGATCTAGGGGCTGGAGCTCATGAAAGATGCAGAGCACCGAGCCATGGATCAAAAAGGACCCAAACTGAACCTCCTACTCCTCAAACCCTTCTGCTGATATCTGTCTGTCCGCCTGTTCACCTGTCTTTCTGTCTGTCTGTCTGCCAGGTTTTGAGGCATGCGCACACACACACACACACACACACACATATACATACACACACACACACACACACACACACACTCAAGGCTACAGATATTGAGTATTCATGAACCATGTGCAACAGAGCTTAGGGAGTCACTACTAATAATTACACAAAGCCTCTGGCCCGCTCTGCCACACTGTTCCAACTGCAATCAGTGCCAGAGGTGCTCTAGGCCACATGGAGGGTTGGCGCTCTCGCTCCATCCACTTCCCACTCCCTCCCCTGTCACTGCACTGGTGGAGAAGCTCAACAGAGGGAGAGTTTAGGAGATAGATGGAGCCCATGCTGGAGGAGGCTATCCTCCTGCTGCTGCTGACAGGGTGTCTGGAGACTGCACATCTCAGTGGCTTTACACACACACACACACACACACACACACACACACACACTAGAGCAAAGCAGCCTGTCTGACTAGGTCACAGTAATGCTTACTAAAATTAACTAGGGAAACCAATAGACAATAGAGCAAACAGGCTCCCTGTAGGCACTGAACATCATCCTCAGGGAGAACAGGATAACTAACAGATGCTCAAAGGGTGGTTGGGGTTAAAACACCTTCCAGAGAGCTCAAAGGTCTCGAGGTTTTTCTTTTTGAAACAAATGTCCTTAATGGTCTCGGGGAAGAGGAGCACAGACTGTTCAGGCCAGTAGGCAGAGATGCCACTTCCTGTGTGAGGGCTCACTGCACAGGATACTCCTGCCTGGGCTTATGCTTTTTGCCTGCAGGTTTCGATCGGCTGACTGAATGACATTACGCAGAGAGAGAGAGAGAGAGAGACTGTGAGTGTTAGTGTAATTGTGTTAGTGCGTGTTCATACACATATTACAACTTCAGGGTGATCATGGCTTTCCCATATGCTGAAAGCAATGCAATATACTGAAAGCAATGGGAAAGCAGCAGTTTTGTGAACTGAAATAGTTGCACACCCTTGCGGTGGTAGCTACCATTGATACGTGAGATCAAGGGCATCAGCCTAAGGCCTCCTCTTAATACACAGTGTCAGTAACTGACAGTTGCTCCTAACTCAAATAAATCAAATAGCCTGAGCTGTGCTGAACATGGTAGACAGCCTACACCACACCACCACCACCACCACCACACCTGTCCTTCAGAGTGTCTCAGCATGCAGACTACAATAGCCAGAGAAGAACACCTTTCACAGGCAGCCTCATCTCTCCCCTGAGAGGAGTGAAACACTAAGCTCCAGAATGGTCTACTATGCCACACCTCTAAAGGTCTTCCCTCTGAAACACAAGTGAGAGAGAGTGTGAGTGCCTCGCAGAGACATCATACAATCACACCTCTGTAGAGAGTATCTGCTTGAGCTACAATGACAACGCCCCTGCACCAGGAAAATTAGTTGACGTTACTCCTGCAGACACCTGGTTAGCAAACACATCTAAAACAAATCACAGCATTAAAAGACGGCATTCTATGACCCGTTTTGCACCCACACCTCTACTCATTTGTCCCACAAGGTCATGAAATATGGATAGAGGGTCCCACCACAAAACAGGATTCTATGTTTAATTCAACATATTAACAGCTACCTAGACAATGAGGAAAGAAGGGTCCAGGCTGAATAAAACATTACTATGGAAGAGGAAGAAAGTTTGGTGTCAGTAAGGGTGTCTTCTGAAGGGACAAGGGAGGCAGACAGGTAGAGTGGGGAAAGAGAGAGAGAGAGAGAGAGAATGAGAGTGGCCCTCTCAACAGTCCATCATAGCAGCCAGCCAGTCCATCTTCGCAGCCCGACCCAAGCCCACGATCAAGCAGCGAGATGGCCTTTAATGACCCAGGATGCTCTCCACTGCGCTTGATAATTCAATGGAGCAGCTCCTGACAGAGTGAGAGAGAGAGCCCCGCTCCTTGTGTTCCTAATCCCTCTGGGTGCTCTCTCTGGCCCTCTGTGTTTAGGATGGCTGGGTCCACACAGCTAATGCCATACTCCATCCCTCTTCTCCTTCCTGCCTCAATAAAGTGTTGAATATATAGTGCTCTTTTTCAGCAAGCTAATAAGCTTAGTACTGCCCACCTTTTCTTCTTTAAAGTGAGTCACGGTTAAAGTGAGTGAAAGCTCTGGAACACAGAGCTGACTGATGTCATATGAAGGTGAGTTGAGTAGGGGAGTGAGCCCAGGTGTTTGCACCCTCGTGTCCTCACACTCAGCTCCGTAGAGACGGGTGCGTTATTGGAGATTTGGGTGAGAGCTGCCTAAATCCACTTAGGATACAAGCAGCCTATTCTTTCTCCAGATTCCAGTTTGATCCAGTCCTCCTCTAAACAAGGAGCTGCTGTTGCTGTCACCTGCCTGCCTGCCTGTCTGGATCCATCCCCAGGCACATGTGGACACGGAGCTCAGTCCCCCAACCTCCCCAAACATTCAAGCCCATGTCAAGCACATCACATGGTACACATAGTAGCAACCAAACACAGTCTGCCAAAGAGTAGTGCATGCATAACTAAATACATACACACTTTACAAACACACACACACAAACTGAACTATCACACACACACACACACACACACACACACACACAGGAGCCGGCTTAGTGGTGTGGGTATTGTGCTAGAGTGTGGTTGCTGGCCCAGCAGATGGAGCGGTGGGTGTCAGGGTGCTGATGAGGCCCAGACGGGGGGGCACACAGCAGCAGTAGCAGCACCAGTGAACTGCTTTATGAGCCACTAGCAGGGCTCAGCCCCAGGCCCATTAACAGGGATGCGGAGATCCTGATGCTGAGCAAGTGTGTGTGTGTGTGTGAGTGGGTTGGGGGAGAGGCAGGGGGCTAAAGGAGGCAGATGGGTGCTGGCTGCTCATTTAACCCTGTGCACATGGCACCTCAAGATGCCCACACACATGCCAGGACACGTGGTCAACTTACCACTCACTGTGAGCACATATGAGTGCACACATTCACACAACCCCATTTGACTTTCAATCTCTCTCCCCCCGTCCCTCTCTTCATTATTCCCTGTTTGACTCTCAAACAATCTCACTGATTATTATGGTATGTCTTTGTGCCTGCTCTCCTCATTCCTCTTCCTATCTCTCTTTAATCGCTTTCTTCTTCCTCTTCTTCTTCACGCCTCCCTCAATTTGACTCCCTGTCTTTGTCTTGCACACTCCTCTCCTCCCTGTGGCTTATGTTTCCCTCTCTCCTCTCTTCCCTGTGGCTTATGTTTCCCTCTCTCCTCTCTAAGAAGAGCACAGGCTCTGCACCTGCAAGCCCACAGATAGTAAAGTTGATTAGCACCAGTATAAAAATGCAGCCTAACCTTTAATAATGGCTAATTCTCCTGTCAATGCGGCTGCTGGGTCTGGGCCAGCTGCCTCGCTTTTCCACAACCCACTGCCCACACATTCACTCTCTCTCTCTTTTTCCTCTCTCTCTCTGTCTCTCTCTATCTCTACTGCAACACTCTGTGGAGGGTCTGTGTGGCCCATAGCAGAGATTAGCTGTCTCTTGTTAGCGTTGTGTTAATTACCCTGCTCTACTGATTTCATTGGAATAATTTGCTTGTGTCGTGGCATTAAAAGTGCAGGCGGAGGAAAGAGAGATGAGCGGAGTGGATGAAAAGTGTTTGTGTGTGAGCGTGTGAGTGTGTGTGTGTGTGTGTGTGTGTGCACGCAGCCGTGCGTGGCCTCTGACGGAGGCACCGCACCCCTGCCAGGCTCCGTGCTCTCTCGCTCGCCCAGACCGGCCCAGACTCCAGCGCTCCCCGCGCTGCTGAATTAATCATCCAGCCAGTGGACAGGCCTCCTCTGCCGCTGCCTTGGCCTCCCCTGCCAAGCCTTCCATAATTCATCGGCTCCACAGGAACCCTCACACACATCTCCTCCAGCCACATCATAACCAACACAACCTCTCACTCTCTCTCCCTCATCCACCCGTCTTTATTCTACTCCTTCAGCCACATCATAACCAACACAACCTCTTTCTCTCTCTCCCTCATCCACCCGTCTTTATTCCTCTCCCTCTCTTTTTTTATCTTCATTTTGCTTTCTCTCACTTTTATTTTCTTTTCCGTGTCGATCTGCCTCTCTGTCTCTGTGCCATCTCTGCCACCCACTCTGACTGTACACACTCGGACAGTACACATGTCCGCTGGCGTGGGCATCATCCATGTCATTAACTCCCATCCGCTCCTCTCCTGACAGGCGGCGGGGCCGTCTTTACTGGGTCAGCAGACAGCACAGCTCATTGTAGGCTTTCTAATGAGCTGTCGGAGGTCCTGGGTCAGCTCACCGACATCGACTGAGCTGGACTGTATGACAGGCCCGGGCATCATGTGACAGAGAGAAGGGTGTGTGTGTGTGTGTGTGTGTGTGTGTGTATTTGGGGGGGGGGGGGGTTGGTGTTGGGTCTGCAAGGCTCTTTCATACAACTTACATCACCTGACTGCTGGACAGCAAGGGAATTATTATGTAATAAGATAACAACAATGCCTGATGCAACTAAATGTGTAAGTCTGTGTGTGTGTGTGTGTGTGTGTGTGTGTGTGTGTGTGTGAGAGATCGTATGTACAGCTGCACACTGGGGAACAGCTCTGACCACAAACTGATGTTGGCTTCGCTATTAATTGTGTCCTCTACAGAAAGATGAGGAAGAGGCAGGATGGTGCAAAACCAAAACAGCAAATGACAGCCAGCGGAAGGGACTGACATGTTGATGACATCACACAGAGCAGCGTCCATGACGGCTGTGGAGGCTGGGGGGGCGCTGGGAATGCAGACACGCTCGTGAATCTCCCCGTCTCGCTGCCCATGGCCCGTTTATTACATCTTTTCATCTCTGTCTCCATTCATCTCCAGCTCTGCCTCTCTGCTAGTCTCCATCTCTTTCTCTCTCGGTCTCTGTCTTTCTCGCTCTCTCACAGCCTCTCTCATCCTCTTTCCCAGGCTGCTCACTGACAGATGGAGGACCCCATACCTTAGAGAGCCCCATTGCCAGCACCTGTGTGCTGCTGGCACTCCTCCTCTCCTCTCCTCTGCTCCACTCCTCCTCTCCTCTCTCTCTCTCTCTCTCGCTCTTCTCCTCCTCAGCACTTACACACGGCTGGGTCTCCAGCAGAGAGGAGCCAGAAGGACGAGTAAACAACCGCTCCTGTGCACTCCCACCCTACACACACACACACACACACACACACACACACACACACACACACACACACACACACACACACACACACACACTGTCTTTCTCTCTGCCAGACCCAGACACACTCCACCTGGGGGGAGACCTTCTCAAATCCATGTTTATCCACAGCACAGATCCTTGCGGTTGGGGGTTCCTGGATAGAGGCTTGATGTGGAATGGCAGTCTGGGCCTCCCTGGGCGTCTGAGACACCGCCATGCAAAGTGTGTGGGGGAAGTCTTACTGATGTGTGGAGTGAATCAAGGCCCCAGCAGCAGGTGCTGGTTGTGAGTTTGTCACTAAAAGTGTGAGCAGCTATTGGGATGTTACCTCTGAGCTTGCCTGACCTGGCCTGCGTTTCTTGTCGTCAAATCATTTTCACGCAGTATAAATGTCAGTCTCCTTCTACAGCGCTGTGATAACAGTGGCCGCCCAGCTATCAGAGTGAGTCTAATGGCTCCCTCAAGCAGTGGATTTACAACCACAGACACTCAACCTTTCCTTTCTGTCTGGGAACTTTGACAAGCTCTTCACAAGCTCTTCCCTTCCTTCCGGAA
The DNA here is from genome assembly GCA_015244755.2 of Tenualosa ilisha. Lineage (NCBI taxonomy): Eukaryota > Metazoa > Chordata > Actinopteri > Clupeiformes > Clupeidae > Tenualosa > Tenualosa ilisha. The sequence continues at coordinate 2,127,055 of PYXC01002776.1, read as the reverse complement.
AACAGGAAATGAGTTTGCGTGGAGCCCCTGTTTCCGTGTTTTGACCTCTCGGCTGGTCCACCCTAAGGCTCCCTCTCCTTGAGGCGTGCAGCCTCACACCTTCCGGCACTCACCTGTCTCATTAGGCATGCAGGAGGACGGCCGGCGATGAATGCGAGTGCGTAAATGTCACCAGGAAATGTCAATAGCTTCCCTGAGCCCAAAGAGCTCAGCGCTGGCGGATCACGCAACACCTTTCTCATTTACAGAAGTCATCCATTGTTAATATCTGGGATTAGATGGGCTTGAACTGATGATGTATTAAACAACACAAACTGAGCTTGGCTGGCCAGAAATGTGTGGGCTTTGCTAGCCAGACAAGTAATGGAATAACACATTGCCTACCTGTAAATAATCAGCCCTAAAACTGGGAAACTCAGTTACTTCTTGGCTTACTTAAAAACAATATACTGGCTGTGTCCAAAACAGGAAGGTAGTGACTTGCTGCCTTGCTGTCTTCATGGTCTAACAAGTTACCAGCTGTAGAAGTTATCAAGGCACCAGCTAGAAACTTTTTGGAGGACCTGGCTAGACAGCTAATTAGAACACCATCGTTTTGTGTATTTAATTGCTCAGGTGCTATTGACAAGATACCATCAGCTGATTACATAATTCAATAGAATGTTGGACATTGAAGGCAGCATGAAGGACACATCTATGCTTCCCTCAAAATTGGGCAAAACAAAGGTTCCTTCAAAGGCAGAATTTGATGCATTTATCTGATGTGGACATGCCTTAATGCCTTGCTGCCACGAGACGTTCCCTTCAAAGGCAGCATTTTTCCCATTTCGGACACAGCCAATGTCAGGAGGATGAGCAAAAATGAGAATGGGACCATGGCAAAGGCTGTTCTATTGAAAGACCACCCACATAAAGATAAAAGCACTCACCTTTAGTTGGATCTGCACTGATAATTTATGCTCCTCACTCATATCCACTCTAATGGAGGCTTGAACCTCACAAGCACACTAACCTCTTCTCATCCCCATTTACTTCTCCCATGTCTATGTGTTGATGTACACTGTAATATCATTTTATGTATTTGACTATTAAGGCAACACTAAGGAGTTTTGTGTACTAGTGTACTAGCTACCTAAGAGGCAATCTTCCAAACACTTCCGACTTCACTTCCCCACCATATTGGTACTCACTGCTAGAAGATATTAATTGGTGCAGTCAGCAATGTCTTGCTGTAAAGGTTTTATATGATTTTATGGTGGTGTCCTACACTGCGCCCAGAGCTGCATATCCTGTGAACTGCAAAGTGCATAGCCTGTCTGGCTGCTGGGAATTACCCTTGTGTTTATCCACCCTTCATACACCATCCAAATACATTTGATGATGAAACCAAAATGAATTGTCTGTTACACTGTTACACAGTGTTGTACATTATCATGTGTAAAATATATATTTTTACCATGAAGGACAAGATGCAAGTACTGTGCAATTACTGTAGGACGAAGACAGAAGTCAGCTCCATTAGGAGCAGAGGTGGATGAGGAGCAGCCCACTGCTCCAGCTGGGATTACTGCCAAAACAAGGCTGCATGGAAGCAATGGCTGTGTGGTTGATGAAACATGGCACTCACCGCTATGTACTGTCCCAGCAGGGGGTAGACTCTGTAGGCGGCTATGAGGGGGGAGATGGGGCTCTTGTTGGGGAAGGTGGTGGTGACGGCGTGGTCCACCTCAGGGAAGGACATGAGGCTGAAGCCGAAGCGCTCATACTGCTTCAGGAGCTCAGCGTCAGGCTTGCCGTCTCCCTCGCTCAGGATGCTGCCCACTGCATAGCGACACTTGTCTTCTGGCACCTGAAGGAGAAGGGTGGGGGTGGGAGTGGGGTGGGTAAAGAAAAGATGGATGTCATTTGTGTCATTCAAAACAAAATCTCTGCATATTGATTTCGGATTTCTCTGCAGAACCGATATGCATTGGAGATTTGGGTTCTTGCTGTTCAGCTCCCACCAATTGTGAGTTACAGATACACCCTACAGTTATTATTTGAAATGATCATTACTTTCAAAACATGCCCTACACACACAAACAAATAATTTAGAGTAAAAGTTGTGTCTTTATTTTTAAGGGGGCCTTAAACTCCCTCCTGTCAAACTGCTCCAGCTAGCACAGAACATGGCAGGTTGGATCCAGGAGAGCCGAATGATGAGAGCTGCTGTGCTGGGTGTCTTCTTGCTCTCTGGTGTGGAACCGGCTCCTTCTGGGTGGCGGCTGGTGCCTGGCGGCGTGACCGTGGTGCAGATGGTCCAGGGCACCGCTCACCCCCCCCTGGCAGGCACTCACCATCAGATCACCAGGACCACTAGTGTTGCCCGATGCCTCTCTCATCTATCTTGGAACTCGACACCGACTGCTCTCACTCTCTCTCTCACACACACACAAAAACACACACAAAAACACACACGCCAAACTCACTGGCTGTGCCGCCTATGCCAATCTCCTCATCCTTAACTGCAGCTTCTGTTTGCTTTTCCCACCACTCAGGCCAGCACGGTTTACCTTACACACGTCTAAACACATTTATGGTGCTGACTGTGTGTGGACTGAATGCACCTCTGTGTGTGTGTGTGTGTGTGTGTGTGTGTGTGTGTGTGTGTGTGTGTAGCTTGCAGGCAGTCTGTCTAGAGAGCCAAGGCTGAGAAGCCTCTTCTCCAGCGGCGTTGTCAGATTACAGTGAGACATGGCCTGTCACTAGCAGTCAGCTCTCCAGTCCCACACAGACTCCACAACAAGCAGCTCGCGGTGAGGAGATGCCTGTATCCATGCATGTGGTGTCCTCTCCTCAGCCCAGACCCTACCTCTCCTGGCTACAAGAGGACTGCATTTAGACTTGTGTGTCCCACAGTGAGAAGCCATGTGGTTCTCCGAGCTCTTAAGCGCTCTAGATGCTGTAGTCTTCTGCTTGAGGGAGGTGAGGAGACAAGGGAATCTGTGGATGCCCCGAGGACAGGAGAGATCCTGGTCGTGTTTATGACACGCCGGCTCCTGATGTGTGCCAGGCGGCCATGAGCGATGATGGTGGAGACTCTCCGTACCGTGGCACCAGGCAATCTGTTTGGGCACAGCACCAGCAGCCCCGGTGCTCGGAACCGTCTGCTCGTCACACCAGAACCTGCAGGCGCAGTGACTCAGAACGCACTCACATGCTGACACACACACACACGCACACATACACACACACACGCACACATACACAGCCTTCTCCTCTGTCACTAACTCACAGTAGACACGAGACACATCACTCGGCCTCTATAAATTAGCCAATCGCACAATAGCTGCTGCTAGCAGGGCTCACCAAAACAATGGGCCATCAATGAGATGATGAGGATTGCTCAGATAGGCTTGTCAGGGCATGGGCGGCTGTATTTATTGCCTTTATTACAGCTTGTCAGTCCTGCTCGCCCACCTTGGGCCGCAGACAAGGAGAGAGTGTGTGCAGACAGTGTCAACACACTAGCACTCTAATGGCTTCTGCCTGTCAACACTGGCCTGCTCTGATAAGAACCACATAAATCCACATAAGTAAGCCAGACAAGACAGCTGACCACCCACGGCCTCAGGATACTTCAAACGATTCCTGCTCTCTGTATGTGTGTGTGTGTGTGTGAGTGTTTTGGTCTCTATTACTTTCCCTGTCCTTGTCTCTCTTCCTCTCGATGTTCTGTGAATTCAGTGACTAAAGGCTTGTTACTGAAAAACCCAAAGCTAACTAATGATCCCATTCAGTGTGGCGGCCATCACTCCGGCGCCGCCACACCACAGCAGCACGGAGCTCAGACACTCTCGCCACAGTGCCCCCGAGAGAGCACAGCCAATTACAGAGGGAGAGAGCGGGAGAGGGGAGGAGAGGGAGAGAGAGACAGAGAGAGAGAGGGAGAGAGAGAGAGAGCATCGCTTGCACACTCACTCATCACGGCAACCATTACACCACCCATTTGTTTCCAGCACCCACTGGACGTGAGAGGGGGACAACAGGGACTCTGAAGGATCAAGGTTCCTCTCTGGCCCCTTCAGCTGGTCAAGAGCAGGCTCACAGAAGAGGGGGGTGGGGTGGGGGGCAGCACATGCTTGGCCGTCCATTAAGGGTGGATGTGAAAAGCTGAGGGCCAGCGGAGAGGACACAAACTAGACTGAGGTGGTGAACGCTTAAAGTGGAGAAGTTCAGTCATGTGGAGGAGCAGAAGAGCCTGCTATCTCTCTTTCTTCTCTCTCGCTCGCCACGTAATTGGGCAAAGAGATGTCGCTTTGGACACAGCACTGCGTATAAGAAACAACAATTCAGTGCACATGCAACAGTGGCTGTACTGCAGGCCTCCAAGCACATCCACAGCCCCACCCACCCACCCCCACCCAGCACGAATCACTGCACAGCTGATGCATTATCCAGTCAAGAGGCTCCTCCAACAGAGACAAAGAGGAAAGCATGTGATCATGTTATTTCTGAGCAGTAGAGTGGACTGAGCTTCTTTCATTTTCTCTGCACTATTCAATCGCTCCCCCCCAATACCCTAAACCTGAGCTCATTATTTCATCTCTCAGTCAAGCGGGAGCACTCGAGGCCCACGGGATTCCAAAGATGGCCGACACCCCAAAAACACTGCCGTTCGCTCTCCAGCTTAGTCCTCCTGAGCGGAGCCTCCAGAGGCCTGTTAGGGAGGAAAGTCATTTTGAAACCAATTCTCTGCTGCAAGGTGCAAGGCCCCCCCCCCAACCCATCCTTTGACAGACGACGGCTCATCGACAATAAAAAAGCAGGCCTGCTGAGGTAATTCTTTATAAGCGGACACGTAACGAGGATTTACTCGCCTCATCTTCGCCTGGCTAGTTCTCCCTTCAGGCACTGGCTTGTGGGAATTCTCAGTGTTCTCTAGATTATTCCGGCTCAAAATCAGTCATCAGTCATGCACAAGAGGGGGATGGTCCTCTTGAGGAGAGAGGGGGAGCTTCGCAAGATCTCCTGAGAAAGTCAGATCTGCATAATGATCTGACGGGTCAGACATCAGCTGGAAAACAAGCTCATGAAAAGTTAAACAGGCAACCAGACAGCACCCCCCCCCACACACACACACCTATCAATTGCGGTCCAAAATCTACACAAATTGTCCAAGACATGGTTGGACCAGGATCAGTTATCTCTTGTTAATAATGCAGCAAAGGTAGGGTGGGTCTGCCACACTCTGTGTTGTCCATGGCACCCAGTGCCTTTGATGAGGTGCGATCTGACAGCAGGTAAACAGTTCCACTTCTGAGTTCAGGGGGAATAGTGTCCGTGTCGGACCACTGAAGAGGAAAGCTCATCTCCTCTCGCGGTGGGACTCCTCAGAGAAGGGTCAGAGGTCAAGACCCAGAAGGCCCTTCCAATCAGAGGCACAGGACAGCCTCCATCAAGCGTAACTGTGCTGTGAGCAGGTCGTGCTTCGAGTTATCCAGGTGTGATTGATTGTTTGTCTGGGTGCTGGTAGAAGCATTCAAGCTGATGGGAGGAACACTGCATTCAGTTAAGGGTTGGGCAGGGGGCAGCATGAGGATGACACACCATCTGTAGTGTGGAGCTGATCCAATAGTCTAATGAGTGAAACTACACGCTCTATGCAGTGTGGGGCTCTGCAGAATATCATGGCTCTAAAAACTATGTATATGCTATCTGCTAAGAAAACAACCTGAAAGTCCTCTGATGCAGTTCTCTGTGTTCTCTGATGCAGTTCTCTGTGTGGATTCAGACTATGATTGAATTGCTATGATCTTGTTTCTTTCTGCTAAATGTTTGAATGATTGAACAGTAGTGCTTGGCACGGGAGGCTTACAAGAAAACATGAATTGCACATAATGCAATAACACCAACATAATATATCACCTCAGTATTATTACTCAGTATAATTACCTCAGTAAATCATTTCACTTTCATTTATCAGTGCTATTTCCAATGGCTTTGGGTCACAATGCTGAAGATGTGAAAGCCATCAGCAAACTGCACTGCAAATAGAAGTCTGCCCACTCAGATGGTGACAGGATGCAGCTACTGGTGTATAAGGGGTGAGCACAGCAGTGCTCCAAACAACTGCACAATCTGGCACAACACACCCTACCACAAATAACACAACGTAACATAGATAGTGACAGTGGCAAAACCTACAATTGTCACAAAGTAGATATTTCACTATATCTACGCTCATCCAATTCTATTCCACAGTTTTGAGGGACGAGCTGTGTAGATCTAATCTAATTCCCACCCAGCCCTGAGCCTGTCTGCTTGGAGTCCAGGGATGCATCTTGACAACGGCTAGGAGGCAGTTAAAAGAAAGTATGTTGTCTTTTGAAAAGAAACACAGAGTTGCCTGGTCTTGACACCAGCTAGATGGGAGACAAACAAACTGTCAGATAGTGTTGCTGTCAAAGCCTCGGACTACAAGTCATTAGCCCCCTATAGAGCAGACAACATGGTGCACAGATTCCCACGCCGGCTGAAATTGAGACTAATCGTGCCTCGCTGTGGAGGGACGCCACACTCTCAACTGCACTGTACTGCAGCCAAGCTGGAGTAATGGGCCGGGAAATGGAGAATGCAGACAGCCGTGGTCAGGACAACACTTCCAGAACATTCTATTCTATTTATATAGAAAGACAGGTTCACCCATCTTACATGAATAGCTTGCTATAAGAACAAATGTATTCTCCCTTTGGCTGAATTATCTCGTTAGACTAGTATTTCAAGATGAATCACCTGTGTGTTTTGACAAGTCTCAACTAAAATGGCACACAGGAACAAAGAGACACAGATGTCAGCAGATTGGATTCGTACTGTGAGAGCAGCACATTTTCCTGCCTTTTGTCTGTCAGGGCAGAGGCCATTCAGCAGTTAGGATCACTGGTGATGAGGCCAAATGAGCTCCGTTTTGGGGTCTGGGACCTGGCACTCATCTGATTGCAATTTGGCTGAGCTCCATGAGGGGGTAGAAAAGGTCAGCAGACCCTCACCCCCAACATCCCCCCACCGACGCGCGCACACGCACACATACGCATGTATGCATACACACACACACACACACACACACACACACACACACACACACACACACACACACACACACACACACACACACACAGCAGCTCTTTAGGAGGCTCTTGCTTAGCTGTCACAGGGGTGCCAATAGAGCTTGCAAGTGAAAAAACGAAATTGCCTGTTCTTCCACATAGCACTGGGCTCAACTGGAGAGAGTCACAGGTAATTGGCTGTGTGGGAACTCAAGGAGACAAGAGCTAGTCAGTGCTCAAAGCAGCAGGAGAGAGCACATTTACACAGCAAAAATAAAAACCAAAGACTCCAGGATTGTGTTAGGACTGTGTTAGAATAGTAGGTGTCAACCACAAATTAAACTCCTGATTGGCTAAAACTTTGGCATTATCGTGCCTCTAGTGCGCTGTGCTTTCTCACACAGCCGCTGGTGCCGACTGTCACAAATGTGCCACAGGTATCTCCAGAAGCAGCTCTTACCTCTGTCTCCAATTTGCAATCTAGGAGGGTGAGCAATAATGAAACAAGGGAGAATCATTCAAAAATTCTCATCATGCACAGTACCATCCTGCTCATTTGAGTGAGACCCACCCTGCAATACAGTCATGATAAAAAGGCTTTGAGGCAAATGCTCTGAAACATATTATGTCAGGCTCAGGGGAACAGTAGAGCATTTCAAAAACAGCACAAAGGGCACAGAGCTTCACCTCTAGGCGACCTCTGACCTCTGTGTCATCTACAAGCTACAGGAACCAACTTCTTATTAGCGGACTTGTGATGTGAGTTCTTCCGATGAAGGAACATTCCAGTTCTTCTGAATCCTCCTTCTGAACCGAGTCTGACAGTAATAGCTAAAGCAGTTGAGTAGAAAGGAAAGCTAATGCACTCATACAGCTTAGAGGGAGATTACAGGCTGCAGGACAAAGGAAAGAGAGACGGAACGTGACACTACCAGCTGCTGCCCAGCAAAAAGACATTCACAGCTTAATCATACCTTTGAGTGTCTCTGCACGACATCAGAGAGTCAGATGCACACCCTTCAGGTCACTACTGGAGTTATAAAGCTAGAGTCCATCTGCTGAAGTATTTTCTAAAGTTGTCTCCTCATCACTCAAGCTGAACACTAACATCTTTTCCTTGGCTTCATGCCACCACACTGGCCCCCTCACAGGAAATCAAGGAACCTTTGAGGACTGAAAGGAAGGCAATATGCATGTGTTTGTGGCTGGTATTGACTTGTTCACTCCCCAATACAGACTACAGACACCCCCCTCCACACACACACGCACGCACTCGCGCACTCACACAAGCATACACACACACGCACACACCACCCCGGCCTACTTCATGTCTTCTTTGTCCATGAGGAGGAGCAAGCGCTGCTTTCATGTTGCCATCAGCACCCAGCGGCCAGGCTGTGAGCAAGATGCTAATCAACTGGAGCGGGAGCGCTGAGCCCTCCCAGGCTGGGATGTGAGAGTCCTGTTGATGAATCAGAGCATCACCAGCCCTCTCAGGCGTCAACCAGGCTCTCAAGGCAGCTGCCAATTTGCACTTGTGCAGGAAACAAAGCCCTGCGCTACTTGCATGGGAGCTGAACTGTGGCAGCATGGCACTGGGGCGACATTCATTTTCACCTCTCTGTGAGGAGGAACCGAAGAGTGTCAAGAATGCTCCACCAGCAGGATTCAAATCTGACAAAAGACGTCGTCAACAACAACAGCCACAAACACCACCATATTACAGGTACACATATGGAGGATATTGCACTGTGTACTGGATGTCTCCTGCTAGCTGAGGTTAGCACGGGCAAAAGCCGTGACCATCCCACCCAACACATCCATTTGGGGACCGCTACCCTTCAGAGAGCTGCTGTCTAAATCCAAGATTAAAGATTTGAAGACATTGTTAAAAGTTTCACTAATCCTTCCTCAGCCATCACAAACACACACACACACACTCACACACTCTTTCATGTGGAAGTGGTGTATCAAACCTTTCTGCTCCCCTGGCCAGTCGGATCGGACTCGGTTGCATAGGCTGACCTTCTGAAACGGCCCGTGTCAACACCCCTGGGTTTGGATGGTAATGAGCTAAGAGCATTATGCCAATTAAAATGGCACAGACAGACGGAGGAAGGAGAGAAGAGGAGAAAGGAAGCGAGAGAGAGAACGAGAAAGAGAACGAGAGAAAGAGTTGGACGGCTCAGGCACCTCTGTCTGTGAGAATGAGGCCTGCTACTAATTGGGTGTCTGGGAAGCTGTGCTCTCTGAGCACGACTCTGAGGCTGTCAGTCAGAGACATACATCCCAATAGTGCCGCAGACACAAAGACGTGCTGGTGCAACATAAACACACACTTCAGAGGAAAAAAACTGCTTCGAAATGAGGAGCTTAGAAATGAGAGAGGTGGAAAAGGGTATGCATCACCTAATCATCAAACACACTGAGCACTTCTCAGAATGACCTGTTAATGGAGGTAGAGGAAGACTTTTTCCCAGCACTCTGTGGCTCTCTCTTTTCCTTCCTGCTTCCTCTCCACTCAGCACCAGTGTTACAAACAGCTCTTGTTCTAGCAGCTTAGCCCCTAAATTCTGATTTGTTAAAGACTGAACTTTAAAATTATATATATTTCAGATATGGAGGGTAAAAAGAAATGAACATCGTTTAAATGGCAAAAAGGAAGGATGGTTATATGTGAATATTTGCCACACTGGCCCATCTCTGACATGGTATTACTGCCACCTAGTGGTGCACATATAGGGCTACAAACACAAAAACCTTCATGTTCACCATTGCCAATTTGCCAGTCAGCGGCCCACAGAGTTGCCTACTTTATTGAAGTAGCATATTTCTAGATATGACAGTGACAGTCAGCTAATGTTACAATATACCACTGACAGCATACGAGTAGCAACAGTGCTCTCCATAGCAAGATACTACATAAACATACTATACTATACTTGTGAAAAAGGACTGATTAATGCTAACTAATAGCCAATGTGATAACGTGTCATTACAATTCTGGATATCAACGAGCAAATGATCACTGCAACCCTATTGACCAGCACATTATTATTTTAAATTCAGATACAGAATGAAAAAACAAACTCACTAAGCCCTGATCAGATCCACATGCTATGTTTACCAAGAAAACAAGGCCCTTATTGTCTGATGTTCAAACAGTGAACGCCAGGACTGAAAGAGGATACAGATCCAGCTTCTCCTCTGGGGAAATCATCAGAAAGAGGCGCCTCTCCACGCTGCTGGCCTCTCACACGCTTGTTTTCAGTTCAGCAGCTGGAGAGCTGATGAGAGAAACGCTGCAGGCGTCTAAAACCACTGCCTCTGGCAACAAACACCACAGTAACCTTCAGCAACACTCAAGCAGAGCCTCTATGGGCAGAGCAGAGATTCAAAAATATAATGAGTGACATCCCATCTCTCCAGAAATCCAAGTTCCATGATTGCAAGTCATGTCATAGGAGGTGGAGTCCACGTGTGGAGCACCTGAAAGAGGTGCAGCTCAGGAGTCCTGTGCATTTGGCTGCAGGCCACACTACAGCTTGAGGAGACCTAGCATCTGAACTGGGTCACTGGGTCACTTGCAGCCCAGTGTTTTGGCCTCTCTCCAAACTGGATTAAAACAGTACTGTCATCAGCAGTGGTCACAGGGAGGCATTTCCTGCCTCGCTACATCCAGACCACACAGGCTCTGACAGGCTGCCCTAAAGCTGACCATGTGCAGTACAACAAGACAAGACTTCAGAGAGAGACGGGCAGAGAGGAGATATAGATAGATCTGGAGGAGAGCGAAAACGGAACATTCGCATGAATATAGATTAACCACTGTCACAATTCAAGTTTTTGTTGCTCATGAACTTAACAGGTCAAAAAAGACACAGTAAGCTTGATGCTTTGATAATCTGCAGTATATGCAGTTTGGCAAATCCAAACATCTGGTCTCTAGAACTCAAAGTGCACACACTGTCCTGAGGAGTCTAAAGAGCTCTAGACCCATGAGCTTTGGTTAGAGTAAAACTCTAAAAGGAAAACCTCAAAAACCCCACAAAGCGTTTACTAATCATGAGAACAATAGCCACGAGACCTCAGTTAGTCACAGCAATACACAAGATGATGCCCAGTCCTGTGGACAGTTTAGGAATAGAACAGTTGGTGAAAGGCAACAGAGTTAGTTACAGAGTTGGTATGCCATCCTGCAAGGATGCTAGAACTTCAACCTCTAAACTAATTTTAGTGTGGCCTAGGACAAACAGGGTCAACAAGGGCCCCTTGCAAGGAAAAAAGACACAGTAAATTGATGCGAAGGTCATACATAGGGTCTATTTTCACAAAACCAAAGTGCCAGATCCATGAGTTTTCTGATTTGAGAACCACTGAGGTAGGTGAATCTGTGACAACATAAGGTAGTAAAGGAGTAAGGACTTTTTAGAGGCGGAGAACTTGTGCAGAGGTTACTAAATCCACTCATCATTCCATGACAGCAGCTGTGCTGAGATGGGCTCAGCAGATCCCAGTGTATCCTGTGCACTACAATACCGATGTCTACTGTAGATACAGTATTTATTGGTTCTTATGAAAAATGTTAATGCACCACACAGCTATGCAGATAAGACAGACAGACAACAATCCATTAACGTTACACCCACACAAAATCCACAACCAGACATATTATTCAGCAATAAAGTGAAATATCTGTGGCGAAAATGCTAAGGTATTTTTAGGTTATAGGCTACCAGTATTCAGCGTGGAAATGTTTTTACATTGGTTATAATGTGTTTATGAGATTTCTTGATATACTTGTCTAAAAGAAATGTATCTAAACTTCTCACATTTAATGTGAGATCATAGCTGGAGTGAAAAGGAGACATACAATAGGTCTAGATCTGAAGCACGGTGAAGAGTCAAGTAGAGTTATCCAAAATAAAGTGGAATACTACAAAATATTTCAACTTGGGGAACCATTAGGATACTAGGCCTAAATGTCTATTGGCAGGCAAAGGCAGAACAAAGCTAGCTTTGTCCCTCGGTAAGCAATAATAATAAGCTATTTGTTTAATGATGCAACAATAGGCTCCTTTTGGTAATGCAGGCCAGCACAATGAGTGAAATAGGCCAACGTGGTAGTAGGGCACTGAATGAGGCAATACCAGTGAAAAAATAGGCCTAACTGACTAACTCACATCTGTATTATTTTGGCTTAACATAATTTTATATAGGCTGTGTACTTTTATTAAGGAACTGTATACATTGCATTTTCACGGGCACAAAACAGACAGCTCACACTTTTTTTATTAGATTCTCCTGCTGCACTCCTAACTCTGTTTCCTGGCTTTCTGGAGAAGCTACAGAACAATAGAATTTGCGGGCACAAAGACCTTGCTCTGGGGCCAAAAAGCAGACAAGGATGAAAAACTTCCAGGGTAAAGGACACACTAGTTAATGAGCTGTTGCAAAACAGCCGCTGAAGCACACTCAGCCACTAAGCTGTGCTCTCTGTCCCTCAGCAATCAGCGGAAGAAGTGCCTGACTGTGCCCATGCAGACATGTTGGAACAGCTGGAGCACCTCACTGAGGTGAGTGAGCAGTCATAGGCATCCATAAACAGTCTACCTCAGCAGTCCCTCCAACAAAACAACCAGCTCAGTCAGTTCAGACTATATGATGGGGGTCAATTGGAGGCCTTCTTCGCCAGCAGTAGTTGGACCTACATCATTTTGCACACTGCCTATCTACTGTGAAATCACAGTACATATGTTCAACGTCAGCTTCAGTGGGCTGGCATGCCCAAGCTATCTACTGTGAAATCACTGTAAACAAGCACCCTCTACCATCTGCTTTGGTGGGTTGGGCTTGTTGACCAAACACAATGTCCCTTTGGTCATGTGACAGTTATGAGGAAACTGTAAACCCAGGCACTGGGGAAAAAATTGCCAGCTGATGACCTATTTACCAAGTAGTCTAGCCTACCACTTGCGTTTGTTATTGTTAGGCCTATAGTGTTTCTAGGCTAGTGAGTTCTCTTTGTCAGTAAAGCCCAATTCAGTTGGGCAGACCAAGGTTTGACCAGATTATGAACATGAATGAAGACTATACCTATATTAGGATGCTGAAATTACAATTCCTTTTTTTTTGTTCTAGCACACAGTCTGTTTTGGCTCAACTCGCATGCATGAGCAGACCCACGCCTTTGCCAGCGCCAGATGACGTTTGGTGCACACATGAGTCAACTTATCCACTCTGCCAGTGTTCACATTAGGAAAAGTTACTCAGAGGAACGTAGGCTACAACGTGGCATGGCTTGAAATATCCCTTTTCTGCCACGTTGAAGGACCACAATACAGTGTATCGCAATTATTTCCAGTCATGTCCACGACGTGACAAAAGTAGATCGCCTATTGATTGAGCATCTAAAATAAACCAGCAAGGGATCAAACACGAGAAGTTGTGAAATGGTTATTTAATACCTAAAAAATTCTAAAATTTCTTACCTGTTTTGGATCATCGTAAAATATCCCGATGGCTGACAGCTTTGGCCCAATGCTACAAGCTTCGGTGAAAGTTGCTCCACAATCTTTATAAGGTCCCTCTTTGAATTTGTATGCTATTGTAACCTTTTTAATAGGCGGAGAACCTGTCCTAACATCGATGCTGGCGAACAAACCCGAGTACAGTACAAGCAAGACAATAGTGGCAATCAAACATAAAACTAGAAAAAGAATCAAAGCTAAAATAAGGAAGTCTGACATAATGCGACAACGTCACGTTAAAGCTGGCAGTTCAAACTATAGTCTCTGAGCGATGTCCCTAAATACAGTAAGAACAGTTAACAGTTTCAGCTGAAGGCTGGCTAGCTATAGTTCCCAGTTTGGCCAAAGGTGTGCTTTTTTTCAAGTAGCCTAACTAGCAGCGACAGCGCAGCAGTGGCTGGAAAACTCTGGTTCCTTAAATCACTTGCAGAGGACATGGAAATTTGCATGCCACTTGGAAAAATGTCTATATACACTCTGCGTTGTAGCTCGTTACTTTACGAACCGCTCATTTCCCTAAACACAGAGACAGTGCAAGCGTTGTTTCCTGGTTGTACCATTTCCCACCTTTTACAGGGGTGACTCAGGACATTTTGTTGTATTTTAGTTTTAGAAAATAATGCCAAAAAATATATATAATGATAAATAAAGGACACCTTGAAACTGATAGCAACCAAATAATAATACATTTTCTACGAGGCCTATTAGAATATAGATTTCTACGATTGCGCCAGGAGCTCGCACATGGTATTTACCGAGGTGGTTGCTACACATTGGTGGTGGTGGAGGTCCCCCTTCCACTGTCAGCGCTCTGGGTATCTTGTAAAGCTCTAAAGAAATGTAAGTAGTAACCTAGTAGTAGTAGAGGTTGAAGGCCCCAGATAGGTAAGTAATCATGAGGATGCAGCTAGAGAGGGTTTGTAATCAAGGATCTTTGATACAAAAGTAAAATTTTAATTTAAAAACACTGATACACTGTACACATTAATTGGACACACTAACTGTACTAGAATGTATAATAATAATAATAATAATAATAATAATAATAATAATAATAATAATAATAATAAATCAATGTGCTTCAAAAGAATGATGACAAAATTATAACTGCCAATGTCTGACATTTCAGTTAAGTTAGTTAAGTATACTTAATGTGTACTGCATCTTCAAGTGTTAATAACACAAATAAGTATTAGTAAGTTTACATTTAAGACACCTCTTCCATTAGATTTTATGCTGAGTACATGTTCAGTGTGTGGTCTGTGCTCTGTATGACCAGACAAGATAACAATGATATGCTTAAGCTTGAGGGATGCATTGCACAAAAAGTAAGTCTTTGCGATCAGAAAGTGTGCATTAACAAGTCTGTACATGTAGTGGAGAAAAGCTTTTCTTCTTTCCCTAGTCAGAGTCGTCCGTTACTTCCTCTTCCTCCTCCTCTTCCTCCTTTTTGTGGCCATTCTTCCTGCTGTCAGAGTCGCTTTCCTGGGCCAGAGAACAGAAGCAAGTTCAGGAGGACAAGACAAACGCAAAGACTGCCTCAAGGAAACACAGATAAGACGTACTGCAACTTACTGCCATAACTTCAGTTGCCTTTGTTACCAGTTTATCTAATCACAAAACTAAAAATAACCCCTAGTCTAAAAAACAGACACACTGGCAAGTGTTTGCTTCTTATAATCAGAGTTTGTCCAGCTGAGTTAAGCATGATAAGGGTCCACAGAGAGAGTGCCTGCACAGGAACAACCTAGTGTACACACCATCATTCCTCCAGCTTTAGGTGCCTTTATCTCTCAGGGACCAGAGAGATAAAGGCACTGTCTGTGAGTGTACTGCTGGCAGACAGGCCATTTAGTTGACTTTGCAGCTTTAAATCAGCTAGTAATTAAACAAGCATTTTAACTTCACAAGTCACACAACATGGAGGGAACAAAGAAAATGGGCACCTCATCTCCAGACTGCTCCTGCTGCTGCTCCTCTGCCTCCTCTTCATCCTCCTCTTCCTCACTGGCCTGTGTTGACCTCTGGGATAGAATCTCCTCTCCCTGCACAACAAACAAGACCATCCAAAGTGACATCACTGAACAGGCTCCAGGTCATGGGGTGCCACCCTTTGACTGTCCACCTGTTTTACCTTGAGGTCACGGTTCTTGAGGTTGCCCAGCCAGAATGCCTCCTGGCAGTGGTTGAGCGTCAACATGGCCTTCACCCGGTACACAAACTGCTCCAAGCTTTTCTTCAGTGCGGGAACATGGTTTGTAAGGCCTGTGTCCTGGCGGATCTATCAGTGAAACACAGCTACATTGTTAGCCTGATTGATCTGAATAGCGATCTTCCTGAGTTAACTTATTAATTTCACAAAACCTATACCTACGATCTATAAATTAGAAGCGAGCAAGGACGAAGGAACATTCTAAATCATTCTGTGCCAAGCGTGCATATTTTCAAATCAACAGCTCATCTTCAAATCAACAGAAGCAATCAGTAGTTAGTTTGAGTCTGTGCTTTCTAGGTCAGAGTGACGGGGGTTACCTTTGAGTGGCCACACATGTGGTGCAGCTGCCTGGTGCTGAGCTGGAAGGTCTTCAGTAAACTCTGAACGTCCTCCTGAACACAACACAGTAACACAGATAATGGACCAGGCTGCACAGGAATGTAGAATAATAACACCCAATCCCACACAAGCTCCTCCATTCCCACAGTATGACAACATGACTCAGAGCCTCCTCCAACTCACAGTTTACACACTCAGCTCTTTTGGGTGGACTACAGTGGTCTCTACACAAGTGATCCATGGCATAGATTAGGAAACTACCTTGTGCTTTTTGAAGCTGAAATCAAGAAGTGGCATCCCCAGCTTCAGGAAGGACTCCAGGAAGAGTCGTCCATACTACATGGGGTACAGCAAAGAGAAAAGAAGTCATATAAAGATTTTAGAAGAATCTAAGATCTTAAACAACCATCATTGATTTTAATTCTTAGTTTCTGTTCATGTCTGAGATCCCATTTAGGTCTGCCTTGAGTTCAAGATGACAGAACGCTGCAAAATATTTTGTACATCACCCACAGGGATGAATGGGTAACCAAACGTTTCAAAACATTGTGACCACTGAACTTGGCCCTGGATTAATGTGTGGTCATTTATGCTGGTCTCATTTACCTTCAGACACACAGTAAGCACAGGTCTGCTGTCAAACACCTGCAAACACAAGAGGCCAAAGACAAATATGTATCATTCTCTCTCTCTCTCTCTCTGTCCCTCTGTAACAAGATCAACTGTTTGACTAAACCTCATTAACAATTTTGTATACATGTCACAAATGAGACGGTATAATGCTACTTTCTCGCATTGTTAGTAGAGATATTTGAGGTCTCATTGAGGGTTCATTCAATTTTATTTATTTATTTATAATTGAGTGTTATTATGATTCGGATGGGTT
>PYXC01002776.1:1795000-2105000 GCA_015244755.2 Tenualosa ilisha | reverse complement strand
GCCAGCTCAGTGCTGTCACAGTCAAAGTTGGCCAGCGGAGGCATGAAGCCAGGGGTCGCTACAGCACAAAACAGCAGAAGGAGACAGATGCAGGTCTGTGTCTGTGTCTGTAGTCTGTAGTCTGTGTCTGTAGTCTGTGTCTGTAGTCTGTATTCTGTATTCTGTGTCCTGACCAGCTCACCTGCCAGGCTTCTCTCCAGCAGACTCTGCAGGTAGGTTATGTTCTGCAGTCGAGTCAGCACTTTCATCTTCATTTCTGGGTCCTTCTGCTGGCAGAATGCGTTCACCACCTACACACACACACACGCGCGCGCACGCGCACACGCACAAAGATAGAGCAAACAATCAAGTAGACTCAAGACACAAAGACACAAAGACTGCTGAATACCCTGAGACTGGCCCTGGCCAGACTGGATGCACAGGTGTGACCTCACCTCCCGGAACCAGTTGATAGTGTAGAAGAGCAGCGAGCACACAAACTCTCGCTCCGTCTTAGACAGACTCTCCAGTTTCTCCACCACGTCCATGTCGGTCAGGACGAGAGGGCAGCCTGCCAGTGGGAACAGGACAGCTCATTCCACAACAGCTAAAGAGCCGCACACTCTAAACACGCTAAACTGCTTTCATGTAAGACCAGACTCAATGGTTAAATTCCCTCTAGGCCCTAAGGCCTGAACCCTCAACACTTGGTGGTAAGTCTGGAGTGCCTCCATCCATAGCCCTCTTGCTCTAGCTCAGAGAGCGCTGTTGGTAAGAAAAAGAAGGAGAGAATTTGGCACAACACACTGAACAGTGAAGCGGCTGCTAACGCTAACTATTCCTTGGCCATGTTCAGCTGGCATTAGCTGCCGGTTTACTATTCACTCTACAGAAAGTTCTACCAAATTTTCCACTTCTTTTTCCAGCCGACAGCACTCAAAGACCTCCAACAACAGGACTATGGTTGGACTATACTTTAACTGGCAGGAACAGACCTCATGATTGGCTGATTCGTGCCAGTTAAGTCTTCAAGGGTTCAGGGTTCAGGGTAAGGCGAGACTCCATGGTCTAGAGGTTCCTTAGCAAAGTAGCAGTGGCTGTGGATGTATCTGAGCCAGTTCCTCTCACCCAAAAGAGCATCAATCTCCTCCAGGTCCCCCTGATGCTGCACCTCCTCACACAGTCTCAGCAGGCGAAAGAAAGAGGCCAGGCACAGAGGAGACACACACCTACACACACACACACACACACACACACAAACACACACACAGGACACTGTCTTAAGCTCATGATGGTCTGCTGCCCATTATGTGCTCATCTGTAACCAAAGGCATATCTATTTGTTTCCTCCTGAGGACACTGGGACTGACCGTTTGCCATCTTCCTTCAACTGACTCCTCTTGTCTGCCTTGTGGCTAAGGTCCTGCGCCAGCAGGGGCAGCAGGTTAACAGCGATGCCTCCCTGGCTCTCCTCCTCATCCAGGTTGTACATGACTGTGGCAGGCAGGGGAAAGGAACTGCAACACAAAAATTAACCACCAGGAGGCAGACGTCACCATGAGGCTCAAGCATGGGAGAGATACAGGAAGTAGACTTTGGCACAGCTTTGCACTACCTGGGAGGAGCCCCAGACAAACTGGTTCAAAGATGGTAGATAGGCAGAGCAAGGTATTTCATGATGAGAAACTTCCTGAAACCACGATCACACGGGGAGGGGCACTAGTCCCCTTTTATGCAGAGGCAGAGGCCTATGGTAGAACCCCGGAATTTCACTGAATATTTCACTGAAGCCTTCTTTTTCCTAAGTAATGGACGTACATTTTGGACACGGTATCATGATGTCCAAATCCTCCTGCCCATTTAAGCCAGAGAAAATCAACTTTAATTCAGGTGTGCACTGGTAAAGTGTGTTTGTTGTATTTTGAAAGTTTTGTTGTATTTGTCCAACCTCCATCATCCTTATAAGACAGAATATGAAATGACAAGTCAATCAAGCGTAGGAGTGTTCAGAATTCAAGGCTTTGAACTGGTTCACGTAACAACAACGAATCAAATGATTGACATTTTGCAAGGAACTTTTTTAATGTAGGCTACCTGAACAACTGTTAATATGATGTTTCCTTTCAGTATGTTTTCCGCTGCTAATTTTTAAGGCCAGAGAAACGTAGGCCTACCAAAGGGCATGTTAGATGAGAGAATCGCGATTTAAGTGCAGTGAGAATGTTGTCAGTCAGGCCTACAGATATTTGCACAAATCCAAAATGAGTGACTGGCCTTCCCATTATGCAAGTCAGCCTGTACTGGGCATTTAAATGGATGACATTTAGAATATTTCAGTTGGACTCCTTTTTCCTTTTTCAATTTCCTTTTTTTTCATGTTGGAAATGCGGCCCTATTACGCGTAGTTCAAAACAATTGGTCTGTTGACTGGCACACAAACTAATAAGACCATTTCTTTTTGTCAAAAAGGTTGCTGGTCCCTGGTTTAACATGAATGTTTTTTTATTTTTAATATTACTATTTTGGAACAAACGAAGGTCAGTTCAGTTGTGTTTCAAAACTCCGGCTCGCAGCTGCAGGTTCCACTGCTTTAGCTGCACCGCACTGCACATTTTCCAGTTTAGCCAAAGAATTTCATGTCCAGTTTAACTGCCACAAGAGTTGTTCTTTTTTTTTGTCCGAATTACACAGTAAGACTGAGAGGAGTGTGGGCCTCTGAATCAGCTAAGAGCATACAGTCTGCAAGATAAGTGCAGTGTTACACTAACCCAGAGATCTCGGGGCCAAGGTCCACCACAAAGTCTTCCTGGAAGTCCTCCAGCACGCTCTTTCCAATCCAGGCCTGCAACACGATGCCAGTAAGATCAGAGTCCTGATAGCAGGGGTGTAACACACCTTTCAAGATGCGGGGTTAGAGTTAATGAGTGACAACCAAACACACACACAGACACACCTGAATGAGCGGATCTAGTTTGCCTGTCAGCACCAGCTTGGCCAGTTCATCATAGTAGAGGGCAGCTGCCTCAGGACAGCCCTCACTGCACGAGCACACCAGCTCCAGCAAGTTGATCACCTAACACACACACACACACACACACACAGAAATTAACATAACATAAACATCACAAGGTTTTAACAATACACATGCACAGGGGAATCCTTGAACACATCTACTCACCAATAAAAAGAAAACACACACACATACAAACCCAAAACACACAGACACACAATTTAATGACCTTTTCTGGACATATACAATTCCAAAGTGTGTGTCTGGGGTGGGGGGTCTGAGCTTGGTGCCAGTCCCAGGCTGGCTCACCTGTCTCTGTGTATCTTTGGGCAGGGTGCCACCCTGGGTGTTCTCAGGGTTGTTCCTACAACATAAGGGAAAAGAATCAGAGTGAGTGTGTGTGTGTGTGTGCGTGTGTGTGCTATTGTAAGATGAAGCCTAGCCTGGCAGAGGCAAAGACAAACAGAAGGGGAAGCTGGAGCAGCTTGGGCCAGCAGGCCTCCTGTGCGCCATCAGAGGCATCCTGCTCATCCCACAGGTGGGGCCATGAGACTGGCACTGAGGCGGCGGCACCTTTACCTGCGGGCTCCCATGCTGCCCACCACCATGACGGCCCCGATGATGCCAATCCGCTTGTACTTCAGCACCGTGCTGGACAGCTGCTTACGGATCACAATGTGCATGTCATCCTGACAACACAGAGGAACACTCACTTACTTTCACACAACAGACTTGCAGGTTATAAAAGTCAGCCACTCAATGTCCCTCCTAAACTGTTACCTTCAATTCAATATGCAAACCACCATGTTTGGAAGTAAGAAATTAGAGATATCAACATAACTGACGTGCAATTTTGAGATGTCAACATAACTGGCATGTTTATAAAAAATTGTGTTCACTGGTTTAAGATTGAATAGATTGTAAACCAAAACTAAACAAAACATCAAAAGTTTCCTTAAAGAACTGTGGTTGTGGGAACAGGAAATCATGTCTAACTGACAGGCTGGTAGTGTTCTGCAAAAGGGAGGCCAACAATTACAAAACCAATCACTAGAAAAGAGAAGTTAGAAGTTTGCTCGCTATTATAGGTTCTGGCCTATTGTTAGAGCAGCACCCTCCCTGATTTTGTAAGTGTAGTAGGCTAGGCCTCCAGTGCCTCTATTGTACAAAGTACATGACTTTGTACTCTTCCATCCTCTGATGGATTGCTGTATCTGTATATTTTGCTCAGACATCCTTCATACAGGACTTAGTTAGCTATCAATTGTCCCTGGATTGGCCTATATTTACCTTGAAATTTGAACACAGAAATTCAACCTTATAGATTCAAACTCATCTATACTGATTAAAAAATATATTTTATATATTTTAATTAAACTGACTATAAAACTGACAGCGTGAATCACTATGGGCTCAATTCTGCCTTTGCCACATAAGTTCTTTCCTCCAGTTTCAATTTACACACTTTTGAGCTGCGCAGATTCTCTTCTTTTGATGTCTGCCTCTCCCACAGCACTTCAGGTCGAAATCAGGGTGGTCTTATGAAAGAGATGTGACACTGATCAAATGCGTCATTAATTCAGTTGTCATGAAATCGCAGAATGTGGACTTTGTCATTAACCTTCAGAATGCTACTTAAATCCAGGAAGAGGATAAATTAGCCTTTGATTTTGAAAATCTTTTGAGTGGGGATTGGAGACGGGAATAGCCTGCAATAATGACTGATCTTCCAGATTATTTTTAGTCTGTTTTTGCATCTTTGAACTGAGATGATGGTAAATAATTAAATATAAACGTCACACCATTTCAATATGATAGGCTGTCAGTTACGTAAGTGAGACAATGTGCAACAGTTTCCAAGCTTGATAGTAATTAGTTACATAAGATCTATCGATAGGCTATAAGGAACTTTTCAAGAAAAGGACCATGAAAGTAAGATTAGTGAAGCTGGAGGAGTCAACTCGTGTTCCCTCTGTCATCTTACAGTTTCAGTTCTCCAGAACTCAATTTATAGTGTGGCTAAACAAGAGCTTTGTTCAGGCAGAATAAATCTACCAAATTGTATATCCTTCAAATACTATACCTACTATATCTGGTTGACTTCCAGGGAACATGAGCACAGAGAGTTGGATTGTGCCTTTTGGTAGCCTATGCAAAAAGTATTATCTCCACCTTGAACTGTGTAAAAATGGTAATGATGGCAAAATTTGAAAACAAAAACCAGACAATAAAGTGGAACACAGCTTGACTCCAGTAAGCTATTCAATTGAGGAGAGCAGAGAGGAGGGCTAATGAAAGTTGCAATCTTTGCTGAACTTCTTGGTAAGCTCAGACAGCTTAGACTTACTGAAATTGGTGCTCGACCTTAATACAGCCTTTAACACACGTAAAAGAAAATGAGTCGATGGGAAAATACGCGCCAGGGAACTTTACATGAGAACGCCCAGATTTGAGGGTTGCTCTGCCTAGAGTGCGCATCTGTCTTGGAAGTGACCGACTTCACAACAGATTTGCAAAATGTGCACAACTAAGTGCTTATTTGGACTTAAGCACGCAGGAGAATTTTGCATGCATGCAAAACATGCATAAACGTTTGATCCCAATGATCCTCATTAGAGTTTCATATGTTAATGGGTTTTACAGATTTATATCAGTGAACTGTTAATGATAGTCATGGTCTATAAGTTCTTTACAGAGTCAAAAGCTTCAGTCAAATCAAGGGTGACGGTACCAAGGAGAAACTCCTTGTCCCAGGAGGCCTCTTGAGAGGCTGGTTTCTTGGACACAAACACTGTCTTGGCCTGATTGCCTAGTCTCTCAGCACAGGGGCTCAAGCTCACCTGGATGTGACCACCCTGCTCTTCAGCCCCAAATGCCACTCCACTCAGCAGCTGGAACAGACGGCGAATCTGCTGGGGTCTCAGATTGTCCATGTAGTCCAGGATTCCCTGTGTACACACACACACACACACAAACACACTCTTTTTAAGCAAGAGACATAAAGTGATGTACGCAAAGCATCAATGTTTGACTCTTAGACATAATGCCTAGGCAGATAAGGCGTGCCAGTCTCTGAGTGTTAATAAAGTAAAAGGCCCTGGTTAAATACGCATTACTATTCACCTACTGTCCACTCTTTCTTAACAACGCTGCTACGCATGTGGCGACTGGCATGGAACACCTTGATTGTCTTCCTAACGCAGCCTACTGCACAAGGCAAGTGATATTTCAACACACTGCAAATAACACAAAACACAAAGCCTACTAAAAGTACTTGGTCCTAGACTTTGGTAACTGACATTTGGCTGAAAGGGTCAATGAAGATATTAATTCTAAAATGTTTTGCTACAAAAATTAGCAATTTCAAGACAAATGCAAGAATTTGCTTGTTATTTTCACAGTTTAATGTGATACTTAATATGGAGTATGTGCCCAACATACTATTTGTGTACATGTACTCAGAGTTGTCTTTCACATGATCTAATGGAAATGTACTAACATGGTAGCAGGTACAGCTGTGACAGCTGAAAATTTGGTGTGGATTTGAGCCAGAGAGCCATGAATGGCTGGGCTGGGGAGAGGAGAGAAAGGGAGAGCCCCACCTTGATGAAGACGGCATAGAGGGCCATCTCCTTGGGCCGCTGGGCCACCAGCTCACAAAGGAGCTCCAGAGCCACGTCCACCTCTGCCGCCAGACCACTGCACACATGGGTCACCAGCGAAGCCACCACCTCCTGCAGGGACGACACAACACATTCACACTCACACACACTCAAACACTGACTTCATGTGCTGGCATGGGGCTTTTCCTAGAGCATGGATATTAGAGCAATAGCATGTCCTAAATGCACAGGGAGGCCATGCACTACACCACTGTGCATGCAAATGCACAGGTATGCAAATGTACAAAACCCAGACACGTGAAGGTCTCCTAATGAAAATCTCAGAATAAGCCTATGAGGTTCCCAGAATAAGGTCACCAGACGTTTTACAACAGACCATTTCACTGCCATACTCCCACAAACTGCAGCACCCGTGTCGGGGGAATGTGACAGAGCCTACCTGCTGGCAGTAGGAATCAAAGGCGGTGAAGGCCTGCTTGTACAGATGGCCACCAAACGGCACCACACAGGAGTCTGGGGAGCGCACAAGACTCTGGGCCAGAGCCAAGATGGAGGGGAAGTATCCTCGCATGACCTAAAAATCCATCAGCACAGCAAACATCTCAGATTACTGATAAAACACTATTTGGCCATTTGGGTTTTTTTATTTGGAAGAAACCACAGTCACAACAGAAAATATTGACCTACAACATAAATACATACTTGCTCTTGGCATAACATGCATCAGCTTTAACTGATTTAATTGCTTCATGCAAAAGAATCCCGAACATCTAACATTTGAGCTAGTGCTCAGGACTGCTCAAACTGGATTTGATTCAATTTTGAGGCTCATGAGCACATCACTGTAAAAGAACTAGTCACCCTCAAAGTGTTTTCTAGGAGAAAAATGTGCAGCTGAGATGAATTCCCCTGCCCCTTTCAGCTCAAGGCTGGCTAACCTGCCCGTGACCTCTGAAGGTCTTCTGGAGGAGTGTATCTTGGATCAACCCTCCTCGGACTTTGACCTTGAGTACACGCTCCGCCCCCCGGCGACTGTGGTTGGCATTGGTGGAGTGTAAGATAAACAGCACCAGGAGATCAATGACCTGTCAGGAGGGAGCGAAACACAAAGAGGGGAATTACACACTTCAGCTCCTACAGTGTGCAGCTGCAAACTCAACACAATGTAGCTACGGCGACCGACGGGGTCTGTGTACCTTGTGATCTTCAACTTCCTCCACCATTTCTATTGTCTGCAGAAACAGAGACAGAGCGAGTGAGTGAGAGCGAGATAGAGAGAGAGAGAGCATTAACACACCCTGTTGCAACACCAACACACACCCAGAAAAAAAAGTATCCTTGTATGTATTTAAGCCTTACTTTGACCCAAGCCTCTGATATGACTTTCTGGAATCTCACGGCTGACTTGATAGCATCAAGCACAAGGGACACACTATCCTGGCTGCTGTTGACTGCTGGGAGGTTGGAGGCACTACGGAAACGCCACAAGAAACGACATAAGACAGCACAGAAACTATAATGACCAGGCTGATGAATGACACCACAGCAAAGGGCCTTCACTGCAGTATTACATGCCTCAGCCCTTGGAAAGTGCCATTAACTGAATCAGATTACCTTCATATGTGGCCATGCTGCCATTTCCATTTGTATTCCAGGCCCTGCTCATCTTAGCTCTAGGTGTTCTCTTTGGGCATAATGTGGATTATTGGTGTACACCACTAGCCCACCCAGCTACTGGAAAGAGGGCTTTTAAATGATGCAGACTCCTGAGCCAGGCGTCTATCTGATAGAACCCACAGCACAAGCTGCTGCTGCTGCTATTGCCATTAGTTCTCCTCACCTTGGAGCACCCTTGATCCTGGGGCGGCTTTGGGAGGACTGCAGCACTGGGGGCAGAACACACAGCTCCAGCTCCAGCTTCTTACGAAGCTCTGTCACAACCTGCCAGTGTCACACACACACACACACACACACACACACACACACACACACACACACACACACACACACACACACACAGCTGTAAACAAATCAACCACATGCAAATATATTCTTATCAGATAAATGGCCAAAGACACCACAGAGTATGATCATTTTGTGTTCACTTTTCTCCTTGGGGAAAGAATTAGGAATAGGTAGATGTGCAATGGCCATAATATACCATGGACAGATATATAAGTGGGTGTACAACACAAAACACCAACAGAATTAAATGGCATGTTAGTCATTCAATTATTGGTTGTAAAAATATATAAATCTCACTTGTGATGTGACTTGGCCTAATTATAGACAAAGTAACTTTGGTGGGATCATGATAACATTTCTCCTTCAATACTGCTTTCATGGTTTTGTTAATCCCATGCCTGCATCTAATATTCAGCCAGCAAAAAGTCCTACGATGGGGACATCATGGAAATAACATGATATGCAGTCCAGGGGCCAGTGTGAGCTGAGAGAGACACGAGAGAACACACTGACCTCCACAGCATCACTGGCAGAGATGGAGTGCAGGATAAATTTCACCACCACTGGAAGGTCCTCCAGCTGCACAGCAGAGAGGGTGGTCATCACAGCTCCCCGGACCTTATATTAGAAACACACACACACACAAACAGACAGGAGCTTGTGAGGGCTGAGGACACCTAAAAGGTCAGACAAAGCCAGCTTAGGTGAATGTGTGGGGGTGTTACCTCAGCCAGCAGGGTAGAGCTTAGGTTGAGACTGGACAGGGCGTCTAGGATAGGGACGGTCAGCTGAGTGTTCTCCTTAAGGAGAGAGCTGTCCAGAGAGGTGGGGAGAGATGCTCATATCAATGCTCCATCAAGTCATCAACTGATGGGATTTTATAGGGAATACATACCTAGGATTTTTCTTTAAGAGTTTTAAAGTTTATTGGACCAACAGCTGGATCAGCCGTAGAGTCCCATGCATTGAGGACATGATTGTGTTATGCTACATGAGCACTGATCAGTGTACAGGCAGAGGCTTAGGACTCACTTCAGCTCCCTGGCGATGTCAGCATGCTGAGAGTCCTCCAAGATCTCTGGCAGACTAGTGATGACATCCCGCTGGACCTCCAGGGAGGCCACAGACACAAGCTGCATGAGCTTGCTTGCCAGATCCTACAATTACACGCACATCACTTCATTACATATATGAATGTCATGGTCAGTGGGAAGGTGTCTGTAGTGGTTGTGGGTTTGACGTACTGTGCTGTCTATGACTCTGTCTAGCCACTTGAGCTGATTCATGATGACACGGGGGACATTCAGCCCATCTTCACCAACACTGAAAACAAATGACAGAGATGGTGACACGGTCCCAAATACACCATCTTCACAACTATGGTTTTGACAAAAGTGACACACACACTTACCCATCAAACATAAACTCAGGCAACTTCTCAAACAATACATTTATGACTGGGGTCTAGGAAAAGACCAAAGAAAATATCCTTGTTAATCAACCAACTGCTATTACAGATCAATTCAAAAAAACAAACGATGAAATGTACCTGCAGCATCTCAATGCCAAGCAACAGCCGCATTAGACTCTCCTGATATGAAACTGAACTGAAAGAGCGGAAAGGAGACAGAAGACATACTTGTCACAAATGAAACTGAAGACACGTTTGGAGAGAAAAATCACAGGTGAGGTGGGATGCACTTCAAATGTTGACATATGGATAAATTCTTACATGGAATCCTCATCATTAAGGTGTGGAACACATGGAAGGAGGCAATTCCTAAAGTATTGTGGATCTTCAATGTGAGATTCCAGACCAGTGATAAATTCTTGAATAATCTATGATATAGAAAAGGGGGAGAGGACTTCATTCAAGACCAGGCAGTAACTAATATAATGAATAAGCAATGATGTTACCCAATACATCCTACTTACTCCAGGATATCTGGGGTTCTTTTTTAGGCATTGTTGTAACCGCTTTTGGAACACTACTTGGTCCACAGCTAGAAAGTAAAGAGGTTCACGTCATTTGTGTCTCCACACAAACTCTTAACTGCCACACAGGTATTCATGTAACATATATGCGTCTTACCTATTTCATTAGATGCTTTGTCTTGCTTTAAGGTGATACCTGCCTCCCTTAAGAACTGCACAAATACAGACTCATCAGGAGGCATCCGCATGACAGACTTGGAGTGCCCACCAGTTCGACCTTTCTTTGCCTCTAAAAACGTATCATGGTATAACATTAATTTCAGTGTTTTTAACTCTACCACATTCAAAGCTAACCATAATAAATGGTTTAGATATGAGAATGATCCTTGAAAATCCATCGCTGTCAAGTTTATTTTTGAGTTAAGTTCACGTTAATTAACTTACTTGGTCCGTCGAGAACCGCAGAGCTGTCAGTCTGGTCAACAGAGGGACGCTTCTTCTTGCGCATCATATTGTAGACAATACTAAAATTACCAAGAAATTCAGACTGCTTTAATTTGATTGTGGTTATTAATACTGGGCCACTTGACCCACGTAAACTGCATGATTATCACGTTTGACTGACTATTTGCCAACTATGCCAGTAACATTATGCTAACCCGTGCTACTGGTAATTAGCCTCACAAAAGATTTTAATTTGCACAACTGAACAGTTTGCCATACCACAGTCTCACCATGTCTACAATGACATTTGATTATGTTGTTAATTCGAGCTATTTCAACACCAAAAGGTACATACCCTCCTTCAAACGACTTGATAAAGTTAGCTGTAGTTGCACCACAAACAGTGATGTTACCAACTCGTTGGTACTACGGAATGGATAGTTCCCGCGCCAGTCTTTTGTAATTAGGGACCGTAGAAAAATTGTGTGCTTTACACAAAGCGATCGAATTTTGAATGTTCCTTCAGACACTTTGTCCGCCTGCTTTCTGTACAAAAATTATTTTCAAAATTTTGAAACCTGACTCGTCATTGTTGTGTTTAAACAGGCATTACAAATTACCAGACAGGGATGAGGCGATCATCGAGGATCTTTGTTAAAACATTCGTTTTGCTTAGCATATGTCACGAGAAGGTGCCTTACTTGACACGCCTCCCAAAATCCAAAGCTGACACTTCCTTCTTTATTACGCATGTTGAATTGAACTATTTAAGGGTGCGTGTCCCTGTCTGCTCAAAATCATCCTCGCCGTCCACTTCAGCTGATATGGCCGCAATTAAGACTATCCACGATATTTCAGCAAAGTTACTAACAGGAGAGCTGTTAAACTTCTCATCACTTAAGGGTAAGGTTATCCTTATCGAGAATGTGGCGTCTCTATGAGGCACGACTACCAGGGATTACACCCAAATGAACGAGCTCCATGAGCGGTATTCCTCAAAGGGGCTTGTTGTGCTGGGAGTGCCCTGCAACCAGTTCGGACATCAGGTAGGTGACCTCAACAGCATTTGATAGCTTTTATCTTTACAATGTAGGTCTGCCCTGCCCCAATCTTAGCCAAAAGTCTTAAGTTAGCCCAAAGAGTATAGAAGCCCTATACTCTCTGGTTAGCCATGTGTCCTGTGTTTTTTTTTATTATAATTATTATTTACCACTAATTCTTTCAGACCAATAATGCACAATCACAGGAAGTAAATGTAGGCTACTCTAGACTATGTTTTCAACATGGTCGCTTAAAGACCACATGTTCTGTTTTCGCAGGAGAACTGCAAGAATGAAGAAATTCTGCTCTCTTTGAAATACGTTCGTCCTGGAAACGGCTTCGAGCCCAAATTCCAACTTCTTGAGAAAGCCGACGTAAATGGAAAAGATACCCATCCGCTGTTTCAGTATCTCAAAGACAAGCTTCCTTTTCCCAGCGATGAGCCGATGTCTTTCATGACCGACCCCAAGTTTATCATATGGAGTCCCGTTTGCAGAAATGACGTCGCTTGGAATTTTGAGAAGTTTCTCATTGGTCCCGATGGAGAACCTTTCAAGCGGTATGGGCGCAGATTCCTCACCAGCAACATCGAGGCAGATATCAAGAAGCTTCTGCAAATTGCTAACTAAAACGTCCAAGCATCGTTTCGACAGCGGCAAGATGTTACATGGCTAGCGAGAATCGAGACTATCCTGTAATTATGTTGCCTCCTTGAGACATGCCGTTTCCAGTAGGCCACTTGTGCTCATATACGATGTGCCTGTGTCAGGACTTTCAATTAATGAAGGTATTCTTTAAAACATATTTGTGGGGGATACCAGATGACATGTGAGGGTCTTGACTTGACAGTTGCAATGTCTATGCCAAGCACAATGTGTTCTGCTGACTTAATAAATATTTTTTACACGAGCCACCTTTATCCAAATGGTTCTTTCGCCCTTTTTGGTTAAATTTGTTCGGATATTCATATGTCCTGCATCAACTGGCGCTCATGACCTGGATTATGAAAACCATAGAGAAGTATACAAGGTCCTTTTTCAATTGTTCATTAACAGCCTAGTTCTCGGAGACATAGGCTACTTAGCCTTAACTGCGCTAGTGACCTAAATACTGGGCACAGATTTAAACTCCAGGGCTAATAGTTTTCAGGCACCATGCAGGATTTCCGGCGTACCAGCGCGAACGCGGAAAAAAACATTGGGTTCACCTAGAGATTTCGCAAACCTTTCTTTATATATTACAAAGGCGCCGCGTTCATTCTCAGCCACACACTTCTAGCCAATCAGAAATATGGTAGGGGCGAGCCCTAGGTTTTTTGCGAATCTGGTTGAAAAAGATAGTCGTTCCATGTTGTATTGAATCTTTGAAGGTGCACCGTAAATGAAAGGATAAGTGCAAGTCTGAGTCCAAATATGTCTTCCACGGCGCGAACATCAGATAATAATGTAATTTGGACAGAGTAGGTGGATAGGCTTGTGATGACGAGCTTTAGAGAGCTGCTGTCAAAAGTTGTGTGTGCTTTTGCACGGGGCGAAATTCTCTCGGGTGCAAAGGGCTTAACTTCTATAGTCTATGTGGAACTTGCGACAGGACTTCAGTTAATGAAGCTGTAATGAAGAAAATACAGTACATAATATATATTATACAGTATCCTTATATTTTGAAAAATTACGTAGGCCTACCTAGCCATCATGATGTTTTTATGTCTGTTTTATGTCTGTATTTAAGGGTGAAATAAAGACACTGGCCTATATAAAGACATAAAACATGAAGAAAAGCACGTTTTCTTATGAATGTATATTCCGAATGATAATTAGGAATGATGCTTCATCACTCTTAGTCATTTTAATTAAAGAAAATGGAACAGAGCTATAAGATGGACCTGATTCAACACTTCTGAAATGCAAAAATCTTGAATCTTCCTTTGTAGTCTCTAAGCCCTTGCACAACCAGCCATCTGCCATGTCTTTCACTGCCAGTCAATCCCAATCCACTCCCTGCAATCCCAGTCCATTTGTCTATTACTTTCAAAATTCATCTGAGGTCACCATCTTATTAATTATTTTTTCAGATTTTCTTGCATTTCAGTATGATGTCCTTGGTCTGGCCCTAAGTCAGACACATGCATATGTTCGCGCGCGTGCGCACACACCCACACCAGGCAGGCTATACTATTGCGTAAATATAGAAATGAAATATTGGACTGAAATAGTGTTAGTAAGTTAGTAATATTACTTACTTTGTGTATTAGGCTAGAAGGAACCAATGCCTTGCATGGAATGCTTTGTGATGACAAATAAGAAAGCTGTCCCTGACTATGTACAAAACAAGATACCATTGGATCAGGCTTCCATTCTTTATTGAACTTTCAATTCAATTTCATCAAAATTCGATATTGCAGATATTGGCAATAAGATAAATATCAGAACACAAAGTAGTTATGTACCTATTTTGGAAATAGAGTATAATTATGTACATCTATGGAACTGGACAAGAAAACACATGTAAAGTGTTGATATTGTAGAGGTAATAGAGGAAAGATTCTGTTTTAAACGAATGGCTTTTTGCCTTGGCTAGGGTCTATCAGTAGAAGTTGCTATGGGCATGTGTATGTAAAGCATTTTATTCGTCATAAATATTGATATACTTATGCCATGTCTGGGCAGCGTTTTCACAGTGGAACTGACCAAAAAAATCTGCATTTTCTTTTTAAGTTGAAAAAGTAAAAGAAAGCACAATAAAAGTGAAAAGGCAAGAACTGATTTCCAAATTCAACAATTATGCCGTTGGTTGCTGTTCTGAATCTTCACTTCGGTTGATTACTCTAAAATGTCAGCAATTGCGCTCCTCCAAAGTCTCAGTGTTGCTCCTAAATCAAACAGGGAGAAATAGGCTTTTCCTAGATTTTAGATTTTCATGAGTGCACATTTGTAATCCTAATAAATAACTGCTATGAAAGCTGTTGAAGCGTTTCTCAAGCTAAACTCTGACTTGAGCGGCAGGAATGCAAGTGCAACTGAAGTATGCTGCACATTGTGCACCTGCTGAGAGAGGACATCCAAACCCTCCCTTTATTCAAAGATTATTCTGTTAATCCTCTCCTTGGTAAGGAAAGAAACAGTGTCTTTCAAGTCTCATTAATTTAGCACCGCTTCAGTAATCACCTCACTGACCTCAATTAAATAAAAAGTATTTCCATTAGTATGCAACCTAAATGTGGTATTAACATAATTTTATTTCATCACTGAGTATCGAGTCCCATTCTGCAGGGAGATAGGTCATTTCCTGTTGAACAGAGAACGTTTCGAAGGTCAAAAGTAAACTGAATCTCAAACCCCAAAATTCACTCATTCATAAAGTCCACATAAGACAAAAAGCATAATTCTTCCCATCGTAAAATAAAAGCTAAGAGCACTCACACATGCCCCTTCCTCCTTAGCAGGCTCATGGGGCTTCAAAGGCCGCTGGTGCGTTATGGTTGAGAGACAGAGCAGCACATTTCAGTTGTTCAGCGGTCCACTAAACCTCACTGCAAGGTAGCATGACAGAGCAGCATGAATCCAAACAGCAAGCTTCCATTGACCCTGGACAGAGTTAGGGCTAGGCAGATAAAAAGCATGTTTGCAAGCATGGCAAATGTGAAGACGAAAACATCAAGAGACCGAGAGAGAAACTATTAGCAAACCAATTTCTTTTGGGCAAAGTGACCCTGTTCAGTAGGTGGAGTCGGGGTGGGTGACTGGCACACTATGTGTGTACAATCCCAAAGAGAATCCAGTCTTCCAGAAGAGGCACTATGCATTAAGAGTGCAGTCTGCTGGATTTCAACAGGATTAATTAGGTGTACATCTTAGAAATATTGAACACTTTTGCATAAATGTCCTTTTAGTCATAAACTGAGACTTGCAAGCCACAGGTCTTCTTACCTAGCCAGCACTTTACTCCTTCCACATGAACACCTTGCAGTGCTTTGGTAGAGACATTTGCATTTGGCTTCTTTATTATCAGTTTTTGTTTTCATTTTCTTCCTAATGGGTGACAGTCTATTGTGTTTATCTATTCATTTCAGGCAACGTCTTTAAAACATTCGCTTTGTCAAGAAAAAAGGTTGCATTGCCATTTCACTCACCCTCTTTTTAATTTTCTCCTTAATCGTTTTAGTTGTCATGTGTGAAACTGTGCCCTGCCCACCTGAGAGCAGGCTGCAAACTGGAGACAGGAAGTCTTCAAGGTCACATATCAAACTATATGTCTGTGTGTTTTCTTTTCTTTTGGCATTCACAGGCTCTTAGTGGTGATGCAAGTGAGAGAGTTAAAAACAGGAAAAGGTGACAGGGGCCTATGTATTTAAGTCTTAAAAGAAAGAGAAAAAAAAAATGCCTCAAGTGTCCTCTGGATGTGCATTGATAGGTCACGTCTTGATTTCTTTTTTTCCCCGTTTGTTTTGTTGTAATGTTTGTCAAGCATTGGTTTCCACACGGGTCCCTACACGTCAGTGCTGTTTCAGTTGGTGTCCATGGAGTCATCGAGGGTCTCAGGAGCCCCCCCCAGGGAGGCAGATGCTGTTGACTTGGAGGGGCTGTCATTGTCTCTGCGCTGGTAGAATAGCACATAGGCTGCCTTTGTCTGTGGAGAGACACAGACAGATAGAATTAGATTAGACACACCTGAACAGGCATGCACACGCACAAAGAACCAAGTGACAGCAACAAGCAGGAAGTTGTGTGACTGATTCATTCATTAAATAGGAAGTGGCATGTATACACTCTTAGTCAGTCAGTCTAAATTAAAACAGGTAATTTTCCAAGATGTCAACATATTCAGGAGAGTTGTGAACTCAATTGTTCTCACCACAATCTGATCTTCGGAGGCAGATGACACACTGCTGTCATCAAGTAATACCACTTTCCATCAACCTTGTTTTTCCCGTAGGCCGTGTCTAAATGAGGAAGCAGTTGATCACACATCAGGCATGCAGTATTTCGGTCCATGCACACCTTTCTTTTTTCAATTGTTTCCAACTGTTTATTTTTTTCAATTTTCTAGACATTACACAAACATACAATCCATTCAGAATAGAACATAGAGCTGAGAGAAGAAAGAAATTAGTATTAATAAAATAAAAGATCCTTCAGTAACAGAATATTGGTACAACTATATATTGAAGCATGAAAACAATGAATAACAAAATGACTATAAAATATATCTAACTATATTCATGGCCACCTTTCTAAAAAGCATATTGAGCATACAGCACATGTTCTATGAAACTCAAATGAAAGCTCAGTGAATTGCATGCAGAGAGAAAATCTGTAAGGTTGTAAAGGAACGACCCTTGGACAGGAAAATGATTCATCCACCTGTCGCTTCTGACCGCTCACAGAGCAACACTATCACAGCACTTTAAAACAATTCAGAGCCAACTGACCTATTTCCAATCTAGATAAAGAAGGCTTGTTAAAAATGCTTCTTTAAAAGGCTTCTTAAATGTTTGAGAAGAACAAACAGAAAACACACTGTTCAGGTAAGTGTCAGGTGAGGGACAAAAGGAATACACAAGTGCTCTTTTGGAGATCCAAGTGTCAGGCCATCTCATTTGAACTGAAACTGTGTCAAATTCTAGTGGCACAGCACACATTAAGCCTCAGCCTGGTATAATATGAGCCTAATGAGCAGGTACTTACAGTGGCCTCCACCCATGCCTCCATAGTGGTTAGAGACGGCAACCAGATCATAAACATAGGGCCCAGCCTTTGGGTCGCACACAAACTCAGACATGTTCAAGTCCCTGAGAACACAAACATCACATTAGATCAACAGAAGCCCAAGCCACAGAGTGCCGCTGAGGAGCAAAAAACATTCTACATGAACTTCTCACAGGGCAGCAGAGCAGGTGATAGTAGGACCAGCAGCAACAGATCCCAATCATTTGGCATATCTTCAATACTTCCATACAACATGCTCACAATCTCATGTAGGCCTGAGTGACATGTGCGAGCCTTCAGAGGAAATAAAAAAATGGACACTGATCAGGTAGCCTATGGTTTCAGACTGCATGTTAATGTTGCTAAATCATCTTGCCATGGCTTGTGTTACTGTAACAGCCAATCAGGCACATTCCTTCTATACATATTTAGCCTCATTTTGAACAGCTTACATTTTATATTACATCATGATCTGCACCGTGTAGTTTATAAACCTCAGGTGAGTGTTTTAAAAAAAAAAAAAAAACAAGAAAGATGTATGTTGAGCACAGCTGTATACGAATCCATCTACTGACAGCAGTTTACTGCTGTCTTTTGACCACTTCCATTTGTTCTGGGCACTAGCACTGGGTTTTGTGAGTTCTTGTGTAAGGGTAGGGTGTCCCAATACATTACCCAATACCCTTAAAACCACCCCTTAAACCGGAGGGTGCAGTCTTCGAACGAAGTGTAGGGATATCTTGTGAATAGGATACCCAAGATAATTTGTGAATTTACACAGTGAGAGTCCAGAAAGAAGGCCAGCTTGGGAAAAGATAAACATAACGTAGGCCTACATTGTCGCAATTAAGCATGCAAATTTCAAAATGTCAGGGTATCTAGTTTGATACACCTGAAAAGAAATTCTATTGAGTCAGGACATGGCGCTCTAAATCAAGTGCTAGTGCTAAGGGGGGACAAATGGGCCTTTATATTTATAGAGGTCAGGGAAATGATGCGGCTACATTTGCAAAAATAGGGCTTTAACAATTCATACTGCCAAGGTTAGGTTCCATTAAAGGAAGACCAAGTGTAAATCTAATAGCATATCTCCAAGTTTACTTCTGCACATGGGCACAATAACTGTTCTGTCTGTGGTTGAAAAAGTGCAAGTCAGAATGAATCAGCTTGTGAGGGCGTGAGGTGCCTGGCCCCTATCACACAATTTCCTCTCTGGCCATGGGACAAGTAGAGTGACTTAAGGAGAACCAATTCAAGTGCTGGCTGGCTCACACAGACAGACACATGGATAATGAATGCAGGCCATTTTCTGTTCAGTGCTCTCAAATGGAAAATGTTTGCATCAACAAGATGCATACTTTTTTCATTTCTGCTCAGTGTAAAAGATTTCTGAAAATCGGTGGAGCGTCACTACTGTTTCAAGAAATGAAACTTAAATGAGGAATGAACAAGGCAGAGAGAGAGTTACGTAACTTGGCCTGCTGGCCCATATTGCCACCCACACTCCACACTCATCTAGGGTTCAGATGCCATCTAGTGCTGGCTGCTTAAAGTACTTACTCTCGAGTTCATTATATATGCCAAACACAAAGCCCTTCTCTTGTAACATGTTTGGGTGTGATGAAATAACACCTTCCTGTGGACTAACTTTTCTGCAGCCCAGCAACAAGACACTGATTAGGTTGCTTCACCTAAGAAATGAAGAACCTGAAACCTTTTTTAAACTAACGCTGGTTCTGCTTTACATTGAGATGTGCATCTGCTGGAGTCCTGTGTAAATCCTTAACTTTGGCAATTGTCTAAAAGCAAACAGAATAGGCCTGCCTTTCAGAGCCTCAACCCAAAAACAAGGCCCTCACCTCTTCACACCTCTTACCTGATTGGGAAGTCCACCACTGTGTCAAGCTTGTCTCTCCAGCAGCGGTTATAGGAGAAGCGCTTCAGGTGCACCACTAAGACACGAGGCAGTGACCACAGGTCAAACTTTTTGGTGGCCTGCTGATGCTTTTTACATGTTGGGCAATACCTGTCAAAGACATGACACATGCATTCATTAGAGAGGGGGTGAGACAGCGTGCGTGTGTGTGTGTGTGTGTGTGTGTGGATGCCTACCATGGGTCATGTTCCCCCAGCGTCTCCATGGTAGTGAAAAGCTCAATGCACTCCCTCAGTGCTACAGTAGACTTCTTCTTCTGAGGCTGCACCATGCTCTCGTGCTTCTCATAGGCCTGGGACAGGGGGGAGGCCACGGTTACATTAAACCCATCCAAACAAACAAGGGCTGTGCCATTCTCAAATCAAAATCACATCCTTGCACATTTGACCTCCATTACGATTAATAAAAAATTATTTACGATTTCCTTTTTTGGCTCAGTTTACAGTCTGTCCTGTAATATGCAATATACTCTGAAGCTGTGAGATTTTTTCCGAATGAAAAGTGTGTGTGTCATCTTTGTGGTTTAAAAATGACTGAAGGAAACACACAAAACAGGAAAAACCTGAAATAATTGACATGTTCAAGGTAACATCAATTAATGGTTTTGTCAGCCAGTGTAGGTTCTTTTTTCGATTCACTGGCCAGCTCTAAATTAACTGCCTCCATCAGCGAGACTACTCCATCTGAGGTAGGGTGTCACAACGCTCACCTCTGCTTCTTGGTCATCATAACACATCTTCCTCTTGTCTGAATCCCAGTCTATTGCCACTGTGGAATGTGCTGCAAGACAGGAGGAACCATCATCAGTGTAGCAAATCTCAGCAAGGATCTACAACACTACCTAGAATGATAGCGTGACATCCCCATGTCTCCAGCTCTGAGGTTAAAGCATGGGGGAGGGCTAAACATGGGAAAGCAGTTCATTTCCTCAATCTACTTTCACACTGCATCATCTGATAGTGCTTTATTATAAGCCTTGTTTAAGAAACTGTAATGCGTGGGTGCTTGCTTATAGACTTTTGTTTCTTAAACTTGCTTAAAACATGGTGCTAAAGTTTATGCATGGTGCGTCTATAATCAGGAAATGATTGCCATGTAAAGCTTTATTGTCACTGCACATGAAACTCAGCAGAATATAGGAAAGAAGCCATTTCTATATTCAAAACAAACCTGTTTCATCCAAACCCAATCTCAAGAGCAGACAGATGTCCTGAACACGTACCTGTAAGTTTGAGGACGTTTCCGTCACATGGCAGGGGGCTGATGTTGGCTGTGCCGTATGAGTTGACCATACTGAAGGAAAATAGCCGGCCATTCGACGCCCCAGCCTTCTCTGCATTCCCATTGGACTCGTTCTCCTGGTCCGAGCTCTCGTCCTCTCCGTCAACTGTCTCTGACTGGCTGTTCTCTGGCTCGGGGCTCACCTGATGGTCCATGGCCTCCTCATCCTCACCTGCAACCAATGACACACCAGCTCTGTGATCACTGGAGGACTGGAATACTTCAAGGATATGAACATTTCAAGCAACATCAATGTTTACCATGGACAAAAAAAGGTTTTTGCCATCGGGGCCCTAAGACTCAAATACAGCATTTCAAACCACAATCTCCATAGAAATAAATGTCAAAAAATAAATCAGAAGGGTGGCAGAGCTGGGTTGAGGCTCACCGTCACAAGTGCCATTGCGGCCATTGTAGGGCTCAGAGTGACAGCTGCTTCCATTGCTGGAGCCTGCACTCCACGACACCCCCTCTGATACCGGGCTGGCATAGGTGGAGTTGTGGTTGGACGAGGCTGCACAGTCCGTCCCCTGGCTGCAGCTGCTAGAGGCTGTAGCTGAGCCTGGAGGCCTGTTCTCAACGACAGACGCCTGGGAGCGCTTCACATACCGCCTGCAAGCAACACAGCAAGGAGACTCAGAGCACATCCTCTACTCCATAGCATTCCAGTGGCACACAGCAGTACAGCACAGCAGCAGCCACAACCCAATGGTAGCACAGCCCAGCCAACACTCACCCAATGCGCTCCAGCACCTTCTGGTAGAGCGTGTCTATGGAGAGGTTATTGCGGGGGACAGTGATGAGCAGGGGCTGGCCAAACAGCATGGTGCCTGAGGAGTAGCCACCGCCCTGTTTGCAGTGGCGCTCCCGGAAGTACACAGGCAGGTTCATCCTTTCACTGTCCTCCTCCTGCACCTCATACCTAGACCAGTGCAGCACAGAAAAACATTGATTGATATATGGACACAGAAACCAGAGTTCTTCAACGTTTCTTTGAATTACAGAACAACTAAAGTACATAGATTTCCAATGGGAATTTGTAGCTCTTTGAGCGCTATCTAATGCTTGTTGAGAGCCAGACATGTTTCAAGCCATCTACAGGTAGACTGAATGGACACCTACACAAATATGTCATCTTTCTCCATGATATGGTTGAGGCCATCCTCTCGTCGATAGATCTTGTGGAATCGATGATTGTAAACATCTGCCACCACCATCTGGATAGGAATGTTCAACATGTCACACAATGACACAGTTTGCCTCCATTTTTTTTTAAGGACTTTCATGACTTTGTTCTCATTTTGAATACCTCAGATACACTGTGCTTAACAACATTTTCACCCTGTGTTACCAACACAGTGTGAAATTAGGGGTTTACAAAATTGTTAGAGGACTAATAATCCCTCAAGTATGCCTTATTAACAAAGGCCTATTTTAATGTTCCCACCTCAGACAGATATCTGGATTTAAATTCCATTCATTTACAACAGCAGATAGTTACTTGACATTAGAAACCAGTAAGAGCGAAGAGCTATGGATGCAAAGCTGCCAACAGAAAACTACTCCTTCACATTTACCAGTTCACTATATTCATTAAGTCAGGATTAATCGATTGAGTGACTTAATTATCTGTGCAAACAAGTGACATCAGACATGGACACAAAGTCTATCAGCAGGGGGGAGCCTCACGTTTTCTGCTGGAACTCCAGTCAGTTTGGACAGGGCACTGCACAGGTCAGACACCATGCCCAGCTTAGGCACCACCACTCTGTACTGGGAGGGCAAACACAACACACACCGTATACATAAAAGCCTTTCAGACCTATCAGTCATTCAACAAGCACTTCTCTTTTCCTTATGACTAAGCACTGGCTTATTAGAAAGGAGCAGAGCAGACAATTCTGATGCATCAGAGGTAAGATTGACAAGAAATATTGCTGCCTCCAACCCTGAGGAAGAGCATGAGAAAACAAGCTGGGCATTTCCCATAAGTGCTAACCTGCGTGGGTCGGCTCTGGGGATCCGAGCGCACCATGAAGACTTCCATGGTGCGGTCCTTCTTCATGGGCAGGGGCAGAGTGAGGTAGCAAAATGGATCAAAAGTCACTGACACCTTGGAGCACTCAGGGCAGACGAGAGTGGACTTGAACAACCCATGGAAGATGTCTACGATGATCGAGTCGTTCCTCAGCCGATGGTTTGTCCACGCCTCCTTCGCAACAATCTGTCAATACCAATAGGTTGAATCCACACACATCCATGTGCTGTATGGCCCATTTACACCATAGGCATTTCTGAAGCAATTTTCAGTCATCTGCCTCATTTCTCTATTAGCAAAAGTCACTGAATCTACCTATACAGCATTTACACTGCGTTATTTATATGTACTATAGCCAGGCAAAGCATATTTTCATGCTTATATTTTCACTCACACCTCTGTCTTGCTTGTGGTGTGATATCTGAGTAACACAAACAGACCTATGCACGTAAAAGTTGATTATCTACCGGTAAATCTAGAGGACATGCAACAAAGTGGTGCACACTCCAGTCTCAGCTGGGACAGTGATTGCTACCTCATCTGGCCGACCTTCTGCATCCCTCAGGGTCAGGTAAGGCTTCTTCTTGACGCGGTTCAGGTCCTCGTGAAGGCCGTCCAGCAGGAAAGCCAGCAGCTCCTGGGAGTCCTGCTGCTGATACCCTGAGAACTGCGGGGCAAAGCGGCCCACTTGGGTCTGCAGGGGGTGGGAAGGAGAGAGCAATATTTGTGGGTCAGTCTCAAAGTGCACGTCTGGAGCGCCTAGATTAGTGTGACCCCTGGATTCCATATGGAAAGGGCGCAGCACTGACTGACTGTAGCGCTCACCTTAAAAGTGCGAGGGGCGACGTAACTGCTGCGGCTGAGCCACATCTGCTTGACCAGGTCAGCGTAGGCCTCAGCAATCTCCCCCCTCATGCCCAGGGGATTTTCCCTGTTGATCTCCACCTCATACTGGTCATTCACAAAGTAGTCTGTGAGGGATGATGCGTTGCTCAGGCACTGGAAAAGACCATCAGATGAAAAATCCATCAAGCTAATATTCGTGCCAATGCAAACTTCAAATATTAAACTACTACTCCAGTAAATTATTCCTACAGTCACATGGTGGCATAATTAGTGCCTCTGTGATTAGTGATTTATTTGGGATTTAAAGCTAAATTACAAGGGATGATTGTGATGCTATGTTTTAATGTTCCTTGTGTGTATATGTGTTTGTGTCTGTGTTTACCTGGAGGGCAGAATTCATGAAACACGTGTTCCCCAGGTTACTAAGTCCACACAGGCCAGGCTGTGATGCTGATTCTCTGTAGCCATAGGTTGAACTGTACGAGTTGTACCCTCCCAACCTGAGGACAAAGCATCCGGTACCTTAACCAAGTCTGTTCTACAATAACACAAAGCTAAAACATGCTGCTTCTTATGCCTTTCACTGTATCAGATAATTTCCATAAGACATGATGGTTAGGTCAAATTTCACTGAACTAGTCATTACATTACATGCATATCACAACAGTGGTGTTCAAAATTGAAAGTGTTTTTTTAAAGCCTGCCTGTTTCCAGATGAGGTGCTGTTATTGAGCATATAGCTGGAAGTGCTGTCTCCATTGGTGGCTGCTGAAGATATTGTTGCTGACGAGTTGGAGGAGAGTTTAGGGGAGGTAGTGAAATTCCTGGATGTGGGAGTACTAGACCTGAAATCAGAAAGAGGATATATATATATAATTCTCTAGTTTGACTGATTTGATAACTTCAGTTTTTCATATCAGTTTCTGCCAATAAGATTACACTAATGCAAATGGATTGATGAGCTTCAAAGCAATGCAAGTAAAAGTCTCACAGTATCTGCAATCCTAAGGAAGAATGATATTGAATCCCAAGATGGCCATCAGGTTTTAATGCTGTTATGAGCCATCACAGACAAGTTAATAAATATTGCCAAGCTCCACAGTCTAGTGTCTCATGATGGTGACTTGTTTACCTAATTTAAAGCAGCCACATAAATTTATCTAAAAATAGTGATACTGACAGAGGTGCGTGAACACCTTTAAAGTAGAATTATACACCCAAAAGGGAACCTAAAGATGCAGGAAAGAATATAGGATTTTTCCCCCCTCTTGTGAGTTAGATACATGTTTAGTACAGATGGACACATTAATATTCAAGTGCATTCATATCTGAAGTGTAGAAATGCATGCTTGTCCAAGAAGATCGATTATGCTTCATAGCACAACCAACTGGACTAAGCTGATGTGCAAGAAAAAGGACACACTTGTAGCTAAATTGCTTACAGTCAGAGCAGAGAGCAGAGAGGCAGCTGAACACTCTCAACGGGGATTAACTTACTTTAGATGGGCATTCTGTCTGGGCCATGTGCCGTCCTCGTTCTTCCGCTCAATCACCAGCACCTACAGGCAAAATGCCAGAGAGACACAAAACCACTCACCTAAGGCCTGAATGGCAATCCGGAGCATTAGACAAATTCAAGTGCTAATTACACATTTCAAAGTGCTTTAAAAAGAATAATGAACACAGACCTTGCCTCAGAGTTATTTCTAATTGACTAAGTCTGGACAGTGTCATTAAAAACACAATCCATAAACTTTCCCAGTTTCAAAACTTTTTTAGTTTAATCATGTCCATTTAAGACCTTTTCAATTATATTTATTGAATATATTTATAAATAGGTTTCTGAGAAATGTCAATACTTGAATGTAAACACTGAAATCTCTGGATCCAAGGAGACAAAGAGCCTAAGGTAGGTGGTTTGAGGAGGTCTTGTCAGGCCTTACCTGACCCTGGAAAAGGCCAGCATCTTGCACGGTGCTGTCAGGTTTGTTCAACTGCTCATAGGTGTTGCTCATGTATTTGTTCCACAATCGTGTCTCCTTTTCCATAGGGATGTCAAAAAGTGATCTCATTTCCTTTTCAATTGTGTCTGAGCCAGAAAAAACAATGTATGTAAATTTAAACACAGAACACATAATTTACCATTAAACAAAGTTATTTCAAATCACCAGAACAAAACATCTTACCAATTGTATCTGCTTTGCTGAAATGCCGTGTAACCACATTTTCCATATTGTCGTTTTCACACAAGTTCAGCTCCAGCAGATAGACTTCCACTTTACAGTGTTTCACAAACATGCCATGCTCTACGACCTAACAACAGGACCAACAACAAAACAAT
Source organism: Tenualosa ilisha (assembly GCA_015244755.2). Classification (NCBI taxonomy): domain Eukaryota; kingdom Metazoa; phylum Chordata; class Actinopteri; order Clupeiformes; family Clupeidae; genus Tenualosa; species Tenualosa ilisha. Next base: position 2,078,856 of record PYXC01002776.1, on the reverse strand, counting down.
TCATCCTGAAAACTTTTACATTTTACACATATCAGACAAAACACACAAGCCTGTGCGAGTGTTCAACAGAGCCATTAGAATGGGCACAATACCTTTCTGACAATGGGCTTCTGCCCTTCAAGACAGCCATACCAGCTGACAAGCTTGGTCCATGCCTCTGTGGGCACCAGGACATAGTCCAGCTCATCTATGAGGTGTTCTTTTAATGTCTGAGTATCGTAATCTATCCAAAATATAGGAGTGCAAAAATGAATACACAAATGTACTACTTCACAACACTCTTTTTGTGTTTTGTAAAAATATGCTATCAATTTACCTGAGAAAAGGCCAGAATTGTCTATTGGTCCAGGATACAGGCTTTGCTCGCCAACATTGTACATATCCCAGCTGTCGAAGCCAACATACTTCTTCCATTGCTTGAACCATCGGCTGTCAATCAAATACCTGTTGAGAAAAAAAAATTGTTATAACTTTGAAATGTGGCCTCCAATAACATTATTTACTTAGGTCTACGTGATTAAAAATGTAACATTTTTAATTCAAGGAAAGATAAAAAGATGAAAGGCTTGGTTAAAGAAAGTGTCCTTGAAAAATAACTTTCAAACTACGTGTACAGGATCACATTTAAGTATAGATAGCAACAGCCAACTCGGATATCTTAAGCTTATCTTAAGAGAGAACGTTCCACTCCATAAGCTTGTTAGCAGGACTCCATGTAACCACCACAGACAGTAGCCATAGTAATAACTAGAGTCCAAGATTTGGCATAAACCAGATGGTTTGCCTGTCAGAGGTACTAACTGACGACTAGGGACGGGGTACAAGTTTCAATACAACTTGCTAAACCTGGATTACTCACATTCCTCAAGGCAATTATTTGTCATACATTCATACGGAAGACTCGACATGCAGCTCCAGATTTGTCGATATGGAACACAGCCTAATTACTAAGGTTTAACATGGTCGAAATTAAATGTCAAGCAGTCTGACAGAGTCAGAGGCCATGTAGCAGTAAATTCACCAATGTTATAACTTATTATCAGGATAGCGTTATGTGCACGAGGAATGCTGGTTATAGGTTAAGTTAAAATGCATCCTTTTTTAATGGGGTTGACTTAAGGTGATTTTATGACGGGTCGGGTGTCAAATAAATATCGCTGGGCTTTATCCAGTACCAATGACAAAGCATTAGCCCGCTAAGTTAGCAAGATAGCTAACAACGCCAATGCCTTTTAAACGTCAGCTACGTTAATAATTAGTTGTTTTTTTATCCAAGACGCCCACAACACAGCCAAGTGACAACATTTAACGTAACAGCAATTTCCTTTACTTCTTACTGCCGTCTGCTTGTAACACTAACTCCAACAAACAACACAGTTTATGCTACTTCATGTTATCAAGGCAGCTAACGTTAAGTTTGTCAAACACCCTACGGTTAGCCAAGTTAACGTTAAACTGGCTGACGTTAGTGGTACGGCAATGTTGTAGTAAGTTAAGGTTAACTTGGTTCCTTTAGAACTGGTGTTACTAGCGATACTAAAGTTAGATCTCTAGCTAATGACAAGACAAGTTAGAACTAAATCACTGTTGTCTGATTAACTTGCTAAGTGAATAATTCAGTCGGCCAAGTTAACGATCATTCAAAGTGTATGTGACTTCCGACCATAATGGTAGCCACCCAAACAAATGTATTTTAATGCAACATCGTAGCTACGTTGATATATGCTGGTAACGTTAACAAAATCTTTGAGAAATGATGTAAGGATTGGCTTCAGCCAAGATACCAGACTTGACGGCTAGAGAACAGGTAACCAACTTCTCACCAAATAGCTTGTGTATTTGCTAGCAATAAGTCATGCTGATGAGGCAACCAAACTCAAGCATCTAGGATAGCTAACGTCAACAGTGAACGTTATACACTTCAGGACATATTTCTTGTCAACTTGGCAAAAGTGGGATGGCCGACAAGGGCTAACGTTAACATTAGACGCTGGCATGCGGATATCTGAGACTACAGTAACGTTAGTTGCACAACTAGCCAACTATTAACGTTGATGTTACCACATCCTAGCATCCCACTCTTAACGTTACATTACTAGTTCGTGTTGCATACGAACCGGCTACCTACGTAGCGTAAATATCTGTGTTAGCGAGCTATCATTGGGTCCAAATGAGTAGTAGCATTAGCATTCCAGCACGGGCTTTTAGCTAACTAGCTACAAAGCTAGTCAGTGAGTTAACGCTCCGATGTCACTGTTGTTCTACAGCTGTGCTCGCCTTACCACTCATCTCCCTTTCGGAGTGTGGTTTTCAGTAGTGTCCCGATGGTCTGCTTTTGACATTCGGTTGAAGGTACAGGTATCTGGGCCGGCACCGGCTCTGCCTCGGCGTCTGCCGCGTTACCCGAGTCGGGTCCGCCTCCCTCCGCCATCGTGCAGTGTGAGAATGCCGGGGTCGTAGGCGCGCGGCTGAAGAGGCAGCTGGATGACAAGCTAGCAAGCTAACCACTAGTGTATCCTGCTAGCAACGGCTAGCTTAACGTTGTATACCGAGTAAAAACGCAAGGGGATCTTAAAATTTCCGAGGCGAGTAGTTGTTCCTATTCATCAGTAGAGGCGCAGTCGTGTGTGGCTTTGACCATATTTTCGGCTAACGTTACTTAACTTAGCTACAATGTAACTTCTACACTGGACGATAATATTGGCTATGCTACTGACCGGGACTGGACATGACGTTTTTCAATTTGTAACGTTAAACAGCTAGTTTTGGACCATTTGTTTTAAGATACAACAGCCAAGTTATTCGTCGTTTAACGTTACACGGTTTCCAAGAAGTTAAACTATGAAAAACGTGCTACTGAAACTTTACTTTCATTCATATACTATGCACCGCTCTGCACGCACGGTTAATCAAAATGTTAATGTACGTTAACATCACCATGACAACAGGAAGTTTAGATAAACAGTGTTACCGCTTCAAGACAAGCTTTTGTTACTCTGTTACTCTAAACTAGCTGCTTGGTAGAAAACTGTAAGGTGCTACCAATTTTATTAAACTTCACCCATAACTATGCATAGCCCATGGGATGGAGGAAGCTGGGAAATCTCTCATGCATGCCAAAGGAATGTATAACCTTTTCCTCAAGAGTCATGAAACAACAGTATATTAAGTAGGTCAGACAGCATAAATTAGATTTTCTTAAAGCCTATGATCTCTAGGTGTGATTTAACATGCAGTGAGACGTGTCCCAACTTCCTCCATCCCATGGACTATGCGTAGTTTCATAATGTATTTCAATGGAATTAAATGGAACATTGATTTTGAATGAACACCCATTCATGGGGCTGAAACAGGTCCTGTCATCCCAAAGTGTTGTTAACATTCAACTTCACATTCAGCATGGCCAGAGTTTCAAAAACGTTCGTTATGGCCAATAACTTGTCTTGTGCATCACTCACCTACTGACTTATGCCACTTTCCTACTGTCATGGTAATGACCCAGTGTCTGTCACTACTCGCCTCCTGTCCCGTGGACTGTCTTGCGTGCCTCACCTGCTGTCTTGTGGTACTTGTCCACTGTCATGTGACATGCCTACCATCCTCTTGTCACTGTCCCATGGGTGAGGTTTAAGGTGAGATCCGGGGTTAGGTTTGTTACATTTGGCAAGTGAACGGGACAGTAATGTGTAGACAAGTGTCATAGTGCAGTTCATGGGACAGTGGTCATCCTGTGTGGGACTGCACAGTAGTGGAATGTTTTTGTATTTTCTAAAAAAGCCCATACCATGTAGATGTGATTTGACATACATATCAGTCCAGTATATGAGTTCAGGGTGAAGACAGAACATTAACATGTCTAGCATTTAGATTTCTTACAAAATACTGCATACATTTCAGTATATAATGGCTCATTTGCGTACTTGCACTACATAAAGATGTCAAAATAAATAATCAGCTGAGGAGGTTTTGTTGGGGTATCTATTCAATTTTTATCCTATTCACTAATAACATAGGCCACCATTAGCATATGATGGACATAAACAGGCTAGATTCCATTGCTGCATGTAGAAACAGTCTTGTCTAGCTCATGGAGACAAATGCATTTAATGTGGTGTAAATGATTTACAAAATATATTACAAAACAAATGAAGTTAAATAAATAATACAGAAACAATATAAAAAATTAACACAACTCACTAAAGACATGAAATGTGGTGGATGCTTGTTAAACTGGCCAACAGCTTTCCAATCAGCTGAAAACTTGGTAGCCTACACTTAAAGGGAACACGGTGGGGACAAACTTTAAAAAAAAGACTGAATTAAATCTGAATAAAATCTTAAGACAGTTTTCTCTATTAAGTGGTCACAAGAAATAATCCTTTCAATAATCCTTCAATTAAAAAGAAAAAAAAAAACTATATTGATCTGAATGCTGAAACTAAATTCATATCCATCTAAGTATATATATCAAAGATTGAGGGTTTTACTATGGGTTGGCTTTTTCTCAGAGTCTACACTAATTTATAACAAATATATGCAATTTAAACCTCCACTTTTAATTTGAACAGCAGAAATTAATAATATTTAGCATTATTATTAAAAATTATCAAAAGAGTGTACTAGCATAGTTACAGTGAAACATAGTGCATGCAGTTGACAACTTATGTGGCACGCCTAGCATCAAGCATCTGATAGGTCCACCAGCCAATTCTCAGCCCAAGTTCAACTAGTCCATCGTCATAGTGTTACTGGACTGCCAAGCCCACATTGCCAAGCATTTAAACAGTCCACAGAAAACATCAGAAGATTCCAGTAGGTAACTCCCTGCTGAACATTCCACAGTAATCCAGATCCTTGCTCATCAACTCATCTTCAACATTTTCCAGGGCCCACTGGTGGTCTGTTAATTCCAGAGCCTCCCATTCCGCCTGAAAAGAAGAAAAAGAGAGAGAAACTCAAGTTTGACCTGTGTAAAGTTGGCATCCCATATGCTGAAAATATGTATAAAATCATTTGTGTTCATTTGCGCATCATTTGTTCAAGCAAAATGAAGACTGTGCTTATGTTTTGGAGATTATTAAACATCTACCTAAACGTACTAAACTAAACATCTAACTACACTAACCCAGCACCTGATTAGTACCAAAATCAGTCCAAAATGGTTTCATTGTTAATGTCTCCTTTGTGCAGACAGAATTAAGATTTGTGCATCACTGTGTTTGTCTCATGTTATCAAATTTTATTAATTTGATTTGACATCATCAGCATCCTAGATACAGAATCCCAATGGAATCTATATCTTCAAACTGTTTGAGCACAAATGTTTATTTTGCATCCACCAACACAACACAACACAAATGATTTTCATTCTATTTTCGTCATATCAGGTGGCAACTTCATGCAAGTGACTGATTCAGCTTGAATCTTCTCTAAAATGAATTGCTTGTCTACCTGCTTAAATTGTACCCTTGCAGACTCTTACCACCTCTACCTGATTATGGGGCGTATTACAAAACAGGGAAAAATGCCTCTGCACAAAATTGGATAGGCCTACTATCAACACCACTCTCCTGGACAAGTGCCAAACAAGAGTAAAAAGGTTGTTTTTCTGTAGCTGTACCTTGAAGGCCAAAACAATTTCACTGTTATACTATTATACTAAACAGCTGTTAAAGACTGATTAGCTGGAACACATCTAATACAGACATATAGACTGGCCAGTTGAATGAATCAAGACTGACTTTTTCAAGCAGGCTTTATGGGCAGGGGAAATTCAGGCTAACATTGAGGTTACTTCAATAGTGTACTGTTTCTGGAATAACAGAATGATTTACCTTGAAAGCTTTATTGGTGTCTGCTGGCATTGCCATTGCAGCCCCACTCATCTGATCTTGCATGATCCTGGACTGATCCGCACCTAGGGACATTCAGTGATGTGCAAGTGTTTGTCAATGATTCACTACATGTAGTCTATGTGTTCAGAATGGGAAAAAAAATCCATGGGTAGACAATTGCAATAACAAAACAATGCAGAGCATGGTGTTCTCTGAATAAAATATACATTTTCAGATTGGTCCCAAAATGTGTTAAAAAAGAGAGCAGCTTTTCAGTTAGACAAACCACCATGTAAAGATCTGTCTGATCTGATCTGATCTAGTCATTCAAATGTATAAACCTTAGTAACAAGCAAACTGGCACAAGCTTTCCGTTTGGATGCTTTGTACATTTGCAAATAACCCAACAGTACAGCCAGACACCAAGAAAAAAATAAGGTGTGATTAGTGATGGGTATCGAGAACCAGTATTATACTGATACTGGCTCGTGCCTTGTCAGTAACAGCGTATTGTTAAGCTCCTCTACAAATGGAGTTGTTGTCTGTATCCTATGTCATTGTGTCATCCTACTGCGTCTACAATAGGTAATAGGTCAGATAAGAGCATTGATAAAAACTGGTATGGATAAGCACTACCGGTATTGGTATCAATAATATACAAACAATACCCATTCCAATGTGTGATCATATAGACTAGTCCAAAGGTAATAACACAGCATAAATCACACTAGCTAAAGTTATTCCTTATGCAGTGATGTAAATGTAATCATACTATCTGGTTTTAAATCGGCATGGAAAAAGTTAACATAACTTGTTCATTTAATGTTTAAAAATAGTATACACAAATATAAAACACTACCATTGTCCTGTCCCAGAATCAATGAGTACATGCTTCGCAGGCCAAAAACATTCAGGAAGTACCAGGAGGCTGAACTCACCCTAAAAACATAAAACACAAAAGATTAAATATTTATGACTTAAACTGCACCAGTGTTAGGATGCCTAACAGTTACAGTAGGCTAACCTTCAGTGACATCAATTTCATTTTCTGTTCAAGCACTGAATTACTGAATAACAGGCCAAAAACAGCAATTGTGCACTTGTCAGCTTAAAGCTATGCTTGCCTGGGTAAATCTGGACTATACCTCGGTTGAGATTTAGAGTGGGTTTGGTCACTTACTTCCCATTTACAGGGGCAAGCCAGCATTAAATCTGAAGCATGACCTTTATCAAATATCTTTGAGTGATGCAAAAGCATCTTTCCTGTTTTAAATACAGTTGTTTACTTCAAAGGAAAATATACATTCATTCTTAATCCATAGACAGTAAAGCAGACAGCATCATTGGCTGTGCATCATATAAAATCCTCCCCATAAGGAGTAGTGATTGGTTCCTGTTTTTTCATATTTTGATATAGTTTGCAAATGTCTGGTGCATCCAAGTTTGTCAGAGCTATGCAGTCTACAAGCTAATAACCACAAGGGCAGAAATGTAAAGCCTCTTTAACTAAATGACAACCCACCATGAGGCATCCAGAGAAAGAAGTTCAATTCCCTGCTGAAGCATTGGCTTGAAACGCAAAGTTAAAGGAAAGGGGACCTTAGCTGCAAAGAAGGAAAAAGGTTTAGTCAGGTCACACTTTATTATGTCTTTAAATCTCTTCACACTTGCACTGTACACAGTGTTATTGAGCGTACTTGTGACAAACCCCGAGAACGTCCAGTTAATCCAACCACCAATAAGGATCATCGGCAGCACATTTGTCACATTGCCTTTCATCATGTCAGTTAGCATACTGGGATCTGCACAAGAAAATGGGCATATCATTTTTTTCTCAATATAGTGACAATAATAAAAACTAAAACGCTTCTAGGTCTGGAATTATTTGTATGGTATGAAAAATGGGAGACTGTTCTTACCAGTCATCGGAGAAGGGGGAACAACTTTTCTTTTGGTCTTTTTAAAGAAGCCATCCTCTTGATTATTGAAATAAAACTTTCTCATGAGGAATGACTAAAACAAGCAATGTATAAAATTAGGACTGAGGTAATGACTGCACAATGCATTTTCATACACTTCACTTCATGTAAATATGGAATATCTTACACATTATTTGTCAAGTTTTAAACGACCAGCAAAAAAACTCACCTGTTTGGGAATATACTTTCCATTCTCTCTTAAAATTCTGCTCCTGATAAGTACTTGACTGAATGAACAAGTGCAAACAGAATCAAGTTATACAAACCACCACTTTGCTGAACATGAAATGAAAATCTTAATGTCTGAGCTAGGGTAAACCATTACCTGTCTGAGACTTGCTCTAATGTGAGTTTCTTATCACTTTGCAGTAGTATTGAAACATAATGTCTTATCACCCCGACAAGGAAAGTTATGAAGACAATGGGCAACACCACCCAGAGACGAATGTTCGAATCCAGCAACAACTCAGGTTCTGCCATGGTGCGCTGATAGATCAAAGAAGTGGTGCAAACAACAGGCTCGATAAAAAAGGCACATGAAATCAATCATTATAAAGAACCATCTCAACGGCCGACTAGGCATGGATTCGCCCAGCGGTACTGTTTTAGCTATCAATGACTAGCAAGGGGTTAACCTGATGGGTTAAAACAGCGGGCATCTAAGGATGAGGAAGCCATACAAAATCTCTACAATTTCCTTAATAACTTAGCATCAGCAGAGGTACTAAATAATGTGCATGCTGATTTCCATCCAACATTATAGTTTACCAATGGACTACCTGTGACCACGACAGCGAGATGCTAAAAGATGCCAAATGTGAATGACAGTTGGAAGCTGCGATAGCTAACGTTAGCTTGTGAAAGGAACCAAGCTAACGTTAGCTAAGCACACGAATTTAGCATGCATTTTGAAGACACTGACAAATATATATATTTTTTGCAATGACAGTTACCTCTCCAAGGCGCAAGACGTTCTGGTTTTAAACAGCGTGTGCACCAAGTCTGATTATTTCAAGGTTTTGCGGCATCTACATCCATGAACATTATTTGAGAAGCTAGCTTAATGGTAACCAACAGAGATGTAACAGACGTGCTATGGCCTCGGCTTGGGTACTCAGGGTGTGATGACAAATGAAATTGCCGATGTAAGGTCAGAAAAATACTGCCACCTAGCGACTGAAAATTCGGCGTTCTGGGGTACTTGATCTTTCTTGAGCAAAACTTTCGAAAAAAAACGGAGTAGACAACGCACATTTTCGAAATCTAATGAGAGTTAAATTTCTAATTCTTAATAATAAAACGGCACTGCCTCGTAGGCACGGTTGTCGTTGAAGTTCCGAAATCAGCTTCAAAATAAAAGACTATTAGCTAACTAGATGAGGCATTTGCCGTTGGGCTAGTTCTACTTTGTTGGCTGAATTGATTTTTTTTCTATCGGGCCTTTTATTTTGAACTGCTCCCCAGCATGCATCACAGCAGCTCGTGGTGGCCCTGGTGAGCATGCATATATGTGTCTTGAATTGTTTTCTTCAGTGTAGACAAATTATATTATATTAATTATGCTAAGATATAGCTGTTATTTTGTTAAATGCATTTTTTTCCTAATTCCGTCCACATGACCACATTGTGGGCTATCGGATAAAAATGCGACAGCAAGTGAACAGTGCGCAATCACTGGCCTTCAGAGCTGGCCGTGGTGCTTAGCAGCTTTCACACACCATGCATGATACTCTTACGTTTTGCCATTTAATTTTACGTTCTTTAAGGATCTTAAGAATTTCGTTTTGTTTGCAGATATTCCCTTCTGCCAGGAGTTCACGGCGACTCGTCAAGGTAACCTGAACCTGTGGTAACGATTTTTTGTGCGGGGCAGTTAATCAACGATTTATGATGCACATAGACATTCAGGCATTTTTGGATATGTTTCTGCTGATTGCTGCACAACGAAGAATAATGTTCTGTGCTCGCACTGCTGAGGTTGTGTCATCAACAGACCACTTTCATAATATGCTACCTATTCATGTGAAAAGTCTCACAGTTTCATGTTTACCAGATAGGAAATACCCAGACGCTTAACTACAGCTAATAATCATGATATTTTACAGTGAAACTTATGAGATGTAAACACTATAACCTAGCTGTCCTTACTTGGTAATTGGAGGTTAACAATCACGTAAGAACTAGTGTCGAAATCAAATGCTTAATTTCTCAAAGCGTCATACCATATCCTGAATGAAAAATCTCAGAATCTTTGGGATTTAAGTCAGAAATTTTCGAGAAATGTTAGAAATAATTTTTTAATTATTTTACATAATTTTTGAGATTAAAGTCAGAATTTCTGAGAATAAAAGACAAATTTTGCGAGATAAAACCATCTCTCCATTCACTTACCATTTGCAAAGTGGCATAGTTTACAGCTCTACCCCATATCCTACTGCATATGACCATGATTGTACCATTGCAAGAACTTTTAACTCCTTAGGCCCTTTGGCAACATAGTCGGTGATCCAGGTCACTAGTGGAGGGCCCATCTGCATACATTTGAGCTTATCCTCCAACACTGAAGGTACATACTGTGTAATATATGCATTGCTTATGTTGATAGGCTACTTAATTTCATAACACAGTGTTCTTATTCTGGGGTACAGGCTCTGACAGAACTCTTTCACATTAAATTATATAGCCGTATCTTTTAAAGTCTTACTTTTGAAATAAGTAACAGTTGTTTTTTTTAATCTTGTGAAAGTTCAAAGTCGCTTCCAACAAAAGTTTACTGATAGGCCTAAATAAAACTGAATCTTAAAAAGGAAAACATGAGGCATCAATGCATGGTTTGGAAGCTGGTGTGCAACCAAACAAAAAGCACGGGAAAGAGTTGTGCCTACATAACAAGGCATCGGTGGATGTGATCTGCCCTCCATCCAGGACTTATGTAACAGGCAATGCATCAGGAGGGCCAAAAGAAACAGTATAGACCTCAACCGTCTTAGTCATGGGCTGTTTCAGTTGCTACCACAGCTGAACACAGAAATAAAGAATGCCTGTAAGTCTTTGCACTACAACACTTTTTTTCCCCTGCCCTCACACATACACACACACACACACTCACTCTCACTCTCTTAACATACTGTTTAACACAAGAATTTTACTGTCTTATACTAGTTTCGAATCTTGAATGAACAAAATATGAACATGAACAAAAGTTTAGAAAAACATGCAATTTAATTTGACGAACATATTTAATCTATATACATACTATATACATTTTATACAAATGATATACATCATTAATTTAAATCCCAAATGGCTTGAATTTGTCATATGAATCCATATGCTAAGACATAGGCATGTGAGTTGTAGGCCTCTGTCTTACAGTTTTCTTTACCAATCCCCTCTGAACTGCTCGAAGATGCAGCCAATGATACACCTGCATCTGGCCATTTCCTTTCGTCCTGCATGAAGGCTATCACTTGGTCGATGTCGGTGTGATTCAGTGATTACCTCCTGAAAAGACCAAGTTGTGACATTGCGTCTTCAGAGTGCAAATAGAAATCACAGTGTTTTTATTTTGTGCCAAGATTCCAAGGATCTCATAATTAAAGCCAATTCTGAAATAACACTTAATTAAGTTGTCTATCTCAGCAGCAAAGCAAACATGAACCAGTTCCATTGAAGGCTCTATTGTGAGTGACTCATAGCCCTTTTCCACTGTTTCTGGCATATTTGTGACTTTTTCAGATTTTTTTTTCTTTCTTCTTTTTCATTTTTTTTTCCTCAAAAATTCCGACTTTAATCTCAGAAATTATTTCTGACTTTTTCTCGAAAATGTTGATCTTAATTTGATATTTTTATGTTATCTCGAAAATTCTGACTCGTTTTCTCAGAAATTCTGACTTTAATCTGAGAAAGTTTTTCTAACTTTGTTTCTTGCAAATTTGTGACTTTAATCTGAATTTTTTTTTCTCAGAATTTTCAAAAATATTTTATCTTTATGTGGCCCTAATACTCTTCTATATGAATTACATACTGGAGAAATCTTGAAGGTACAGTTAATATATCTGCGGAGTAATGCGTTATTTCTCTTTCTCAGGAAACAGGTCAATTAAAGTGAGCAGGGTATGCTCACTTGCTAAAGGGCTTAAGATATTTTTTGGCAACTTTCTTTAACTATGAGTTGTTTGTAATCTGTAAATTGTCTGTAAATTGCAGTGACTCTTTTGTGAAACTTTCATATCTATTGGTGACATATTATGAAAGTGCCTCAGTAGTGCAAGCTCAGAATATTATTCTCTGCTTTGCAGCAACCAGCAGAAACACTTCAAAAAAATGCCTTCATGTCTATGGGAATCATAAATCATAGATTAACTGCACCCCACAAAAATCGGGACAAGTTCAGGTTACGTTGACTCCGGTCCCCAAACGCATCAAAGGACTGAACAGAAGCACATTACTGGTGATCCTGTTTTTTGTGGACCCTTAGCGCAGACACATTTCCTGATTTGTTTGCCAAGAAAAAAATAATACAGTTTTGGGACAACTTATAGCAACTTATAGCTTTCAGTTCCAACTATACTATTTATCATTATGGCCAAACCATTTAATCACACCACAGGACATCTCCAGGACTTAGGACCTTTGTCCCCAGGTACAGCTGCAAACTGTAGTCTGACTTTTAATGGTGGTTTTGAAGCAATGGCTATCATGATAAACAGTATATTGTGCTTAAGCTTACAAGCCTCAAAACACCATCCAACCTGTGAACTAGCGAGTGGCAGTTGTAGAGTTGATTTGTGGGTATGTGGGTATGTTGAAGCATCTCTGGACATCAACTAGGAGTTACAGTAACACTTCTTGTGTAATCACTATTTGAGGCATCCTTTTAATCAAACTATTCATTCAGGTACCATCTCCAAATGAATTTGGATGTCATATAATCATATGAAGGGTGGATGAACAGAATTGCTATTCCCACCAGACATCCAGGACATACATGAGCAGGTTTGGGTCAAGGGTAGGAGACCACCACAAAATAAAAGAAAAAGCTTTTCGATTAGCATCTTCTAGAAGAAAATGTTTAGAAGATTTTGTTTGCCTTTTAGTCTACTGGTTTTGCACCAAAACTACAATTCTGCCAGATACTGAGGAAGTGTATGTAATTGTTTTTTGACTGATGAAAGTAATACTAAAATTCTCTAGTAAATTCATTCTCTCCTCTAAAAAAATATGTTGATATTAACTGACCTAAACAAAAAAAGTTAACTGTGTCTTTACCTGTAGTTCCCACTTTAGCTAAAAATAATTTCTCACAAACTAGAGTTTCAATATAGTAAACTTCAGTGTTGGTCAAGTGGTCATTTTTTTCTGAATGGTCTGCCAGCATAAATAAATATGGCTTTGAGCAGTAAAGCATAGAACCGGATTCCCAGGGGTCAGGGAATTTCAGGGAAATCATTAATTTTTAATGTCAGGAAGTGCCAGGACTTGTTGACCAAATTTAACAATTAGCTCTGCTTGCTTCATGCCTAACAACACCAACCTCAGCTGTGCTATATTCACGGTATAGAACGGCCTCCCAGGCCTTATTGCTTAGTTATAGTGAAGGTCAGGGAAATTTTGCGTTTTAGTCAGCAGAAGTCATGGATAAGTCAGGGAATTTTACCTTGCTAGAGTGAGTGAAGCCTGACTGAGGTGAAAGGTGAGGGTGTTGTCCCCCTCATTTGTGTACACTTCTGCCATCATTTGCATGCCTAGCTGGATGAGTGAGGCTGCCAGTATTGCCCTGAGTCTATAATGGCTCCTTTAACTTCCCATTCAGCAGTGTCACAGCACTTGCACCACTTGCACAGTTGCACCCACTGATCTGTTGCATTCTTGCATTTCACACTTCCTTCCCCCAGTGGCACAATAGACTTTTTGATGAGAAGGTATAGGGTTTAGGGTTTAGGGTTCAACTCGGTTCTGGGAGTTGTATTGATAAAAAAAAAACCCTGTTTAATGATTAGTGTCTAGACCAAGTCAAGTGTTACCCACAATACCAGTGAGTCTAAATCTGGAATTGCAAAACTTTCTTAAGCGGAAACAAAGCTCATGCAGCCCAAGGCTGTGTGTGCATCAGATCTTTGGTGAGAGTCTATTTGGTTGAAGATTGTGTTCTGTTCAACATAAGCAAAGGATTCTTGAACTCATGTGGGCCTGACACTAAAGCTAACCGTTCTGACAACCTCTTTTTCAAGACCTACAGTAATTCCTCTCATTATTGCATACTGGACAAAACACTTTTTGTGCACAACACACTGGTGATAGTGGACTGGTTAGGTGGGGAATAGTCATTTGAGGATATGAAATGGTTATAGAGTACTTAGTTTTTCCCTCATTAGTGCTGGACCAGTAATAATGTGGAAGTAACTTTTGTCTGAAATAAAAGTATTCAGGACAGAACAGGACAAGTATCTTCTTGTATTCAGTATCTCTTCTCTTCAGTATTTTGAGAACGCAGTTTTAAGCTGTTTCGTGTAATCTCATACAGTAAAAGAATGCCTGTAACATAAAGTAAATGACCACATAACTTGTTTTGTGCACACGAGGTTCATTACGCCTTGTATGTGAGGAGAGGAAGACACTTTGTGAAGAAAGAAAAGGGGAAATAAGACTAGGAAAGCTAGTACATCATTAAGGACCTATGTGAAAACAAGATGTAACTGAATACTGGAATAGATAGATAGATGTACTTTATTTATCCAGGATATTAAGGTCTCCACACAGACATGACACACGTACACACTTCAATTAGATTAGATTCTTTATTGTCATTAGAGAACATATGAAATTTAGCGCACCCAAGAACTGTTTCATTTAAAAGGGTGCCCAGGAATTTGGTGAATGAACCTCTCCCTTCCTCCTGAAATCAATTATAAGCTTTTTTTTTTTTTTTGATGTTGAGAGTTAGATTGTCTTTTGTGCACCAGGTCTGTATGTCACTTTACCTCCTGTCTGTACGCAGACTGCTCCCCTTTTGTGATCAGTCCCATCAGGGTTGCATCATCTGGGAATTTAACAATGGTGTTGGTGTTATGAGATGGAAGGCAGTCATGGGTGTACCGAAAGTAGAAGAATGGGCTGAACACACAGCCTTGTGGTGCTCCTGTGCTGTCAGTATGGGGGAGTGATGTGGGCCCATTCTGATGGACTGTGGCTGGTTTGTCAAGTCTTTTTATCCACAGGCAGATGTTGTGTAGTACGCCTCGGTCAGCCATTTTGGAGAACAATCTGCCGTTCTTCTTACAAGCAAGTACATTGCCAGTGCAAACATGTCTTATTCAAGAATAATAGGCTGCACAAATAAAATAATCCCTACTATACAAGACATACTGGTAAAATAATCCCTACTTTACTAGACATACTGGTAAAATAATCCCTACTTTACTAGACATACTGGTAAAATAATCCCTACTTTACTAGACATACTGGTAAAATAATCCCTACTTTACTAGACATACTGGTAAAATAATCCTACTTACTAGACATACTGGTAAAATAATCCCTACTTTACTAGACATACTGGTAAAATAATCCCTACTTTACCAGACATGCTGATAAAGAAAAGGAAGGCTTGCATATGCATGAGAAAATGACAAGCTGCCTTCACGAAGGGGACGAACTGTCTATTTGAAATGGGACTGCAGACACATCAGTTAAAAACAGTTTAATGACACCACTATTTACATGATTTGTCTTTATGAATAATATATACAGCCAAAGACTGGACACAGTGCATGGAATATGTGCAAATTTAGACTTGTTACAGTGCATAAACTGTATACAACTTGACATTTTATAAAACACCAATGCCGACATAATGGTGTGTATTGTTATGGTATGTATTGTAGTCAAATTCCAGTGACCACTCAGGTCTACAAATCAGGAGAACGGAGTCCAATCAAATCTTAATTTGGTCAAAAATATCAAGTTGCAAATAGCATTTTCCCCTCACTCCGAATCAGATTCCTGAAGCAGAGCCTTTTGTGAGCTGGAATCCACAGTGTTTTTTCTGAGTCCTATCTCGATGTGAGGTGCTTGCTTGATGAAACAGCCACCAACAACCCTGTTGTGACAGAGAGTAAATTTGAAATCAAGGCTAGGTTGAGGCAATGTTGCCCTCCATATTACTGGTATTGGCAGGCCTGGTAAAAATGAGTACATGGTGGTGTAAGGAATTCACATGCATGCAATTCACATGCAGCTTTGCACTGGTATGCCCCTGTGCAGCTGGGATTTGTTCTTATTGACATACATTTTTGGAGCAAGACATATGTGGTTAGAGAGTTGAAAGATATACCAGGTTCATACCAAATTTGAATGTGCCTCAAAGCATTCAAATAGGACTGTCAAAACATTAAAAATGCAAATAGGATTTTCATCGTTTTGCTGACCTGGAACTTTGTTATTTAACCTCCAAAATCAAATCCATTGATTTTTTTAGTCTATGTTCATTTTATGTTTGAAGGACATCACAATAATTAGATGTAGATGTAGTCACAGAGTGTACTTCATTCATCATTGGATTTTTGCAGCAAGCATTTAGCAATAAACAAAGAAAAACGCAGTGAAAACAAAACACAGTAGAATAGACACAACTAGAGAAGAGATCTAAAGAACAGACAAAACCGGAGCAGGAGGAGCATATCAAACATACATGCACCAAGAGGAAGTACTGCAGCGAGCACACATGGTGATCAGGGTCAAATCTTGACCTGACAGAGGCAGATAAAAAGATAATGTGCCCTACTTACAAATGACAGACAGTATCTCAGCTCAAGGTCCCTATTCTAGCTGAGTTTCTTCATCAAGATGACACTCAAACCACAAATCTTCATCAGTCAAAGTCAAAATCTAAACTATGACACTATTGCCCTCTTTGACCTTGGGCATCTAGGGGCACCAGGTGAAATATCAGACTTTAAATTGAAAATAATATACATATCCCTGAACCATCACTGTCAAACAGAAAGCACTATGGAAGCCAAATGCTCTTAAGAGACACTGTAAAAAGATGAGAATAGTACAAATTGTGTGAGCGTCAAAACTATAAAGAGATATACATAATGAGAGCGCTTTGATCTTTTTTCAAAAGTAAAAGTGAAAAAACTATTGTTTGCAGAGAGCCATGATATGTAACACACACACATACACACACACACACCGACTCCTAAACAGGCTGCTAAGCAAATGTGTCTGGTGTTCCTCACCTCCTGACAACAGCATAGTTGACACCGGTGATGAGCAGAGCCACCGCAAAGTGCCAGCAGAAGCACATGGTTATGAACATCATGTTGCCGTGGTCATTCTGGTCCCACTCAGGTCCACTCAGTGGGTAGAGCACAAAGCCAATCTACAGAGAGAACAACCAGGTTTCAGTATGGACATGAGTGAAGGTGTGTGCCTGACAGACAAGCTGCAGTTTATTTACGCCCAGTGTTGACACATTATAGATGCAAACAGGTAAAGGGTGAGAAAGGAGAGAATCAGCAGTTCATTGGTAGCATCAGTGGTGCTATTGTGTAAATCATGGGCTAAAACCAAACTGGCTGCTATTATGACCGACTGAGGACGGTTGACACCACTTTGGACACAACCAATGGCTGTCATGATGAGGTTAGTTTTAAACAACACAGACATGTATTTTCTTTGAAGTTGAGAAAACAGTTTTATAAAAATTCTTCTTTCACAAAGAACAATGTGCTTGACGTACTTGTAAAAAGGATGTTGTAAGATGGTAATGTACTTAGATGAACTTAGATCAGAAATGAAAGTGCACTCTTAACTGAGAACTGCAAACTGTCAGCCTAACTCAGGCTAGTGAGTTTGAGATGAACATGCAAAGGAGAAATGTAGGAACAAAAATGCTTAAACATGAGATTACACATGAGAATTTAGCTTCTTATATGTGAGACAACATACTAGTCTTTCCTTCACTACCTCAGAAAGTGTTAATCAGTTTTCTGTTCATAAGTAAAGACAGCTGGTTAGAATAAATCTAGGGCTACTAGATCAATATTTAAATCACAATTTCTTAACGGAATTACTCAATGACTTTGCAAACATTAATTTTTCAAAAAATGTTTAGAAAATTCATAGGATTTCTTCAGCACGAAGATCAGCTAATCTGAGATATTACACAGGCTAAAGGTAAACATGGCACTTAGATTTTTTGAGGCTGGGCCTGTAAGTCTCTGAAAATATCCATTACATTTTGATTTGATATGCTGTTTTCATAACCGTTGGAAGGTATAATCACGATTAATTGCTTTATTCAATGTAAGTGCACAGCCCTAGATATATCCCTGTTGCACACACAAGAAAATGAGCACATAGTAATACATATAAACACACACACATACCTGATAGAACCAGGAACCTTGAAGGATGGCGAGGCTACATCTAAGAAACTCTAATACAGCATGCTCCCTGAGGAAGACCTCCAAAGCTGTAGTGGCAGTCCCACCAAACACAGCCACCAGCAGGAGAGAGTGCACATGTGTGTCCAACATAGGACGGCTGTGCACATGGTAGTAAAACAAAAATCCTGATGGTGAAAAGGACAGTGAAGAGTTACAAACTATGATAAATTATCAGCAAGACCGGATGGTGCTAAGTGTTTGTTGCCAGAAAGAAAATTGAGGGTTTTTTTTGGTGCACTGAAGTACACTGAAAAGTTTGGGGGAAAGATGGAGAAAGCCTACTTAGCTCTATGCACTGTTTAACTTTTGGGCAGTAAGAGAGGTAAAGACTGTGGTGGCTTTACATAATAAGTGTCAAAATTAAAAGGTAAAAATGAATGATATTTACTGCTGATTTATTTTCCATCTTCATTTTAAAATTTTACAACATGCAAGAATACTGTATGTTAATGATTATAGCACAAGGAGTTAGAATTTATCACCACAAGACACCAGTATGGTGACGAAAACGAAATGACAATTGGCTGTTTTAAATTTATTTTTGTCACAGCTGACTGAAAATGTTGGTATGTCATTTCATTTTGCTAGAATATTTGTGGAGAAGTTGACTTACCTTCAACAAACAGTGCAAGAGAGAGTGCCATGCGGTCAAGGCCTTGAGGGGTGAACTGTGAGGTGGCACATAGAATGTCGGCTATACCGGAAATGCCAAAGAAAAGATACATGGTGCTGTGCTGCCAGTTCATTAGTTTTACCCAGCCCCCTTGGTATAAGTGAGCATGTGGTCCATCAGGAACAAACTGCTCTGCCATAATGCCTGAAACACAGTGGTAAACAAAAGCATAGTATATGTGCCTCTGGAAAACCACTCCAGCAACAAAATCATGTAAGATTATGTAAATACAGAAAAGAATCAGTATAGGCCCACAATAAAAACATCCAGATAGATGCCGGCATAGACAATGATGATACTGTTAGTAAATATCACCGCCTATTCTGAGTCATTTAATTACCAAATTTAGAGTCACAAAAACGGTGCCATACAAAACAAATAACTCAGTTTATGTCTTTAGCATGTCTTTATGTCTAACTAATGCAGTTGTGCTCATGCAACTGTACTGGCATATCAGGGAATATTCTGACAAAAAATCAGTGAGCCAATAAATCATTCATCAATCATCGCCCAAAGTCTGATTTATGGTGAAGAAGTGTTCATTTCAAAGTGACCAACAGTGTCTTAATCGGGTTAATGGAGTAGATATTGGAGGCTAACACACACTCTGTCTATTGTGTGTAAATGGGCAGGATGCTGCAGCAGGAATTTAATTGTTCCATTTCTATTGAGATCTTACCAACAAAAGCAAAGAAAACCTTCAATGAGCCCTCAATTAAGTCAATTTTCCTGAAGAGGGGTGGTAGTTTCTTCCTTCCTGTGCTGGACTGTTGCCGGTAGCACTGTCTCCAAGGCGTCTTCAAGGACCACCAGAGGCCAAACAGAAGAAAAAAGCTTCCGGGAAGTGCATGTCCCTTGAAGTTGGCCATCCTTTTCACAGTCTATAAACCCCTGAATAAATAGGCAAACAAAAATGTCATAAATATTATAAACAGTATAATAAGGATCTTTTTTTGGCACCAATTTCTTCTGATGCTGATAAGTCAGATGCCACTTTATCCTTTTCACCAAATACATCCATCACAACATGAGACAAAAATGGGTTAAATGCAAGAAA
This sequence comes from Tenualosa ilisha, assembly GCA_015244755.2. Classification (NCBI taxonomy): domain Eukaryota; kingdom Metazoa; phylum Chordata; class Actinopteri; order Clupeiformes; family Clupeidae; genus Tenualosa; species Tenualosa ilisha. Next base: position 2,058,856 of record PYXC01002776.1, on the reverse strand, counting down.
ATGATGCTAAAGGCAAACAAAATAAAAGCCCTAAATAATTTGATGAAAGAAATGCACACAGAAAGTGGTGTTGGTCATCCCAGTTGACGTGGCTCGCACTGAATCAGACTAAGATTAGTGCCAGCGTGCTTTTGATGGAGCCACTGATACAGTGAACAAACCTAGACAGTGCAAGCACCAAAAAACCCAAGAACATGATATTCCACCTTAAGTCTAGTGATGGGAACAGCAGGAACAGAATGAAATACAAACAGTCATGTCATATGTGGAAAGACAGTTGAGTCAGGCCTTGCTCAAACATAACGACTGCACATGACTGAAAATAATAAAACATACATTCTAATACTCTCATGTGGTAATCATGAAGGTTAACAAATGTTTGATTTCTCAGCGACTGACATTTAGGAGTATGGTAGGACACACCCTGTATAAATATTGTGCGTACTTACAGTCACCACTTTGAGAAATTAAACATTTGATTTCAACCGTAGTTCATACATGAATTTTAATCTCCATAATTACCATGTAAAGACAGCTCAGTCATAGTGTTTATATCTCATAAGTTTCACTTTAAAATATCACAATTCTTGGCTAAAGTTAAACGTCTGGGTATTTCCTGTCTTGTAAACTTGAAATGATGATGACACTCAAAAATAGAAGCAATTTGAAGCATGTCAGACTGGTGAGCAATTCCATTGTAATAAGGTTTAATTTCATTTTCTACAATATAACTGTAAATTGCAGTAACTCTGTAGCAAGACATTTCTTATCTATAGATAACATATTATGAAAGTGTTGATGGTACGATGCAGGCACAGAACATTATTCTCCTATGTGCAGCAGCCTTGATGTCTATGATCATCGTAAATCGTAGATTAACTGCACCCCACAACAAACGGCACCACAAGTTCAGGTAAGGTTGATTCCGGTGAGGCTATGGAGTTTGCGTTAGGCTACAAGGAGGAACAGGTTGGACCAGCCTGTCAAGTTGGTATAGCATGCTTTGAGGTCTGTCATTTTATAGTTAAACTACTACATCTACATATTTGCTGAAAATGACAAAATATCCATCACTAAAGAAATAGTTACTTCAGAAAAGTTTGATGTTATACCCAATTTTGATTTAAATGTCAAGTTTTCCAGATACTTCACTTGTTTCTCCATCATAAATTATTAATAGCACTGTGATTGTCTACGAGAGCAGACAGACAATTAGTGGAGGTGTTCGCCCATACTTGCCATTAATATTAAAGTTAAACGTAACGTCAGCCTTTCCATGAAACGCGGAATGTAGGCTATCGTTTATCAACCAGGGAATTTTAACAAGATGAGCGCACTTAAAACTGAATGATCAAAGCAGCGAAATGTTGTAGATTGTTATTCGATAACAGTTTATCTGATCAAAACGAAGAAGGTCGCACCATACCTGAGCTGTGGCTTTTCTCCTAGATCCTCGGACGTGCTTGGCGTTGGTGAACAAGTCTGATGGGATGCACCTGTCACCACCCCGCCTTGGGTGTATGCGCGCTTGTGTGAGTGCTGTCGCTGATAAGGGACTTACAGCCCACTGCTTCACTGATGACTCATTTACCTCTGTGTTAAATGAATTATCGGCGCAGTGTGCAGTAGCCTATGACATGATGTAGTTTGTACCGTAATCAGCAAGTGCTTATGGTGATTTCATGGTAATTTAGCGGGCTAACTGAGACTATGAGGTGACTGCCTTAAGGGTGAGCCAACTTCGTCAGGATATTGTTACGGTGTTATTATTCCAATAGCCTGAATTGCTTTTCAGGGCCAAATCATGGTCCAATACATAACCTTTGAACTTTGAGCGTTATTACTATCTAAAAATTTAAATGTATACAATTATTACTACTTATATTCTTTTGAAAAATATCAACTGAAATGAATTTGCATTAATGACAGATGCACTCATTTGAAATTATGTAGCGATGAGACTACAGTGAGCATTGTCAGGAGTGGGTTGGGGTTGGATAGGGAAGTCCTGTGTTTTAGGTTAATGTGTAAACTGTCTTTGTAGGACTGCAGAGAGACATGGAGGGAAAACATCATGCATGTGGGTTGATTCTTCCAGAGAACTTTGGCCCTCAGCAGGGTTTTACTGCCTGCATCTACACAATAGCCCCAATTATAAAGGGACCTAGAGCCAAAGTAATGATTAGCCTGACTGAAAGGTTATGTTTACACTTTCAGAATAACTGATTGTAACTGAAAAATTATTGGAGAGTGATGTCTCCAAAAAACAAAAAAAACTTTTATGATGGTTATTCAACAATACTGTTACCATACCAAACATACACTGCCAGTGCCTAAAAACATTCACAAGATAAAACAAAAAAGGAACTAAAACAAAGCTGTACGTGTAAGGAGAAATTTGGTGTGAATCAGTCAATAGCCCTGCTGTTCAAGGCTGTTGAATGCTGTCTGTAGGAAAGAGAACCAAAAAATGTGACGTATTTTCCACAATCACTGTGACAATCACAAGAGAGCCCCAATCACTTTCACTATTTGGTCTATGTTGTATCAATTTTTTTTGTTTTTTTTTCTTACGGACAGCATTCAATGACCTTGAACAGCAGGGCTTTGGACTGATTCACACCGGATGTCTCCTTTCATTCAAAGGTGACACATTCCCCCAGGTGGCTTCACAATATTCATTTATTTTTGTAATCTGGACATTATCAATAAATAGGCTAACTCACCTTCAAATGTAGTTTAGGAACAGCTTTAGTATGGGATACAAAGAAGATATAAAGTTTCTCAGTTGCTGTAGCAAATAAAATCAATAACCATGGGAGTGAATAGGACTGTTTGCATGGTGATAACAACAAAACACTCTCAACTATGCCACTGCCACAGGTACAATTTGGTCTCAGTGGTCATGACATGTCTCAGTCTGTGGACAGTGCCTCTGGGCATGTTGACGGGGATTAAGGACAGTGCAGTTCAGATGATGGCACAGAATATTTTCTTCTCCCTGAAGGGGTTTTCTGAGGATGGGACAGGGGCCACCAGTGGATCTTCTTTGGCATGGGTTTCACAATATGCCATCAGCTCCGCGGCTGCTTTGGACACCTGAAGGAACATCCGGTACAGTTTCATCATCTCTCTTTCTCTCTCTCTCTCTCTCTCTGCATGGTGATCAGCACATTTGGGCTGGTTTCATACCCCAATGCACCACAAGATGCCAAGCTTACTTCTGTCACAGTTTCATGTTGTCTGTCTATTTTTTGAAGGTCATCTCATACTTATTAATTGGATAACAATGATCATGAGTGCAAATACATAAGACATAAGCAGAGAGTTGTTTCTTACTCACCATCATTCTTTCAATGTTAACCTCCAACTTTAGCTGTTCAACCGTTTTTCTGGCGTCTGCGATCTTTGCCATGTTGTTGGACATTTTGTCCCTGTTCTATGGCCCCCCACCTAGGTGGTCACAACACAATGCATCAGTCACTGGGGTATGTATACAAGCTTCTGTGTTTCTTTTAGGCAACATGAAGTGGCTGTGAAAAGGTGAATAATCTGACCACATAACTCTGTGGTTTTCTGTCATCATCTGTGGCATGCTCCATGTAAGTATGCAGCTTGCCACTTGAACTTGAGCGACAAAGTTGCTTATATGACGGTTAATGGAAAGGCCCCTAAAACTCAGGCTCTTCCATTAACTGTAATCTAGGCAACTTTGTCGCTGCCAACAGACTTGTCTGGGAGAAGTTTGACAGTTACTTTAGGCAAGGATAAGCTAGGCATAAAAGAGGTCTCAGAGGTCAATGTAATGCTTCCTGTAGAGACTTTTTTATTTTTCTTTCTCTGTCAGTTTCTGAGCAGATATTGTATGGATGCAGCATTCAGCAAAGCTTGGATGTCAGAGGACGGACCTCAGTTCCAACTTTGAAGTTGGGTTAGGTTAGACTTCCTCATGTTTCCCCATCAAGTGTCATTCCTCTGTGCTTTTTCCCAGAGAGGGCTCAGAATTCTTTGCCATGTTGTTCATAAAGAACATGGGCTATTCCAACTAGGAAATATCTGACTTCTGGAGTTCAGCATAATTGACGACTAATGGGATGCACCAATGCACTTCTGTATATAAGGCCATATCTCCCAGAGCTGAGCTCATCCCAACAGGTTGCTTTCATATGTCACTCTAGTGTTTGTATATCACATTACATCTGATTGACATTATTGACTCAAACCTTCATCTATCCTGTAGTTTGATCTAAATCAGACAGGTTGACCTGATAAATAAAGCACTTGCTATCATGTTGTGTGTTACTAAGGGTAACATGTGCCTGTAACAATTGGGATAGCGCACAATGAGAAAGAAAGAATTCTTCTCATGATGGTTGTTTGCTGCACCATCTGCCTCCCTATGTGCAGGCTGATGCTTGTGGAGTGTTTTTGTTTTGCTACTGTTCAGTGGGGCTCAGCTGGTGGAGGTAGACTGTGTGCCTTGGAGGGAGAGAGGGGGGGATCAGAAAAGGAGGACTCTTCTGAGGATCAACACATCAACATCTCCCACTATTTGGTTTCTGATGCCCACAATAGAATAATATATATCTACAATTACAGAGGAACAGTATTTCCAGAGGAAAACAGTATTTCCAGAAAGAGTTACTCAAATAGTACAGCACTGCCAGGCTTTGAATAGACTGTCATTCTACAGCCCCCAGAGAAAAGAATGGCCATATTTCCCCATCTGATGTAGGACAGACATTGTTTTTGCTTAAAATTACATTGCACAATGTTTATTTACTTAATTAAATATGTCTATTAAGTATACTAAAACATGTTTTTTTTTTCATTTAAAGTAAAAATAGAAAGTATTGTCCACTCAATATTTAGTGATAATGTCTAATCTCACAGCTCTACTGATTAAATTTCTCAAACAGTGCAGGACTTACTCTGAAGAGAAGTGTGTATCTCAGGTCCAAGTATATCAAGAGATGGAGAAGAGGATAGCAGTAATGCAGTTTCTTCAGGTGATGATAGATGCCAGCGTGCTTCTTCAGTCCCATAGACGTGAGCAGTAGTGTGGAGGCTGAGTGGGAAGGCAGGGCTGGACTGCTTGGGTTGGGTTGGGTTGGGTGTGTAGAGGGGGATGGTGGGGTGTGGGTGGTGGAAAAGGTTGCCTCCCTTTATAATTAGTGCTCCATCCTTCCCCCCATACTGGGCATAAGAGACAACCAACTGGCAGCATGGGGTATGTGACCTTATCTAGGCTGCACAGTATACAGGTAATTATACTTAAACGACAGGAAGTGCTTCAATAGTACCCTACATTAGAATTCTTTATTTACTGTCCTACCCTTGCAAAGAATGAAATCATAGAGAGGCTGTATAGCGCTGTTGAACATGCTGTATAACATGCAGTATGGTAATGGACCACTCACTCCTGCCCAGATTCATACGGCTATTCTGACCATTTCTTATTTAACTCTGATTATTTTTTCACAACATATTTAAAAATCTACTGTATAGCTGTAATTTTCAGAAAAAAACTTAATTTTTTTTTACTGATGAACCTCAAAACATGAGGTTGTAATTGTAAACACATGCCTGAATGCAACAAACTTTATTGAATTAGTGTTAGAGGTTAAGCACTTCTTTTAATTTTTTTTTATCTTTAAGATTTTGTTCCTCCAGAGAACTGTAAAAGAATGTTAGGGTAAAGAAATATGTTCAGGTAAAAGAGTAAAAACTTGTCATGTTTCTAATTGAGCTGCTCTGATGACACAGCAGAGGGCCTTCTCTTACAGAAAGAGATGACCTTAGTGAAGAGAGAACACATCTTCTTCTTCCCCTCTGGGACAAGCACAGAGCTATATCTTACTGAGGGGCTCATCAGCTCTGTCCACTGTGTGTGACACTACCAGGATACCCTCTGTGTCATTCGACAGCAGTCTCACAACAGCCAGAATCACAGCATTGAGTGTACTCTGTGACACTACCCGTATGATGCTCCTTTTGAAGAACTCACTCCTTTAGACCTATTTTGAATGCAGGGAATAAATCAAGGTTTGCTCCATCATATGAACCATAGACCTCTGAAACAGATGACGGATTTCAAATTTGAAAAAGGTTTATAGATCATATGTCACTCACAGGATCACTGGTTCCTTTGCAAAGAGCCATCCATTCCCTACGCAACACAATGTGTCATTTCAGGGCTTGAATCATGAGAGTATATATGTTATTTGTTATATCACATTTCATATGTTATATTTTAGAAATACTGAAGTTTGTCTTGGGGAGCGCCACACACTCTTTGTTCATGTCTAGTTACAGACTGTCAAACCCTCAGGCAGCCTCACAGTGGGCAGCAAGGCATGATTTTTCACCTTATCTCACTCCACTGAGGGTGAAAGGGACAAGGGCTGGGCAATATGCCAAAAATGGCCCTATATCACAGTATATTTTTCCATGTTGACTGATATAGATTTTTATCACACTTAGAATCGCGTGGAATTATTCATGGAATTATCTTTGCCCATAAGCTAAATCTGTCATCAGTGTCCACATAACAGCTGTTTCCACTATCTTTTCTGTATGATTATGTATGGTCCATATCCACACAGGTTTTTCTAAATTATATTAATAAGGGGTCCTCTTTGAACAGTAATCCAATCATCCATGAATGACGACACACTGACAGAGTGAGAGAGAGAGGGAGAGAGAGAGAGAGAGAAATTAGACTAAAGAGCAAACCACTATTATTATTAGCTTAGAAGTGGGATGCTGCAATGTGCCTGCTGTCCCCTGACACCTGTGTGTACACATTTCCACATGAAGGAGACTGAGGTGAGGTTCTGTTGTGCAGGTTGGCTGCCAATCCTCAGAGGGCACCCTGTTCCTCTCCCTCCTCTCTCCACCTCTGAGACCAGCCTGCTCAACCAGCTGAGACTCACTCAACAGTGCAAAACACAAACAGTCCACATACTGTATGACAAGAGAACAACAGTGGAGACCACAACAGTGAGTGGGACCTGCAACTAATGTACCACACTCAACAGGAGTATCCACACCAGCCAGCAAAAGCTGTAAGTGTAAACGCCTGTAAGTGCACTTAATGGCATAACATACAACATCCGTCTGTTCCACGGAAGGGCTCAGAGAAGCCATGCACACCCCTGCCTCCCCCAAGCATTCTGTCACAACATGGTCAATTTAGTTTAGTTTAGTTAGTTTAGTTTTCACAAGATTTTGTCTGTGGTGCTAAATTTATACATTTATTTTGTCAGCGCAATAAATGAAGACTTGAGATTTTGCCCATTGCTAATCATTCTCAATAAAGGCCGAAAAGTTACAGTACATTTGGTATACATCAGTTGTAGCACCCACAACTCAGGCTTGGCCCTGGATTTGGCTCAGCGACTCAATAGTGCCAGAGTCCTGGGATGGGCACATAGTTTCACTTTCACACACCAAACTCGGTAGGTGTGTGGGGCTGCCCTAGATCACTTTCATATTTACATTGCATTAGCAACAGCCAACAATTAACTGGGGTTATGTGCATTTGGACATGATCAACTTTGACATACTAGACTATTTAACGGATTCATGTTAAATTTGGCACACATAATGCCAAGATGTTGCTGATGTTAAATTGTGAAGGGATCTTTGATGTGTTATAATATGTTCAAATGACGAGATTAATGACTTTTAATATCTCGCTACATAAACAGGAAATGTATGAATTGTGTATTAAATGTTTAGTCTGAAACTTCTCAGATTATGAAACGTTATGATTATGATGACATCCAGACACTAAATATGCCTGTCTGGCATAGCACCACCAGCTGGCCAAAGAATCTATGTGCTTTGACACATGATCAGTTCTAATGGATTGCACCTTGAGGGTTTATCATAATGGTGTCAAACCTGAAACATTTGTCAAGATGTTACCAATTATATCCAATGATATCCACATGCCAAAACTGCCTGCCTGGTCTAGAGCCACCAGCTGTCCAAGTAGGAAGTGTGCCAGAAATTCACAACACCTTGACTAATTTGTCTGAATTTTTACAACATATTTGACATACAGGATACAAGGACATTTTATTGTCACATGCATAAGGTTATTAAAGGTCAAAATTGTGTCTGTTTTTTAGCCAATTTGTGCATGGGGGCAGGGGATAGGAAGAGACAGGATAAAGTGCATCAAGTGCATAGGGGAGGTGGCTAAGGGCTGCATTAAGATGGGGGGGGGGTGGATGATGTAAAAATAATGAATAGTGTTGACAGAGCTATGTGGCTTGCTTGGGGGGGCGGGGGGGTTATGGTGAAGGCAGCGGTGGACACAGTGCGCTGTGTGTGTAGGGGTGGGAGGGGCTTGCTGATAAGGAGCAGTGGGGTGGAGGGTGGGAAGGGGTAGTGTGCTGTATATGTGGGGAAAGGGTTATTGGTGATGCAGTGGGGTGTGTGTGTGTGAGGGGAGGGGGGTTGGAAGTGTGCGGTGTGTGTATGTATATGTGGGGAGTGGACTAACTGGTGATGCAGTGGGGGAGGGGGGCAGTGTGCTGTCTGTATGTGGGGAGGAGCACTGGCTGGTAATGGCGGAGGTGTGTGTCAGGGGAGAGCATTGTGCTGTATGTATGTATAGGTGGGGAGGGGGCAAGTGTGTGTGTGTGTGCGTGTGTGTGTGTGTGTACGTAAAGCTATTAGTAAGTGTTTGTGAGTGTTGAGGAGTGAATGTGTGCAAAGTCAGAATAGTGTGTGTTTATAGTTCTGATGGCCTGAGGATAGAAGCTTCTCCTGAGTCTCAGCTCTGGCCTTCTGATTGTATAGATGTCTTCTTGATCTTAGTGGTTTGTACAGTCCATTATTTGGATGAGAAGAGCCCTTCAGAATCTTTTGGGCTCTTAGAAATACTCTTCTGGAATAGATGTCTTGCAGGGCAGGGAGTTGAGTTCTGATAGTGCATTCAGCTGAACATACTATTCTCTGCAGAGCACTACAGTCTACAGGAGTTCCCATGCCAGGTGATGATGCAACCTGTTAGAACACTCTCAACAGTTGAAGTGTAGAAGGCCTTCAAGATGAATACTGAAACCTTGAATTTCCTTAGCTGACAAAGGAAGAAGAGTCTTCAGGACATGTTGGGTGTTAACAGTCCATGTTAACTCTTCAGTAATGTGGACAACAAGGTATTTAAAACTTGTGACTCTCTCTTCAGGTTTCCCACTGATCTTTAGAGGAGTATTATGGTTGCGATGATATTTACTTGCTTATTAATTTGCCTGGCATAGGGATTATTTTGGATATCGTTATCAGATTCATCACATTAATCGGAATAATTTAGTTTGAACTAGGAACAGACCTAAAAAATTTTCAGTCTTTTACGATTTAGAACAAGATGGAGTGAGCCAATCCTACAGACTCGTTGTGGTTGGTTATGAGCACAAACCCAACGACTGGGTTGTCAGGATTTGAATGTCATAACTGGTATCATAGTGATGATAGAACTGGTTAAGATATCAAAGACAGTTTATAATGCAAGATGAAGCATTCACCAATGCATACAGTTCCAGTCTCCTAAATAGACGTGTCTTAGTCGTCATAACATTAAATTTTTCTCTTAGTAAGCACGTAGACTATCTATATGTCATTTTTTGTGTCGTTTAATTGTCATCTCTTGTGTGTGATACCAACGGCACGGGACAAATAATTCAATTTGTCACTTAACTGAGCTAGCTTATCTTGCTGGTATAGAAATATGGCTAGTAATGTGTGCTAGCTCGCAAGCACATAAAGACATTGGTTTAGTGTTGCCACATGTTCTGGTTTTCTCAAGATGGTTCTCTTTTCTACAATCTTTCCATGAAATTGCACTTCCACGCACAACTTCATTAGTTTCACTTCCAAATGAACACATTCTCCTGCTGTTGCACCACTGTTTTCTTTCCCTTTATCTTCATGCATTGGATTAGACTGGTGGGTGATCCACAGTGTGTCCACTGGATCAGACTGTTGGTGATCCACGGTGTGTCCACTGTATCAGACTGGTGGGTGATCCACGGTGTGTCCACTGGATCAGACTGGTGGGTGATCAACGGTGTGTCCACTGGATCAGACTGGTTAGTGATCCACGGTGTGTCCACTGGATCAGACTGGTGGGTGATTCACGGTGTGTCCACTGGATCAGACTGGTGGGTGATTCACGGTGTGTCCACTGGATCAGACTGGTGGGTGATTCACGGTGTGTCCACTGGATCAGACTGGTGGGTGATTCACGGTGTGTCCACTGGATCAGACTGGTGGGTGATTCACGGTGTGTCCACTGGATCAGACTGGTGGGTGATCAACGGTGTGTCCACTTGTAATGCGCACTTGAGAAATGAAAGTTTACTTTACATTACATGTTGGTAGGATTAGTCAAAGCCAACCCCTAGGTAAGGTAAGCTAATTTGTACACTGTCCTGCATGGACTTGTAAGCACAACGTTGGCCACAGAAAATGCTTGGGAAGCGGGGGCAGTGAGCTTTGCTTTTTAAAGTTTTAAAGCACTGCAGTAGGCCTATATTCATGACCAAAATACTGCATTATGCAGTAAAGTGCAGTATTTTATATGAATGCAGAATGTGTCCAAAATTGCTATTGCATTTACTTAAAAATGCAGAATTGAAAAGGAGAAAGAAGTGAGAATTATTGAGTTTAGTTGACAAAATTGATCACAAAACACAAATTAGGCTAAGTGAAAATCCATAGGGTTAGGGTTAGGGTCCTAGGGTCAGGGTTAGGGTTAGGGTTAGGGTCCCTATACACATCCTAACCCTATGTGTATATTTGTCTAAAATCTATGTGATATAGGCCTATATGAAAGGAGAGCAGCAGTGTGTATGTGCTTGCATTAGGCCTATTTGCTTTACACACGCTTTACACACGTCCTACCTATTGCGTGTAAACTCTCTCTCTCACACACACACACACTGTCTCTCTCTCTTTCTGTCTTGCTATCTCTCTCTCACACACAAATATGTCACCCTAAAAACACACTGACTAACACACATACGCAAACACACATGTGAGAATAAAGTAAATGCAGTCTCAGAAAATTCAGTGGGAAACAGTGCAACACCTTGGTTGATTAGTATGAAAGTTAAAAATGTTGTTTATTACAGTAACAATGATGATATATCTACTTCTGAAACTGCTTGTCCTGCCAACTACGTGTGGTTCCATTCCAAATAGGTCTAGGCTGTGGTTGTGTGGGCCAAGTTCTGGAATGTGGATGTCCAGGGTATTTCCCCTAAATGTACCCCATAGTGGAAACATGCCAGGTAACAACAAACATATATCTTAGTTTTGCATTTTTACATCATTATCACATCTGTTGGGCAGTCATGACATTTAAAACATACACAACACATTTATACATTTAACATGTGATTGTATTGTTGAGTGGCGATGTCATGGGTTGTGGAACTGGATGTGGTCGGGACCATCATTACTGCTAGCGGCAATATTAATACATTTGCATTGTATTTGCATTGTAAGGCTAGTTTGGTTGTTAATTTCAGTAGATCTGGACCTCATGGAGCTTATGTATTTTGATATACAATATATTTTTGATACATTTACATTTACATTTAGGCATTTAGCAGACGCTTTTATCCAAAGCGACTTACAAAAGAGGATAACATTCAAGCTACAACACAATGAACTAACAAGGAGTGCATATTGCTAACATAGAATCTGCGCTGTTTTAAGTTGAAAGTGCAATAGTGTAACTCCATGTAGAGAAATTAAATTATTAAGTGCATTCTCAAAGTTTACGCTAGGAGATATTCTTGGAAGAGCTTAGTCTTCACGAGTTTCTTGAAGGTGGAGAGGGTATCAGTTGATCTGGTAGCGCTTGGGAGGTCATTCCACCAGATACAATAAATGTGTTTCTTCATATCCTGTTTCTGGTTATTTGAGGTGTTTAAATATCTCTGATAGCACCTGAAGCATCTTATATTGACAATCACACAGAGAAATACAGGTCAATGCAGGGCATGTATGATTCCAGTTCACCATAAACTGGTTTGTTATGTTTTTCACCATTTACATGACTGGCTACTAAGTATTAGTTCATTACTCCCCTCTACTGGACATTATGAGACATTGCAGCCTTAGGACAAATAATACTCTTACACAGGGGTCAGAAACATGCACAGCTTTACCATTTTTTCCAACTGCTTACACACTAATCACTTAGACACCATAACTGCATCACATAACTGCAAAACACTAAACTAATTCTCAGACAGTTCTCAACTAATTCTAACCCAGTTTTCAATTTCGTAAAACCCTTTTTGCAAAACACAACTGCAAATGCACGCACAGTTTGACAGTTTTTTTCTGAATGCTTAAGCACAAACTGGATTCTTATGGCACACTTTCTGAAACTACTAGCACTTGTAGCCAATCTATTCACAAAGTCTGCCAAATTAAAAGCCCAATCAGCACTGTACACTCAGTTTGAAATTCTGTAACACATTTTTTGCTAAACTTTAAACACAACTCACTGCATAAGACCTAGTTTGCAAGTTTATAGCACACTTGTAGAAAAACTTGTAGAAATACTATTCTGAGAACTGCCTTCCTAACATAAAGAACGGCCTTCCTGCTCTGACATGTGTCAAAGCACTTTTTTATAGTTACTTCACTCAACATTCAGACCTTTAACACTGCAGAAAAGGTCTGGAATTTGTCTTGATTCAATTTTGGTCAAATATCAAAATTTCTATGAAAACTGTAAAAAAAAAAAACATATACATGTAAACACCCACATTTGCACATTTAGATACCTGTGCATATGCATGATACTGCTGTAACTGTTACATGACAAAGCTATCAGCTACTGAAAACTGCCATGCCCTGCACACAGAGTGAGCAAAAGCCATTCTCACTGTCAGTGTGCAGTTGGTGCTTTGTGTGCTTGTTGTTATTGTGGGTTGTGTGTACTGTTGTGCACAAAAATGACATTTTGAAAAGAGTGTGAAGACTTTAGCAGGTAATTTATGGTGTTTTGCCAGTTAGGTGGAAAGTTTGTGAGTTGTGTGTAGTTTTGAAAGTTGTGTGTGAGTTTTGCAAAAATAGCCAAAAGTTTTAAAACTAGTGTCTTTGCAATCCGAAAAAAACTGTAAACATCTGAAAGAACTTGTCAGCAACAATAGTTTAAGCATACCAAGTTGAGATATGGTTTTGGAACATGCCACTTTAGTTCTCCTATACAGTACTGGATATATGTTACCAAATGTGAAATTCTTGAATATCTCTTAAAGCCATACCTAATCTTATTGTTTCACTGCATATCAGTTGACACTGTCATTTTTTTGCAATTTTGCACTGCAGAAGAGTTCTTAAAGGCTTTGGAAGTATCTGCAGGTATATGGACTTTGTCCTTGTCTTAATTACATAGTTTGTCTTTAGTTCAGCACAGAGAGCTTAACTGTCTTAGTCATGTGTGTGTCCTTTGGCATGCCTTATGGATGTGTGTGCCTTTTGGCATGTCTTAGTCATGTGTGTGTCCTTTGGCATGCCTTATGGATGTGTGTGCCTTTTGGCATGTCTTAGTCATGTGTGTGTCCTTTGGCATGCCTTATGGATGTGTGTGCCTTTTGGCATGTCTTAGTCATGTGTGTGTCCTTTGCATGTCTTATGTGTGTGTCCTTTGTAGACCTTCTATTAAGCACAGTCTCAAAGTTTCTGAAGCTCATGTACACTCAAACACAACACACTAAACCGCACACCAGCCTTCAGTGTGCCCCATCAGCTGTGTCAAGCCCATGAGGAATGTGGGATATGCTCTAAATGCCCTTGACCATACAGGCACTTCCCCCATGGCCTATATTGTAATTTTGCTCATATGAATATTTCATGCATGTTGTGCTTACAGCAGCTGAAGAGCAGAGCTAATGGAGGAGAGGGTGTTAAAAGGAGCAATGCCCCACAGTGGGGAAGAATCTGGTGGTGATGCCTCTCTTTCTCTCTCTCTCTGGAGGAGGAGCGTGGAGCTCTTTGCCCCCCAAAGCCCACAAAGGTTCCATCATTCAATATTAATGAGAGCTGAGAGATCTTTGTTGTGCTGAAACACCAAATGAATGAGGCTCTCAATTTGCATACCATGCATAGAGCTAAACTGTTTCCTTTTTTATAGACAGAATATGATTGAAGCCTTGCTCAAAGTATAGGAACAAAATTTAATCACTTTTTGCCTTTGTAAATACAGTGGTGGTAAACAACACAACTTCAGACTATTTCCTTAAAAAATGAACACTTGCACACTCTACTCACTTTACACTGTACAAACCTTTTTGTTTTTTTCTACACAGATTAATCATATGTGAACAAGTCATATAACACAGAGCTAAAGTGGATATTCAAACATATACTAGACTGGTATCACATCCTAGAGCAATGAGTTGTATGATCTAATATGATCTAACATGTGGCACAGGTTTGAAGACATTAAGTGAGGACCTTTACTCCACCATGTAACTAATTCATTTCATGCATGTTGATTCTTCACATGAGAAGCTGTTGCCCAAGCTCCAGCTGAGTCATAGCAGTATGCACACCCGTGAGGAGCCATGGTCAGGCCCAGTGGTCGGAGGGCATGTGTGGCCATTCGGAGCCTCCTGCACCTCTGAGGAGCCTGAGGCACTGGGCCTCTTCTTCAGCTGCATGTGGAGTAGGCGCAGCTCCTCGCTGACGCGGGCTGCCTGGGAGCTCCTCTCCTGCAGGGCCCACTGAGCCTCCTGCAGCTGCTCCTGCAGCCCCTGCACCTCCCTTTGTCGCCTGCAGCGCTCCTGCTCCAGCGCCAACACCTGCTGCTGGAGGTGGGCCGCCAGCCCCTGTGCAGACTGGAGCTTAGAGAGGGTGAGAGGGGTGACCAGTCAGGTAAGGCAGCACTGCATGCTTTGTACCTGTGTGCTAGTTAGGCCAATAGGACTAAGAAAGAAATGAAAACAAAATGCTTTTGTATGGAAAACCATTTCAGAGCTGCATGCCTTGGCTAATGATGATTGTTTCCGAAGTTTAGTATGCTGTACTGGGACTATACTCAGTAGCATGATGTGATGAAGTTTAGTATGTTGTACTGGAACTATACTCAGTAGCATGATGTGATGAAGTTTAGTATGCTGTACTGGGGCTATACTTAGTAGCATGATGTGATGAATTTTAGTATGCTGTACTGGGGCTATACTCAATAGCTTGATGTGATGAAGTTTAGTATGCTGTACTGGGGCTATACTCAGTAGCATGATGTGATGAAGTTTAGTATGCTGTACTGGGACTATACTCAAAAGCATGATGTGATGTTGAATCTAAAGGATTGCTTACCTGGACTGTTAGCTCAAAAGAGGAGCACTTGAGCTGTTCCAGTTGTTCCACTTTGCTTTTGCATGCAGTGAGGATGTCAATGAGAGTGCTGTTGCACACCTCCGCACAATCCCTTCTGCTGGCACACACATCACCTTGGAGTTGGTCCACGGCTGGATTCTCCTCTAAGTGAGCTATGAGACCTGTAGAGTTCCTCAGCTCACTGCTGCCTACACTAAGGCCCGTGCTGGTGTTCATGTGTTTCTCTTTCAGGTTCTGAACAGAGGATCCAGCATCATTCACTTCAGACCCAATGATGACAATTGTCCGCTCTAACGAGGAGTTGGTTCCTAACAGTCCTTTATGTACTCCCGATTCAAGAAGTGTCTCACACTTTAGTGAGTCTTCTCCCAGGCACACTAAATCAGACACGTCATGAGGGGAACTGCAGGTCTCTGTCTGTGGAGTTTCCAGGTTGATCCTGTCCTCACTAGTCATGATGGCTCTTAAAGTCTTCAGAACAGGCCTTGGAGCGTCATCCTCCTCACAGTCCTCCAATGCCAGCTCATCACTTTCCTGCTCTGCGCAGTGTACAGGTGACTCCTTGGTCCCAAGCTGATCTTTCGCCCTCACAGCACCATCTCCGGGACTGCGCAGACCAGACAGCGCCTCCTCGGCCTCGTCCAGCTCTCGAATGGCTTCCAAAGGCGAGATGTGAAGAGGAAAGTTGTTCTCCTGAGAGTGACAAGCCGGCAGCTTGGTGACAGTGGTCTCTCCAGCTCTGCTGACAGCCTCTGGCTCACAGAGACATGGACTGACAGAACCAATGCTGTACATCTCCTCCATGTCATCCCCCACCTTGTCCAATGAGTTGGACTCCAGCATCTGTAGCCGTGAACACGCATTACTGTCATCAGATACCATTATTAAATCTCAAAAAGTTAACTCAATGTTTTTTGAAGCAAGAGTGAACTGAACACAAAACTCCAGTGAAAATGGTAACTAAAAATGATTCAAGTTTTCTGCATATTGTCTTCCTGCTCCTCAGCTACATAAAGTGAAGAGAGCTCTTCCTACCTGCAGCAGGTTCAGTGCAGTCCTCTCTTTGCTCTCTCTGCTGCAGTGTGTGTTGGTCTGCTGGTGGGCAGGTCAGTCTGCCCTGCGATGAAAACTTGGACTCTATTAATGACCAGGAGCTCACAGCTCTAGTTACACAGGCCAGTGAATCCATCCCTTATTCCACTCTACATGACATCACTTATGAATTTGATTGTAATAATTTGCATACTGTAATGTATCATCTTTCAAAACAAATAAAAACATTTGGCTAACCCTGAAATTCTGAATGAAATGCTTTCTACTCCATTTCAGCTAAGTACTTCAAAATAGCAAACTATGATAGTTCATGTTTTGCATTTGTTTTACTTAAATATAAAACAGTCCCAGATGCATATATAAAATGACACTTGCACTGCTTGGTATGAGTGGCAGTTGCCACCGCATACTATTGAATAATTCACTGATGAAATGAACACCAGTAGTCAACTAAGCATCCACAATAGCTCTGCTCCCTCGAGAGCCAGCTGTCCCATCATAGTGTCTCCTTACCTGCATGGACACTGGTGTTGACCCTTTTTATCATCCTCAGCAGAAGTGTTCATCTTTATCTGTCATCACCAAAAATGCTCACAGCAATGATGAGCTCTACTTTACAGCAAGTAGTATTCAGTGACCTTTAGTTGCTATGGAGTCAAGTTAATCAATTCACTGGTGAATGGCTGTTGTAAGTGTGCTTGAGATTGCAACTGCTTGGTTGAAATCTGTTCACAAAATGTATAAGACCACCATACCTTCTGAATCCCCCCCCCTTCTTGCTTTCAAGTAGGTTCTTAATGTTCCTGAAGCTGAGTGCGTACTCTCACACACCCCCCTGCCTCACACAAGGAATATCAGCAAGTTCATACAAGGCCTTTTAATAGGCCTGCTAAATTTGTACTGCTGGCATCACCAGGGAGGACTGGCTCAGAAACTGATCTCCACTCTCAGAGGAGAGTTCCTTTGGGCAGGCTCTGTTGAGCACTCAGCAGAGAGACTACTCTAGGCCTGTTCAAAGGCCCTGAGGCATACCTCAATCTCATTTCCACTGCTGTCATACTTCCATATCATTAATAAATTGTACAGCCATATCAGTTGTGTCAGTACCAACAATGCGACATCTAAAAGTAAATTGTTCTTTAAATGTTTACTAGTGGGAAAATGACTTATTCACATAATGATGCTGTAATATGCCATTGTACCACCTGTTAGTGTTGCTGTGGTGCATATCAACCAAGTGTTTAGTGCTGAAGAATGGTGGGTAAAGGAAAGAAGACAAGAGAGGAAAGACACTTCAGTCATACTCCCCTTCCTCCTCCAGCTTTATTGATAGTTTAAAATTACATCTCTATGTTCATCTCTACTTCTGTTGCAATAACCTTCCGACTTAAAAACTGAGTACAAGCAAATGATATTTTTTACAGTAGTCTAAGTGATATTGTACAAAAATAACATTTTGATTCTGTGAAAACATTCTCCTTTCTCCAGCTCCTAATTCTGCTTTATCTCCTTTCTGTTTTAAGTTTTTTTCCATTTTTTTTTCCCATGGGTAAAATGACCTAAATGGCATTGCGATCTGGGGACCTTTAGTCAGATTTTCCTTGTTACTGTCAGCCATGCAACATGGTTACAAGCTGACATCACAAAGAGAAAGAAATAAAATAAAAAAAACCCAATGCATCCTTTTTTACATAGCTTGTATGTTTCACCTTTGATTTTCTTCCCCAAGACTGCGCTGTAAACGGGTTGATCAGTTGTATTTCATTTACCGTTTTTCTCCACTTAGCTGTGTACTGCTGGTCGGACGCGGATAGATCTGACCATTCTGTGACACGTGCTGCTTGCTCCAGGTCATTTAATCTCACCATAACTCACTCACGTTCACTAAACAACAAAAAAAGCAAATCATTTACGGAAGTTCGAACTTCCATGATTTCGTTTTTTTTTTCTCCCTCCCTCCCTCCCTCCTCCCTCCCTCGCTCCCTCCTTATGTTTCTTTACACCTCTCGCGGAGGCCCAGTTCCACAAGTCCGGAGAGGCCAACCTGACTTGATGCTGCTGCTGCATTCCCACTCGCACTCACTCCTCCCTGGTCACCAGTGGCATGGAAAGGGGGTTCTTTAACAAAGCATTATACATAACACCTCTACCAAACTAAACATAAACATTTTTTGTATTAAATGCAGAAAGTGGAAAATTCTTTTTTTTCCTTTTCCACCCCTTTCCTCCTTTTAACATGTCAAGAGCTCACTGGCCGGGGACTAGCCTCTATCTGCCAACCTTTGGCCAGTGAAGAGGATTTCAGAGAAAATAATACAACCATCAATCAGAAAAAGGAGGGGCGTCAAGGGAACTGGAATTAGGCAGTGGCTTCGATGGTGCATTCTTTCGCCAAGTGCCCAGCCTTGCCGCAGTTGTAGCAGTTCACCTCGCTGGCCTTGCTGCACTGGACCGCCACGTGGCCGATCTCTCCACACCTGAGAGAAAGAGAGAGGTGCTGGGTCAGTTTACACACCGGCTGCCTTGCGCTCACAAACAAAATGGAGGATTGAGAGCAACTGCATCCAAGTTAAATCTTCAATGAGGAACAAAGTGACCTTCAAACTAAGTCTGAATATTAAATGTGCACAACGTCAGACTCATCACCACCCTACCTGTAGCACTTGACTTTTTCACAGCCTTTCTGGATGTGACCAAAGCCCCCACAGGAATAGCACTTCTGCTCGTTGGCATGGTCACAGTCGCGTGCCATGTGGCCTGCCTTGCCACAGTTGTAGCAGCACTGCTCACGCTCCTTCTTGGGCTCCTTGCAATCTCTGGAGATGTGCCCACTCCTGCCACAGTTGTAGCATGCTAGACACAGACAACACAAGCAAACAACTTGATTAGGCACATGTTAGAATAAGCATGTTGGAATGATGCACATGGAAATTAAACTTCAAAGACAAACCTCAGCTTCACAACATAATATTATTATACACTGGGCAAACAATAGATTAAAACTATTGCTCAGGGCTTAAAACTATCACATATCACAAGTTTGTATTTTAACCCACATTTTTAGACAAATATACATTCAAAAACCGTCTAACCTAAATGAGTATGGTAACTTTGGTAAGACACAACTTAAAATTCAGACATAAATTCAAGTTTGCAGACAGCCTATTCAGTACCGTTTCCTCAGCTTGAGCAAATTAGCTGACCTCTGAGCAATAAAGGGGTCCACACAGACCCACACCTTGGGCTAAATAGGCTGTAACAGCTGAACTGGCTTCGACCCAAGCCATCTGAGTGGTGTGGAATATGCCACCCCTGTATGAGCCATACACTGAACACTGGTGTGACTTCCAAAAGTCAGACTCACCATCCTCAGTCCGCTCACAGTCCCTGGCCACGTGGCCTGGCTCTCCACAGCGGTAGCAGAACAGATCTGTGGAGAGGGAGAGTGGAGAGACGTTTCTTCACAAAGTCAGTATGAGATGAAAAACCCAACATGCCCCACAATGCTTCAGTGGTGCTCGTTGACGCTCAGGTTCTCTTACCTTTGCCACGGCCACGGCCCTTGCTGCGTCCGCGTCCAGCATTCGGACAGTTCTTGATCCAGTGGCCTGTGCGGCCGCACCCAAAGCACTCGTTGCTGCTCATCACCTCAATCTGCAACCTGCAAGTGTAGAAACATACCAACAAACGTTTTTTTTCCCCCATCTCTCATTATCTGTACTTACAGCTTGAGTTGAAAGAAGGATTCTCTAGGAGGGGTTGCTGGGTTTCCTTAGAGAGAGGAGGAGAAGGTTTACATAGCTGACTGATGACCTTCCGAATGAAAATGTTCAAGAGGTGTTTGAAGTCATCAGAATATCAAGATGACTTTACATCTAAGTGTCATGGCATTTTAGATGTGACCTAGGTGTGAGGATCCACTCAAAAGGTCTGTGACTCACTGATGTCCAGTGATGGTGTAAGAAAACAATGAAATCTGTCTCGTGATTGTTTCATAATGTGAAACCCCATTATTTTGTTTTCCAAAGAGCCAAGGAGGAAAGGATGAGATTTAGCCTAAATACATGATTCGTAAACTCATAATTCCAGAGGTTTCAAATACACATCACATCTCTGGACTGTCTTGATGAGTGAAATGTTTTGATAAGTAAAATCAAGTTTGAGGACTGACAATATACTTCCAAACTGAAAACTGCCTCTATCCATCAAGATCACCAACGACGTCGCCGCAACCCTATCACTTTTCTTTATCAAACGACAAATTAAGCAAATTCGTAAATAGATTGTTTAATGCTGTAACACATAATGGAATAATGATAGGATACTCCCGATACTATACACTACGCACAAATTCCACAGTATGTTCCAAAGCACACTAGCCAACAGCAACAATGGCAACATGTGTTTTAGCAAGTTAGCTAAGGAGGCTAAGGGGGCAAGGCCATGGGAGAAAGAGCAGATGTATGCCCACAATGCACAGAAGTACTACTTCTCATTTCTACTAATGGTCTACTGATTTGGGGGCACCACATATTAAAAAACTTCACTAGACAGAGTTTCTCTCTCCAATATTCCCCCGTCGACTCACCAGTTTCAGCTGCCCCATGCTGGGTTCCTGCAGTTCCATTGGAACATTCTCCGCGCCGCCCACCCACGCCTGCGGCCTCGGTACTTGAACAGACCCTCAACATTTCGGAAGACCCCAACAAACAGTCCCACGACGGTGATTACTACAATCTCCCGATATCATACTTCGCATCAGCATCACGTTTATTTTCGTCTGAAAACAACATCTAAATACAGCATATAATTAATAAAATCCAGCGACTTTCCCGCGCGGAGCCTGACGCAGTAGGCCAAAGTGCGCCGTCAGAAATTTCTGCTTGTTTACCTTTTCAACAAATTCCACCACGACAGTTCGCTTTGCATCCATGTTTCTTTGAAATATTACAAGAACAGAGACTCCCTCGGACACAGGGCTACCACAACATATCTTATCAAGCGTGATTATTCTCATATTTTCGTCCTTTAAAGCCACTCACCTCGGCTACGTGACTCGTTGCTGTTTATTTTCGGTTCCTCCTCTCTCCGCTGCGCCACACGCGGTTTGCACACGGACCTCTGCTGGCCAAACCCCCTCCTCCGCCCAGCCCTCTTTTGCACACGGCTCCATATTTTCAGGAACCTATAGTAAAACGCAGATTGCAGACACCACCTCAGAAAATCATTGTATCACAACGTCAAGCACAGCAAGCAATGAACGTGTAGAGCAGTACAGCGCTGTCTGCAGATACCTCGCGTATCCCCAATTTAATATTTTACATTATTGGGTTAGCTTACAGGTTTCTACGCTCAACACAATAGCAATTTAATGCTGCTGTAATAACAACAAAGCTGAAAGCTAAGCTTACTGTATCACCAAATTTATGCTACTGTGTCAGGTTATAATTTACACATCCTCCAGTAAATTCTTCATTAAAAGGGGATTTATGCAATCTAAACTTTACCACTTTACCGGGCAGTTCATATGCAGTAACCCTCAGAAAAACCTAACCTAACTGTGACTAGGCCTAACGCTGCTTAGTGCATGCACTCCAGTTGACGGGTATCAGAGTTTAGATCAACCATAGACCGAGATTGGAAAGAGAAAAGGAGAGGGGTAGGGTAGGCTTTTACAGCGGAGTCGTTTTACTGATTGAGCAAAATATCTGACCAACTCGTCTCCCAGCACACCAGATCAATAGCCTACATTTGAGGAGTGTAGTCATCTTTAGCTGTTAAGGTGGTCCATCTCAGAGCCATGCCTTGAAAAATCTCATCATCCTCAATAATGATTCATATGGCAGAGATACATATGTGACATTTATATTCAAATCTGTTTTATGAACTGAGCAGGCCCAGATTCCAAGCAGCAAGTTTTGATACTTGTTGAATAGAGCGCTATGCATGCATTCACACTAGAAATGCTCTTATTAGTAACAGTAAATGTGCAAAATATTTCCAACTGACTGTGTTGTAGTTTTAGTATCTTTTAAGGTATGTAATGCAGTTTCAGTACCACCAGGACAGTGAATAATGGACCCAAGTTCCTACATAATCCCAGCCAGCTATTTTGCTTTCATTAGAGTTCTGCCAGTATGAGGTGTGAGGTGAACATGATGGAAACTGGGAATACCTTAAATCTCTGAGGCCAGGCCCTTCACACACACACACAGTCTCCGCCTCACACTCCCATCCCTGGCCATGTGAGGAGAGAACATTAGAGCATCTCTGGGATTTGTCCTAGGAAGGTTTACTAATTAAGACTCCTTGGTTTTTCACTGATCCAGTTTTTAGCTGGTAAAGCTATGATTTGGAACAAAACCACAGTATCTTATTTGTCAAGAAGACATATTGAAGGATTTTAGTGTTTTCATGTAAGGCCTGTATTTCCTCCTTGAAAAGCTGCTAGAATGCCAAGAATAGACCAAACACAATACTGCTTGATTTGTCATTCAGCCATGGCTATCTACTGTCGGAAAATGCCTTCTAGAGAGAAGAGACGTCATTTTCTTTAGGTGAGTGAGCCATTTCTATGATAGGTAACACAGTGCAAAAATGTCTGACTATGAAACAGCATTTTACGTTTCATGTCATTTACAAAAATGTGGATTTCTACAATGGACATGGAAACAACATACAGTTCTAGCCCAAAAAAAGGGGAAGCCACAACATGAACTATGCAATGATTTATATATTAATTTAGTGACTATATTTGAGCTGTTCAATATTGTTTGAACCTGCTGTGATGGACAAATAAAGCAAACTGAAAGTTGGTCAAAATGAATGGCCTGAAAGAAGCAAGGATGCAGCTGACAATGCAGCACTGGCTGTCTTCAACCAGAGGGTGTCACTATAGTACTATCAAAGAGTTTGCTAGGGGAAAGTCGTGGACCAGATATTACCAGTCCAATACCACTGAAAAAACACTATCCATGTGTATTAAGATGATGATGATGATGATTACCGAATGTTTTGTATTGATACTCGGATACTCTTAACTTGCCTATGTGCAGTTAAAGCAGTGATTTTGGGTGTGCAGCAGTTTGAGTACTAGCCTGATTAATACACAAAATAATTATGTAAAGGCTGGACAGGGGTAGTAATAGGCTATGTGACATGTGGTCTAAACATATCACAATGTAATTTATGATTGCGGCATGAAGCAAAAAGCCTAATACCTATCTGTCTCAGTACGTCCTGCTCCTCCTTGTTGTGGCCTGAGATTGCCTTATGGAGGAGGAACCTGTTGGCAAAATTAGTTAGTCTAAATGTTTAACTGGGCACTGATTAAGAACTAGCAAAACCAATTGACAGTGTAAAATCCCCCCCATACTGTTTGGCAACAACGCCGAATATATGACAGCAATCCGCGCTTGTGGAGTACACAGGATCTGATTTCAGCTCCTGGCGTCAGGCGGGCGCAGTGCTGTCCAGTCATGACCCGGGTCACGAATAGACCCAGATTGTCAAGAATAGCGTCACCTACGTAAAATTATGGTTGCCGAAGTAGTCGGGATACCGTAGCCTTTAGCCTACATTAGTGTTAAGCCTGTTGCTCTAATTGACAACAACAAAACAAACTAAAGAACATCTTTCAACATACAGGCTGTATTCTAGAGCAGTCTCCACGTGATACCAGGTGCATTTCTTTCTCTGGAGGGAACTGACACTGCAGAGTTTAGTAAAAGATAGATTGTTCATTTGGACATATCAATTATTAGGTCTGTGACAGCAAAATTAAAACGAGGTTTGCCAAGATTCTGTAGTGCCCTCCCACTGAAACACTATCCAGGGACGGATCACAACTAACGTTACTGCTCTGACTGTTGTGTATTTTGCAAATATGATGATGTCACCAACTCGACACTTTCTTTAACCGATAGTCATGGCGGAGCAACAATTCCTAAACTTTCACTGGTGAGTACCTGTCTTCGTTGCACGCAGTCCGGAAGAATTGAAGCTTGCAATTATGCTCAGCCAACAAAATTATAAAATGTAGCCTACTCTAGGTCGTTGATTAATCTATCATAAAGGTTTGATCTTGTCACTGTGCGTAAACTTATTGTTAGCTTAGCTATCGGATTCAGTTTGATTGTAAAAGGCTGTAGGGTATTTAGGCTATGTGTGTGCGCGTTTAAAAGTTGATTTGGTCATAAAAACGAACTGTGACGATTTTATTAATCGCTTTTAGATCACGTTGCATTCATCCTATTCTTTAGAAACATGCAGAGAAGACAAAACGTGTTGCCTAACTTCACTGAGCAGTTTCCATTACGTAGCATAACGTTAGTTAGCGTTCCTCCAAGCTACATTGTAACCTTAAAGTGTTCTCTTGTCATGTTGTATTCAACAAATGCCACACTGGAGCGTATAGGTTGTTAACAGTGGTCAGGAAAAAATCGCTCTGAAACAAATGAATAAACCAGTAAACCAAAAACGAGTGTTTAGTCAATCATATTTGTAAGACATAATTACGAATGCAGGTTTTTGTGGTATTGCTCCTCTTTTTCCAGTTTCCAGAATTTGTCAGGGGATATGCAGGATAATTTGGATTTGTGTTTTTCTGCATCAAATCTTGGCTAGGAGTTACAAGGCTTTTAAAGCTATGCTGTCAAAAATACTGTTGCCCTAGTGGAGTTCAACAATAATTAGGCTGACACATTTGCTTTGTCAATCCATCTATTTGTGTGTGTGTGTGTGTTAGCTGTGCTGAGATGAGCCCACTGTACAGCTGCTGTTTTTTTTCTTGTTTATGTTGCCGAAAACAGAGCCTAATTGATGGTGCGTTCATTTGCAGGCAACAGTTCTCGGGTCTCACCCCGCCCCCCTTAGTAGTAGTTTTGCAAAGCTCAGCTGGCTCTCTTGGTAGTGGAGTTCTTAGTACAGAGTGGTGAATAACGCTGTGTGGCTTATGCTATGTTCAGATATTCCCTGATGACAATTTGTTTCAGTACTTAAGGATAGATATGCCATCATAATTGTAAACATTTGCTATGCTATTCAGATTTACTTAACACAATGTGTCAATATACTGGGTCACAGCATGCTCAGCTTTAATTCTGTCCTGATCTCAGAACCTCTAAAGCATTAAATGTCTATGAGGGATAATAAAGTAATCACAATCAGTTGTTCTGAAGGCGG
Source organism: Tenualosa ilisha (assembly GCA_015244755.2). Lineage (NCBI taxonomy): Eukaryota > Metazoa > Chordata > Actinopteri > Clupeiformes > Clupeidae > Tenualosa > Tenualosa ilisha. The sequence continues at coordinate 2,033,242 of PYXC01002776.1, read as the reverse complement.
CACTTTGTGCAAAAACATTTTTCCCTTCACGTAATAAAATGTGGATCTGATCATTTAATTCTGGCCATCTATACCAGTTTATTGTCACTGGAAGTGTGTGCCATGTTTGGATCCAGTGCAGTGCTTGTCAAAGAGCTATGTTTCATTTTTCTCTTCCATTTCCTCCTGAAGTAGAGGATAGTCAACTGTGAGCCAACAGGGATTCTGTATCTGATATCATTATTGCAATTTATACAATTCCATGAGGCTCTTTAACAGAAAAGCTAATACCTTAGAAAGGACTGTGTAGGTTGACATAGCTCTCTTTCCTGCAAGACCTAGAGATTTTTTGTCTTTGACAGATGATTGAAGGAACTGCACAGAAGCATTTGTCCCATGTCTTATGCCGGGTATATATAAATGCTTGGAGGAATGCAACAAGTAGATTCCAGTCTGGGCTTGAATAGCCAAATATCAGATTGTTTTAATGAGTTATTGGATGTAAAGCGAATAGCTTGACTTTCAAAATACAAATTGGTGGTTTCACCAACATTAGTGAAATGCTCCAAATTGTTTTCCATTTTCCCTTCAGGGCCTTACTGTTCACACTGGCTGGTAGGAAGTTGTGCAAACATTAGCTAGCAGTTCTTGGCTAAGTGCCTACTGTGTATATATGTCTGTATGTGTCTCAGATTCAATAAGACGTTGTCTCGCTGTAAGAGTCACAGAGCTTGGCTCTGAGTTTTAAAGGCAGGATGAGCCAGATTATGAGCTGGAACTTGTGGGCTATGCACTGTTTGGTGTCCAGGGCTCTTGCCACTGTATTATCTGTGCATTTTGTTCTAGCAGTTTTTATTGAAAAGCCTTGAAAATACTCCAAAACTTTGCCTGTCTATAAACAGAGAGGCTTACGGCGGTCATTTTGAAGCTCTGACTGCTGGCCTAAATATTTATTTAGTGACTTGAGCTGAGAGAAAAGGCCCACTGTCCCCTCACAACGAGTTGTTCATTCTCTTTCCTGATCTGATGTGTGATTTACGCAGCAGGGCCAGTCTGTCTGAGACGTACATCTTGGGAATGCCAAAGAAAATTGAGCGTAGAGGAGCAAGTGGCCACAAAGTGCAGTGTGTCTGAGTCATAGCACTGGGAAGAAGTCCAAAAGAATGTGTGCACTTGTCTTTCCACGCGTTTGCTGTATTTTCTTAGAGCTTACAGTATGATCAAGGAAAACTAACTATCAGCTACTTGCCCTACTGTGAGTGGACCTCAGTAAGGCTCGAGGACCATGTCCAATCCATGTGATCTTATGTTTGCTGAAAAGTGAGACTCTTTACGTGAAAATATTTACGTATTTTATTTATAATTTGGGCATTTATGTTGCTACATGGAAAATGATCTAAATCTGTCATAAAAGAGTCATTCATTGTCATGTTTTACCAAGGAGTTGGCCAGTGCATGTACCATAGGCATACTGTATCTGTGCAGACAATATTCCTTTTCTCAGTCATTGGAGACTTGCCTGACTCTAGTTGCAGTCAGATGTAGGTGGTTTCATCAGAGACGAGGAAAAAAAAGCAACAGTGACATTGTTGCCCTTGGTGCTGGTAACTGCATCTACCAGTTGAGCAAGTTCCCTCCTTGTAACAATGCTGACGTTCTCCTGCCAGTCCTGTTTTGTGACTTTTGTGACTGTTTTGTGACGTTTTGTGTCCACCAGAGTGCCTCAAAAACTATTAGAGGTATGTTTGTGTTTGTGATGCAAACATGAGATGATGTGTTGATTATTCGTCATCAGACAGATGTTCTTATAACCCGCAACGCAACTTGCATGTGGTGCTTGTGTGCATGTGTGTCTGCATGCCATTTGTGCAGTTTAGAAAGAAAAGCCTTTTTGCACCATAACAGGGGTGAGAATGCCTGTTTGTGGAGTGATGTGCGCGAGATTGCTTGTAGTGTGTGTGTTGTAATATCTGTGGTGTTGTTGACTGCTCCCTCCCTATCTACTTCTCTCATCTGCAAGTCAGCTGAACTGCAGTCGAGTCAGGGCAGCAATGTCTACATTTGCCTCAACATGAAAAGCGAGAGCAGATGGCATTTGTGCCTTGATAGGGATGTTTAAGGAAGTGTGCTCTGATGCAGGTAGCTACAGTTTCACAACTCAAGTACTGATTTTTTTATTCGGATGAACAACACTGTAGGAATGCATTTGGAATGGGACTGAAATCAGTTTGCTGTAGTGTGTTTTTTTCTGGAGGGAGTTTGAGTTTATTCTATGTTTCCTTTGGCCTACGGACTCTGGAGGCAGTGTTATTTCTTGTTGACCTCAGCCGACTTAGGCACCCCACCCCTTCCCTTTATCAGCTGTGTTCAGACAGTGTAATTGTCAGACAAGGATGCCTGGCTCTTATGGAGTTTTGACTGGTCAGTAGGTCAGAATTTTAGCAGCAAACTACAGAGCTAAGGAGAGCTCCAGAAAATGTGTACTTTTCCCAGAACATTGTCACATGTTCATTTTGTTCATTATGTACAGTCTGGTGTGTATTCTACTAGGGCTTGGCGATATGGCATAAAATTTGATCATGATATATTTTTCCATTTGAACGATAATGATTTTTTAACACGATTACAGCTGGGCAATAGAACTTCAAATCAAAATCATCTCTCATTGACTGGACGGGGCAGAATCACTTGACAACACATGTGTAGTGTGCTTTCAAGGAGCAGTACACGAACACACACAGTGGAATGCACAGAATACAAAGAAAAAGTTTACAAAATAAATAATAATAACAGCTCTAATAAACAATGATCAATAGACCTGTGCTTGATCACTCATCAGTGAACTGTTACGATTGCTTGATTAATTGCCCAACCCTACATTCTACAAATCTACAGCAGCAGCAGCATTTCATGTTTTTTATCAAACATCTGGAGGCCAGTTTTCTCAACATTGTTGCACAAGCCAGTGGGAACTTGCATGGTCCCCAGTATGTCTAGCCCTGTGTTAGGGTATAATGGTGCATTCCTTGCATTAGGCTACATATTGAACATATTGCATATTATGTTTTGAACAGATTTCATGGCAGTGTGTGTAAAAGCTCTCTGCCATTATTAGAATTGGTTTTTGAAGTGTGGTGGAAATTTATTCTGGACATCTTGCTGTCCTCTCGGAGGCCCTGTTTTTTCCACTGTGCCAGTCCTGGTGAGGCGTGTGGACCACTTCTGTGTGTGTGTGTGTGTGTAGGCTTCTCACAAGTGGCCATTAAGCATCTGACCTCTGCAGAGAGAGGTGGGCCTTACAGGCCAGTAATGAGTCTGATTATTCCTCAGGCTATGAGCACCATGCTCTTTACTTCACTGGAGGGAAAGAGACTGGCCGCTAAAGACTTGCTTGCTTCCTAGACTAACTAACATAAGGGAGTTTTTCCTTGCCCCTATTGCTCTTGGATGCTCCTTCTGTGAAGCGCCACGAGACAATACTATTGTAAAAGGCGCTGTATAAATAAAACTGAATTGAATTGAATTGCTTCTCCATTTTTAAATTCTTTTAAAATTAAGTTTGTGAAAAGTGTGGAAAAAAAATGATTTTTTTTTTTTTTTTTAATTGCAGCCAATCCAGTCCATGCAGTCAAGTTGTCATTGTCCCTTAAGGCCTGTCTTACCCACCTACTACCATGTGAATGAGTAAAATACCTTTTTGGCTGAGGTGGCTCTGAAGTTCTTTCTTGCATACGCTGTAAATTTGCCCTTGGAAAGGGAGCGTGTGCGTGTGCGTGTGCGTGTGCGTGTGTGTGTGTGCGTGTGTGTGTGTGTGGTGTGTGTGAGAGGGTTCAGTGAAGGTTCATCTCCCTCTTAATAAGCCTGTGGGCCTTGTGAGCCTTGTGAGAAGGGGGACATGCCCTGGCTCCCAGCCAGAGACTACACCAACTCTGAGCTCCTGCGCACAAAGCATCATCTGTTGGCCCCCCTGGACTTCAGCAGCAATGGAGCAGTGTTTGACAGAAGACAGAATGTAGCGCAGCACTGCCAAACCCTGGCTGTAACCCAATCTCAGGTAGGGGACCTGGCCGTGGACATGTGTTGGTGAAGGGTAAAGCCATTCCAGCTGCCAGACATCATGGGCTCCTGGCATGGCCTCCTTGGCCAGCCTGAGTGATTGGTCTGCTGGGCTGGCAGGGACTGCGCCATGTGGCTGCTGGTGATGAGAGGCTGACAAGAGGCTTGTCTCTGCTCTTTGGAAATGAGGAGCAGATGACTGCAGTGCTGGAAAGCTGATCCAGCTCTCAGGAGCCCCTTCCCCCTTCAGCAGGTCCTCAGGAGCACCTTGGGCTTGCTGCTTCGTGGACACACGGCAGACATCTTTGAAGCAACACTGTGCAAGCCTCTCACATATTTGTGACACAGACAACTAGTTTTGGTATCATCTTTCAAACTCATTTTGTTGGTGTATCCATGAATTCATGTCCTAATCAATACATGTGATTACCCACTTGCAGTAGCACATGAACTGGGATATTGAAATTGATTAAAAGGTTTTGCATATCTTTTTAAAAACTGCTGTAATGCTTTTCTGTTGTAAATTCAGTGAAAGAGATTTGGGTTGATGCTACAAGAGAATTTTCTGGAGCATCTATTTTATGGTTAGCTTTTTGATGGTGAGCTGAAGTGCACAAGTTGCAGTTCTTTCAACTTGACTGCAGGCATAGGCATGTGAAATGGCCCTCCACCAGTGTCATGGTTTTCCAGTTAGGAATGTGATAGGATCTCATTGTCTGTTTGCCAATCTTTCCTCCTGACGCACCTTTTTGGAGTTTTGAAAACTCAAGGCCCTTTTCATCTCTTCGAAGTTCACATAGCTGACCACATAATTTCCCTGCCCAGTTAGATGCAAATTAATCTGTTGTGTAAAGAGCACAGGCCACATGCCTCTAAAAGCACAATTTGGTGAGAATCATCTCCCCGTTTTGGAGTGGTTTATCGATTATGGAAGTTTGGTCCATCGCACCTATCTCTTTTCCCTTGTGCTTTCTAATTGAGAAGGCCATGGTTGTAGGTGAGCTGTAATTGCTAGCCTATATTCTGAATGCTGGAATGCTGTTAGAATGTGTTCTGCAGTTGCACCCTGCAGGTTATAATCCAGCCATTGTCATTGTTGCATTATGTCTCTTCCTCAACCCCCACTCTAGATTACTGAAGTCAGCTGTGTGTGACAATGGAGCACATTCAGGGAGCCTGGAAGACTCTCAGCAATGGCTTTGGCTTCAAGGACTCTGTGTTTGATGACACTTGCATGTCGCCCACCATCATTAAAGGCTTCCCGTATCAGAGACGAGCGTCAGATGATGGGAAGATCCCAGACTCCTCCAAAACAAGCAGCACAATCCGGGTGTACCTACCGAATCAACAGCGGACTGTGGTAAGTCAGCTAGCGTAATGCTTACCCTTACCTTAGGTTGTAGTAGGCAACAGAAGAAAAAGACACAGAAATCTGGCATCATACTCACAGTACATGAAACGGAGTGGTAAACAGTGCTGCCTTCTCTTCTAGGTGAATGTGCGCCCTGGAATGACCTTGCACAACTGCCTAATCAAAGCTCTCAAGGTCAGAGGACTACAGCCAGAGTGCTGTGCTGTCTTCAGACTACATCCAGGACAGAGAAGGTAAACATGAAGTCAAGTAAAAGATTGTTATTAGGCTGTTGAGCTGCTTTGTTTGTGTATTATGTTTATTCAAAAAAAGTCTTCACAAAGCCATGACCATGTGCCTGACATTGTGGTGACATGTAATGGATATTGCAGTCTGTGTGCCTGTATTAGCATATGCTGTAATTGAGGCTCATTGATTTGCGCCTAAGCTCAAAGCTTAGCAAGAGTGAGAAATCTCCGACACCCTTGTGCTGAGACAGTACAGTGCAGCCCAGACAAACACAGTTGGCTGGGGATCCTGAATGAGGTCACTCCAGGTCGCCACTCATCCCCAGCGCCCTGTGACTAATGAGCCATTTGTGTTGAGCACCAAACAATAATGAAGGACAGAAGGCTTGTGGGTGGAGGCAAGCGGTGAGCTTGTGGAAGCACCCTGTTGCCCTCTGTGCTCAAAAACTTGACCTGTTACCTATAGAGCAGGTGACACAATTTCATGAAGAAGGGAGTTAAAGAGAAGATAGCCCAGTGTTGACTTCAAACATGTTGTAGGCCACAATGTTCATGTGATATCATTGGGACACATGCCCTTTTTTTTGCTAACTGTGCCACTTGTGCAACAAAGTTTTCAGTGTTGTTTCGGATTGAGAATGGTTTTTAGTGGTACTCTGTAGATATGCTGATCTTTTAAGTGTTTTTAGTTAATTCATGACATTTGTAAACCATTTTGTCAGATCTGTCTCTGAACTTGATGGTTGTTGTCTCTTGTGCAGCAGAAAAACGCGCATGGATTGGAACACAGATTCTACCTCACTCATTGGAGAGGAGCTGCTGGTAGAAGTGTTAGATCATGTACCTCTCACTACGCACAATTTTGTGAGTACCACCCTCTTCCTTTCACCTTTGATTGAAGCTCATCATGGAAAACTATTTGGAAGTGGATGCAATCAAGCTGTCACCAGTGATATGTTCTGCCACATTATATTTCGAGTGCCTGGAATCTTGAGGCAAGGTACTTTTGTAAATGATGGAATTTTGTGCACATTCTCATTTTAAAATAGCCTCTCTTCTCTCCAGGTACGGAAAACATTTCTGAAGTTGGCCTTCTGTGACATCTGTCAGAAGTTCCTGCTGAATGGCTTCCGATGCCAGACTTGTGGTTATAAGTTCCATGAGCACTGCAGCACCAAAGTCCCCACTATGTGCATTGACTGGAACAACATCCGTCAGCTCCTGTGAGTCCCCCTCAGCCTGACACACAACACTCAGACAGGGCCCTGAAAAAAAGCCATAAAATCTTCATTTTAAAAGATCCATATTAAAGTTTGGAAGGAGGTTGTTGTTAGCAGGACTTGGGGCGATCTATTAGCAGAAATTCTACAGGATTCAAAGTTTTTGATTTATTTTTACTTTTAAGTACTTTCTGAGAACGAGTCCTTATGTATATCAGTGTGTGTAGTAGTTACAGGTTAAATATTTGAGTTTTATTTTTTCCATTTATTTTTACAGTAGATATTTACTGGCCCTCAGAAATACAGGCGAAACATTTCAGAATGGAAATACTGTTTAGGTAACTATGTCTAAGCATCAGTAGTGCCTGAGCACCAAGGTGCACACACATAAATACACACACACATACACTCATATGCACACACTCATATGCATGCACACATATGCGTACACACACACACTCATATACATGCACATGCGCACACACTGTCCCTCTCTCTTTCTCACACACACACCCTGGCATATACACAAACACAACAGACTTAATCTGCCATACACTACAGACATAGAAAGCTCTGCTTACACACACAAACATACATACATACACGCTCGCACACAAACACACACAAAGACACACATTTTGGATATTGGTGTCAGATTTATCAGATTAACAGTTTATTCAGCTTATGTCAATTTACCAGTGTCATGACTTCACACATTTACAATGGTATAAACACACACACACAAACACAGACGTAGGCTGACACTAAAAGCATTCTGATTAACATGCCTAGTCAAAAAACACATTAGACTCATAACACCACACCCATTTGCTCACTCTCTCTATCTGTCTGTCTGTCTGTCTGTGTCTCTCTCTCTGTCTCTCTCTCACACACACACACACACACACACACACACACACTATCCAGTTCAGTCCTTAGCATGTCACAATGAATGGAAATAGTAAAACAATGGGTTTAAATCTCACCATACAGAAGCACAAAATGTGCCAGAAATTCACAGCACCTTTGTTGATTGGTACTATGATTGGGTACTATGATAATAATAATGTACATGCCCCAAACTGCCTGTACTGCATAGCACCACCAACTATGTGTGATCTATTCAAATCTGTGCTCAGTCCAGACCTAGTGTGGCCCTGCTTTGGCTAAGAAATAAAAGAAGTCTATGGGGTTTCCCCAAAGTTTTATCCCACAGTGGAAACTTGCCAAGTGAAACAAACTTACTGCTGCATTCGTCTGGCGGTCATGCCATTTCAAACATACTCAATCTCAATCTGTACATTTGATGAATAAATGGCACTTGAATGTATTGATGGGTGGCGGAATGTCATGGGTTCAGAACCCACATGTGTGAGGATCCGTCATTGCCGCCAGCAGCTTTAATTATAATAATATAATAATTTGTAAACCAGAAAAGGTGATGACTTTTTGGTTAGTTAACAGTTTTCCAAGCCACTGTATCTCTAGTTCATCACTTATATGAACAGTGGTCACATAGTCACTTCTACCAGGCAAAAATGATTTTTGCATATTGACCTTATAGTGCTGTCTTTGGAGTTTGGGCTTTTATAGATGACTATCAATGAAAATGAGGTGAGACTTAGCACAATGGCCCATTCATTTGTTATGACTAGCTGTATGTTCCTGCTGCAGACCAAGCATCTTCCTGTAACTAGATTGTTCAGTATGACAAGTATGCATCAGGTCCTTGTGCAACAGTAGTGCAACTATATTAGATGTATCATTTTGATATTCAGCAGACTGCAATACCTCTGTGGAGTTCTTCGTATGTGTATTGCAGCCTTAAGATTCAAGATTCAAGATAGCCTTTATTACATCTCTTTATACTAGTATAAGAGAGTAAAATTCTTGTGTTTTTGCTCTTCAGCAATAAAATATAATTGAATGGTGTGTTAAGTGAGAGAGGGAGAGAGAGAGAGAGTGTGTGTGTGTGTGTGTGTGTGTGTAAGGGAAAAAATGGAAAGTGTTGTAGGGAAAAGACTGACAGGCACAGGCTTAGGCTGTCATTGTTTCACTGTTCACAAGCCTTGTCGCTTGGTGGAAAAAAACTGTTCTGGAGTCTGTTGGTCTGAGCCTTAAGACCACAATATCGCTTGCCAGATGGTAGCAGCTGAAACAGTCCATGACTAGGATGGCTGGGGTCTTTACTGATTCTTTGGCCTTGTGAATAGTAAACCGGCAACTAACACTAAGTGAATGGGACATAGTAACATACTTTCATTTTTGATTTGTTGTGCCCCATTCAGTTAACAATAGTTATTGGTTCATTATTCGGTCAATGTTGCATCAGATTTTCTGGTTTATCTACAGACAGCAGTCAGTGACCTTGAACAACAAGACTATTGACTGATTCACACCAGACTTCTCCTTTAAATGTAGACATGGATTCAGGATTTGTTATGAGAAATCAACATCTTGAAGTTAACAAAATCACTCATTGTGCGGCTTTGATTACAGAAACATGATGTGAGTGACTGTGTGTTCGTTTGTGTGTTTCTGCTTGATCAAGTCATGTTTGCTCCCTACAGGTTGTTCCCAACCCCAGGTGAAGGTGGGGGTCCATCCCTCCCCCCTCTCACAACTCGCCGCATGCGAGACTCGCTGTCCAGGTTCCCTGTCAGGTGAGTGAGTGCTCCTCTTCCTCTTCAAACTCCCATCTGCTAGATGAAGAGTCAGCACTGCAGTGCACAACAGAGCTGAAGCTCTCAAGTGTTTATCTATCTAGACTTTGATGCTTCCTCCCGCCCTTCCCTTCCTCTCTTTGACACCGTTATCTGATGAATGAGACACTTTCTCCGATACTCTATCAGTCCTGATGATATGGGAGCAGTCCCTATCAAGCTACAGCTACTATTCCATGTGCCATAAAAATGCTTGTGTCTCCACCGGTAGCCGGGATGTCTGTTACATAACTACGCTGAAAGCCATGGCTTTTGAAGACCACATCTCTCATCAGCATTGAAGCTATTCTGGCCAGGCTTTCAGTTCAGTGCTCTGTGTCCAAGTGAAAGGCTCAGAGCCTTTGGGACTGGGCGGGCACATTAGCGGTGTGCGCTAGGAGCATGTGGATGAGCGTGTGGGGCTGGGCTGTGGTAGGGAGCAGTGAGAGGTGTATATTCACTGCGCCTTCCCTACTTCCCCCTGAGGGGCTTTCCAGGCAGCCGCTCAGCACATGGCCACATCAGCAGCAGCAGCAGCGCCAGTCACAAGGCTGCTCCATCAGCTGCTCACAACACACACATGCAATATTTCCTAGGCTCCTGTTCAGTAAACAAACTATAGTTCCTTCAAGCAAAGGGCAGATCAGACACTGAAGGAGACTGCTAAGGGACTTTGCTTCCCACACGGAAACTAATTAGCACTCCCCTCTGTGTACATGGCTGATGTTTAAACTTTTGCTTGATACCGGTTTCCATTGATGATCATTTTTAAGTCTCTGTGCCAGAGACAGCCATGGCTGGAGGTGTCATGTTTTCAGGTTATCTGTCCAGCCGTGTGTGCCGATCTTGTGAATGCAATATTTCTATAACGCCTTGAATTTGGTATGAACATTGACTCAGAGTGAGAGATCAACTAGTCAGATTTTGGATGGCAAAAGTCAAAGTTGAAGGTTGCTTTGAATGTCTCCATTCTTGTGAATGTTATAGCTCAAGAATGCTTTATGACGCGTGCCTCAGATTCAGTCCTAATGTTTATATAACCTGCGTTATCCAGCTGTGTGGTGCTGCTCTTGGCTGTCACACCTTACGTCTTCCTAGATATGGCCCTGGTTCCCAGGCTGCTGAACACACACTTGTATAGGGAATGGTATAACACAATTGTATGGTATGACAAAAGCAGTGTTTATCATTTTGTGCAGTCTATTACACTTAAGTATTTTTGTTGCTGTCTGTGTCATATACGTGTCAAGTCAACTCCATGGCCTCTTTCATTTGAGGATGTTTTGATCTTGTGTGCTCTTTCTGTCTCTTTTGATCTTAATCCCAAAGCTCACATCACAGACATTCAACGCCTCATGCTTTTAACTACATCACTCCATACCCGCCCTCTGGGACTGCACTCTCCCATCGGCAGAGGTCAACGTCCACACCCAATGTGCACATGGTCAGCACCACCCTGCCTGTGGATGCCACGGCCTTTGAGGTAACTCTACAGAGATGCTCCCTCTTTTCGCTTGAATTGTGACCAGTGTGTCTGTAAATAGGCCACCCTTGAAAGCAGATAGGGCTATTTTTAGCGCTCTGAGGAATCTCAAAGGGCTGACTTCCTTCTTTTTTCCCCTTATCATTGTGTTCACCCTCTCTGGATTTAGATGTGTTGCTCAAGTTCCTCTGTCATATTTGAAATAGTTTTGTGCATTTCTCTGCCACTCAGTTTTCTATCTTCTTATTTCACATCTCATTTCAGCTTTTGTTTTTTTTCCTCTTCTGCAGATATTTTGAGAAGTAGCGGCTAAATATGTGTGTGTGCAGTTTGGTTTTGACACATGAGTCACGGCCCTAAACTATAGTGTATTTTTATTTGGACTCTAATGTCCAGTGTTTCCCACAGAATTTTCGGAGACTATGGCACTGTTGGGGTCGCCATGCTGTAGTGTTTATAGTTATGGTATAAGCTACTTCGTTTATTTCTTTTTTTTCTGGTTTGCTTTTGCTTTTACACAGCCAACATGAGCTCCCCTGCAGTGGCTTTTAGTGAAGATTCGTCTAAGTCATATACACAAATATTAATTTTATTATTTGTTTGAAGAGATGAGTTTTCTAAGTGACCACTTTAATCCTGTAGCTAATTAACAAGCTAAATATCGAACATGCTAGTTGACGTAAAAACTGCAGTGGAAGACATCGGTAAAACACCTGTAATGTTTGTTTTTTTTTTTTTTTTTGTTTGTTTTTGTTTTTGTTTTTTTTACAACAGAACAGGCCTGAACTAGAAGTTGGCCTACTGAATTAATGAAAAGTAATTCAAACAATAGAGACTGACATCGGTATGCGTTGGTATGGCAGAAAATATTTGTCACGGTCCATATTTAGACTGTGGCAGGAAACATTTGATTTTAGGCCCGCTAAGGTCTCGTCAATGTATGGGAAACACTGCTGTCTTTGAGCGTCATGTGCTGTGGTGCTTTCAGTCTCCCTTTCTCTCCTTCATTCTGTTCCTTCTGCTCCTTCTTCTCCTGATGCCCCCCCTGCCCTGCTCTCTTATGGGCTGGGCTGTAGCTAGATAGACTGAAAGGCCCTGCTAGCTCCTGGAGCCGGCGCTTTTGCCAGAGGAGAAGAGTAGGGACTGTTTGTTTCTCCAATCCTTTAATTGATGCCACCCAAGACCGTCCTGACAAGGTTAGGAGTAACAATGCCAAGTGTGCAAGTCCCAACGGACCAGTGGCTTGTCTGTTCTTTTGTAGATAGCATGTCAAAATAAACAAACCCCTTTGAGCATGTAAACTCTACTTCATGAGGGTCAGTGTTTTGCCAATCCTGATAGCATTAGATTGTTAAGACAGTTTTCTCTAATACCTGTTCTTAAATAAAACTATAAAATTAGAATAAAGTTGGAGGGTAAGTTGTATTGAATATTTGATTTAGAAATATTACATATACTGGGACATTTCATGACCCTGATCCCTCTTAACGTATTTGAGAGTTATGTGTGATAATAGCGCTCTTGACATTGACTAATGAAATGCTTTTTTTTCACATTTTTTCTCCCTTAGGATGCATTAAAAAGTCATGAGTCGGGTAAGAGGTTTTTGACCATTTCTTATTACAACTCTTAGTGGGTATGTTCATGTTCAGTCTTTTAGTAATCTTTACCACATTTCCATATACCTTGGCTGCAGGGAGTCCTCCAAATCTAAGTCCAACTGGCTGGACTCCGGCCAAACCCCCAGCTCCCATGCACAGGGAGAAAGCTGCCCCGTCCAGCACTCAGGAAAAGAATCGAATCGTAAGTGCACCTCTTTTTATCCCTTTGTATTTGATTTTTGAAATGACTTTTTTTCTTAAATAGTTGGTCCTTGATTGTAGAATATTTCCGTCACAACTCAGATGTATGCAGAATTCATGCACATGGCAGAATGTACTTTGTATAGTTCACTAATTGAAATGGATGTAATCAGCTGGGCATTAACCATAGCAAGCATGTCTGATGAGACTGATACTGCATGTGTCCAGCGTCCAAGAGACAAGCGAGATTCCAGTTACTACTGGGAGATCGAGGCCAGTGAGGTGATGCTGCTGTCGCGGATAGGCTCCGGCTCCTTTGGAACGGTCTACAAAGGGAAGTGGCACGGTGAGTAACGTGCACTAGATATTGGTGCATTTAAAGCTGCTTTTCTAACCTGGATTAAAATGCTGTGTCCTGTGTTAACCCTCCTGTGACCTGGGTGCTTTTACAGGTGACGTAGCAGTAAAAATCTTAAAGGTCACGGACCCCACACCAGAGCAATTCCAGGCCTTCCGCAATGAGGTGGCTGTTCTCAGGTTAGTCAGGATTGTATGTTGGCTTAAAGAAATACATGATTATTGCTCTTGTAAGGTGAAACAGTAAGTTAGCCATCACTAACCTATCCTGTACAAAATATTTGTCAATGATGGCTTGACGCCACTTTATTAACTATGTGAGAATTGTTTAATCCTCTTATTCTTTTTTTGCCTTTTATCACTCTGTATGTGGGATCATAGGAAGACTCGGCATGTCAACATCCTGTTGTTTATGGGCTACATGACAAAAGACAATCTGGCCATAGTGACTCAGTGGTGTGATGGGAGCAGCCTGTACAAGCACCTGCACGTCCAGGAGACCAATCTCCAGATGTTTCAGCTGATTGATATTGCCAGGCAGACGGCTCAGGGCATGGAGTAAGTTGATGTTGATTGTTATGTTTATTGTATTTACCAGACGTTGTTGTCCAATGCTACATTTCTAATTCAAATCACTAATTAAGACTCTTGCAGAGACAGTTTGAGGACTTTTTTGTCTCTTCTCTTGGGAATACCTTTGGTGTGTAGCATGTGCCTCATGGCTGTGATCTGTTGATATTCATTGCAGCACCTGTGCCAGCAGGTAACAGCAGGAACACTGCCTGAGAAACGTCATGCATGGTCTAGCTGTTGGTGAAAATCATTCCAAATTAAGATGCACAGCACACCAATGCACCTAATTGACTGGGCTGACAGGCATTGAGATGTTTGCACAAAAAGGTCCTTGTCATCAGGACTTTCTTCCAGTAGTGAGCATGAGAACCAGTAAAGAAATAAATTTGATGGGGGACTGTCCTTCATTATGTCATTCTAGGCAAAGAAGGTGTAGAAAAGACACAGATACTCACACAGTCTCTCTCTCTCTCTCTCTCTCTCTCTCTTTCTTTCTCTATCTCTATCTCTATTTCTATCTCTATCTCTATCTCTCTCTCTGTGTGTGTGTGTGTGCGCACCATATCATGTTTTTACCCCTATTGTTCTCTCTGGGTGTGAGGGTGCAGAATCCCATAACAAAACATATTTTTGGCTGTCATGTTTGATGTATTTATAGGCCTCCATTTAAAAAATAAGGGTATTTTCACATAAACACACCAGTGACATCATGTGAGGTTAAAACCTCCTCCCATTTAGAATGGGTTTGCAGGCGCCAAATGTGTCTTCAGCATTTTAAACACCTGGAAATCCTAACAGCTATTTTTATTCTTTTCAGTTATTTGCATGCAAAGAATATCATTCATCGGGACATGAAATCAAACAGTATCCTTTCAAGAAGATTTTTTTTTTTTTTTTCTCCCAGTAGTTTGTTGTGTTAAGAGCTTTGTTCCAAAATGCTGTATCATCCATTTAAGTGAATACTCATCCCTAATTTTTTATTAGGTATTATCAGCTGAGCTGAAGTTTGGTTGTTTTTTTATCTTCTCTTAACAGCAAAGCTACATGATTTTGACTACTTCTATTTAAATATGAAACATAGCGTTTTGTAACCAAACTCTTAGTATAGTATGGATGAAGCATACCAGTTTTTTGTTGCTCTAAAACATTGGTTCTCAAACTGGAGTCCAGGGGTCCGCAGTACATTACCAGGGGATCCGTGAAAAAGTTTGCCCAATAACATTTGAGAACCTCTGCTCTAAAACACTAAGGGCAGTGATGCCCAGTAAACCTGTGTGAAGCAATGCAGTAACCCTGCAGCCCAGTAAGCTGTCCTTGACCTGGCCACAGACATCTTCCTTCATGAGGGCCTAACAGTGAAGATCGGAGACTTTGGTCTGGCCACAGTTAAGGCTAGGTGGAGTGGCTCCCATCAGGTGGAACAGCCTTCGGGATCCATACTGTGGATGGTGAGGCTCACACAACAAAGATGTGAATTGATACATCAAACATTTACTTAAGCTTATCAGTAGAATAGTGGAATACTAGAAAACAGTAAATGAAGTCCATGATCATGTGGACTGGGGCTTTGTGAAGATTGATTTTCACATCACAGTATGCGTTATGCTGGCATATCCTGGCATCATGCTATGACACATTTGCAACAAATTCTAAATTATAACTTAGCATTGGACAATGTCCTCATTTATTTTGCTCATTAGCATAGATGTCTGCTAAATTCACATATAAATGTACATGCTATGCTTGCAAAAATGCTATGCAACCTCATCAACTATCATCATCGTCACAATATGACCATAGAGGAGAAATTTTCACAATAGACCATACAGTATTGCACAGATGGCTTGTAGGCCATGAAGCTTTAGTTTTCCTTGGTCTGCTTCCCAGGCTCCAGAGGTCCTCCGGATGCAGGACAACAACCCCTACAGTTTCCAGTCTGACGTGTACTCCTATGGCATTGTGCTCTATGAGCTCATGACTGGGGAACTGCCCTATTCCATGATTGCAAACCGAGACCAGGTGAGTGTTGACACGTTTGTGTTGTTTCCACCACTGTATTCCCTTGTTAGGCACCTTTTAATATCATCCATGGTAACAGAGATGATGGGGTCCTGCAGTTGTGTTACTTCTGACTGTAAGTAGAAGTGTCCCAGTAAGTGTAGTCCTGTGGGTGTAGTTTAGTGGAGTGAGGTTATAGCAAGTTGTCTTGCTTTGTATAAATTAACTAACATTGTCAGAATTTGTCAGTGGCTTTTTTTTCTTTGCTGCAGTTTTTGTTTGTCCTGCTTGAATACTTCCAAATGATGTGGAAATGATGTAAATCCTCATGTCAGTAACTGAGGGGCGCTAAAGAGTTTCCATGATGTGTATGTCTACTGTTGGTAAACTCATTTTCCCCTGCAGCCTTAAGCAGAGATGTGTGTTGCATTGTGCTTTGTAAAATGTCTATATTTCTTTTCCATTAGAATTCATGGATCAGTCACACACAAAATCGCACTGCGCCTAGATGTTTGTTTGTGCGCAGGCTGCTTTTTGTAATGCCAAGTTGCACAAGTGCTGCAAACAGCTAAATGCGTGACCTCACTGCTGAGCAGAGGGAAACAACTAGCTATCATTAGAAGGGCTGACTTGCACCTGATGCAACAGAAAAGAAAATAGAGGTCTGTTAAAAGAAGACCTGCCTGTAAATTTAAGGAAAGATGTTGGGAGTGCAGCATGTGCTTGCCTGGTGAATACCATGTGACTTGGCTCTAGAGGAAGACGGAGTGAGACAGAATGGGGCTGTGTGCCGTCTCTGTGAGGGAGACAGGTCATGGTGTTGGTGGCTTAGAGTGGAGCACTGGTTGAGTGTTAGGATGGCCCGATTCCCATCTCATGGCAGAGGGTGGATCACCGGCACTAAATTTAGGCCTCCCTGGTCTAGTCTGTGGCCCCATTCTGTTTTTTCATGTTCAAAACCACAGGACCAAGACTTGTTGGGGCCTCTGTTTTTGACGTGTTCCCACTGGAAACCACAAACTCTTTGCCTACATTTTCTCCACCCCTTTCATTGTTTCTGCCATGACTGTTATTGTTGAAGTGGAAGGGAACACTGTGCCAAGCCCTCACTGAAACCTCAGCTCCAGTCTCCTCTGCTCTGCTCTGCTGTGTAGGCTGTTCCCTCTGACAGTCCCAGTGGAAAGCGGTTAGAGTATCTGTCTGGCACTAGGCACCAGAAGCCTATGGGGGATTTGAAACCCCCTTCTGAGAGCAGAGCAAATGTGTCATATGGAAAAGTGCTCTGTTCAATTATTTCCTATCTAGCAAGTGTGGATGCAGGCCTTGGCCTAGTTTGGGATCATGTTACACACTCTTGTGGTATGATGCTGAACGTTATGTCATATTTGACAAACGGTAGCATATGGGATCTATGTTGGTCAACACCTTATTAATCATTTGGTGTTATCACAGAAGGTGTTCCAAATGGCAGTGCTGTGTACATATGATGGTTCTGACCACACCCCTAATAGATGACATGTCAACTGTTGCCTCAGATCATCTACATGGTTGGACGGGGGTACCTCTCTCCAGATCTTAGTAAGCTCTACAAGAGTTGTCCTAAGGCCATGAAGAGGCTCGTCGCGGACTCCATTAAGAAGTCTCGAGATGAGAGGCCTCTCTTCCCTCAGGTAACATCACACATGCTGCAATAATATCATAATTGGTCTGATCCTTGAAATGGAAAATTGTTCTGGCCCATGATGTTCTTCATGTAAATGGTGTCAAATAAATGAAACGTTTTGAACACAATTTGTAAAAATGTAATTACAGCCAGTATTTTTGTTGTGAAAAACAAAATCAGTTGGTGATATGCATTATTTGTTGACTGTTTAGAGGTCACAGAAACATCAAATACACAAAAAGTACCAAAACAGAGACGGTGTAAAGTGCATAATAACACTAGTTAACAGTGGCCTAAAATTGCATGCCTTAGTGTATTTGGTGTGTGAGTGGCAGCAAACACAGTGAGGTGTCTCCTCAGATCCTGTCCTCCATTGAGCTCCTGCAGCACTCCCTTCCCAAAATCAACCGCAGCGCCTCCGAGCCCTCCCTGCACCGCGCCACACACACAGAGGACATCAACGCCTGCACTTTGACCTCCACGCGCCTCCCCGTCTTTTAGCCCAGTCTCTCCTCCTCCAGTCTCCACGCAGCGCCAAAGTGCCCTTGGACATCGAGAAGACCCATCTCCAACTCTAGCATGAAGATTGGCCCCAAGGCTTCAGCCAGGCTTTAGCTTTTCTCTGGCTGTAGCCAACCTGGCTTGACTGCTGGACACTTTGAGCGGAGCTTTCTATCAGCCAGTGGTGGAAACAGGTGTCATTGAATTCAATTCACAGAATGGTCTAAGTATGAGTCTGAAATATCAAAATGGTCCCCAGGAGACGACCTTTTTGAACATTGGGTTCTGTGCTTACACAGCGCTTTCATACAGTATCAGATTTTTTTTTTCTCTAGAGGGACAAGATACCGTATGAAGGACTGGAAGAAGGTTCATATTTTATATCTGCTGTTCCTTTGAAATATGGATGATTAGAATGGGGCTTGTTCTTAAATCTGACCTGAATGAAAGACATTTCTCAGGTCCTGGAGAGTTGAAGAAATGTAACGGTTTGAATGTTATCCATACAGCATGGCTAGGAGTCATTAGTGTTTTTGACGGTGTAGATGTACAGTTCTAATTGATGCATTTCTCTCACTGACGTTTCTGTGAGATGAAAAGGCATTGGATTTGCTCCAGTCTGCACAGGGTATTTGTGTATGGAGTTTGCTTTATAGGAATGCTGCAAGGAGATTTGATGTGATTTACTAAGGCTCTATCAGAGCATCGTGGAACAGAGCATGGGGCCTCTTAAGAAATGATTAGGGATCTTTGTCTTATTGCTTATCACTGAGGATAAACTTGTAAACTTGAAAGATTGTTTATCCATTGTATTTTAATAAAATTAAGTTAAATACTTTGAATGGGGACAGTGTGTACATACTCCAAAATACATGTTCTTTATTTGACTACATACTTGGATACTTGAATACATACAGTAATGCTGGGCTTTTTTTTTGTTTTTGTAAATACACACACAGTAAACATGACCTATGAATGTCCTTCCATACATCACTAGAAGGGCATAGAACATTCCTGGTGGCACTTTGCTTATAAATAATAATAATAATACATACCCCCTGTAATTTGTACAGTTTTATATTAACATAAAACACATTTCATTTTTGCATGAAATTAATTGTTTAATATTAGGATATGATACATGTTTTTTCTGGCAATGCCATTTCACAAATACTTGTTGGGAAGAGAACTTCAAGTCAAATGATGGCCTGTGATGTTGACTTCTAGATGCATGAGAAAGACCAATCCTGTAAATATCCTTCACTGCAAACAAGTCAGCCATGTAAGAAAACACCATAACCACTGCTAATTAATTACACTTCTTTCAGTGCCAGTCAAGACTCTATATGACAGTATGATCAAAGTTCTTAGGACGTACAACATCACATGCCCTAATATTCAAGCTGGAACACAAGTTGAGCTAAGTTTGCAAACACCATATTTTTGATTGGTCATGTTCTCCACAAACCTTCAGATCAAATTGCCAAAGAAAGTTCCAGAAAGGTGCTAGGCAACGGGCACACAACCAGAAGTATCTGAGCTCATCTCCACAATCAAATGAGAGGTGGGTACATAGCGTCCCCTCACCTCTATGAGTGTGCTGCATGGTCAGGCCCTAAACTCAACTCAACTCAGGGTGAAACTAGCCGTGGACAAGAGCCTCTTCTCAGACACAAAGCTATGGAGTTTTTCTCTACAGCACAACTCTACACTTAACCCCAGAGGATGACAGGCATAAACTCACACTGGATTAATGGATTCACTTTGGCTTTTTGGTGCCAAATTAACTGCACTGTTCTCTAAAGCCTTCTTTGAAACAACAAGAGGTATCATTTTTTGGGTTCATCGACCATCTCTGGTTTGACCAAATAGTACTCAAAAGCAAGACAGCACATTCAAACAGAATTTGGTCTAAATCGAACACTTATATTATATATTGCATGATTTTATAGAGGGCAATTTTGACATAAAATGCTAAGAAAATTTGAGCTGCCTTATGTTTCTTAAAGTGGATTTCAACGTGCCCTCCAAGTCTTAAAATATGCACTATTTGATATAATTCTGCATTATTATAGAAATGGGCTTATAACTCAGTTGAATTAAATGCTCTAGGATCTAAAAAATAGTAAGGCTTCATTCACAAAATAGTAGACCATAACCACAGGTGTGATGTTAACTACAGGGAACATAATAGAAGGACTATGAACCTTAATGGTAGGTGGGAGTCATTTCTGACAGATTCAGCTTTCAGTCCTTCAACTCTGTTCCTCACAATGGACTTTTGTCTTCTTTATTTCATTGTCTTTTTTCCCTGTTTATTTAGCCACAAGCATTTCATGACCTCTACTAGCCTGAATAGACCTCATGTGCACTGACTGCTATTCGTCTTACAGAGCTTCTCTCTTGCTCCCAGAGTGCATTGGGAGCCATGTGCCACCGCAAGGATCCGTTTCTCAGCTGCCACCACAGACAGGCCGCTGAAACCTTACTGGGACAGGACACGTACTGTATGACAATCTGGCAACTATTTACCTGATTGCATTAAGAAAATATAGCAGCTTTCACAAACACAACTGATATTGGTGTGAGTACAGTAAATTTATCACATTTTGTTTTTTTTTTAATGACCCCATATACCGAACTGCCGTAGTCTTTCCCTAAAAATGTACCACCCATTAAAAATGCTATTTTAAAAAGCCTTATTTTCAACATGAAAGGCTTACTGGTGAGCACATTATTATTTTTTTTTTTATTGCCCTGTTCAGTACACAGTTTGCTCTGAGCCTGCGGATGCTCCTGTGGGCCATGAGTGGGTGGGGCTGTAGGGCGGGGTGGGGCGGAGCTGGTGGGTGGGGGTGGGGCTTGAGCTCAGCGCTGGGGATCAGTGTGGCCCTGGGGTTCCGCTCTCGCTCCCCGCTCCTGACAGCTGCATGAACAGATCCCCCAACTCGTTCACCTCATCATCATATTGCGATGCCCCACGGTGCTCACGCTCCTCGATGAAGTCCCACAGTCGCACTGAGTTCAGGAACTGAAAGGCAACGTAACAACATCACACTCAAACTCATGTTTTTGCAAGTTCTTAAAACCAGATGAAAAACGTTTGGCTTGACTGACAAGTCGGGGGACTGTCATTATAGGGTCAGGCTTGGCCCAGACCGCATTTTTAATTTATGGTGTATATCAGAGCTGCCGTCTTAAACTTAGTAGTGAAGGACTACATTGCAATGTGTTGCAATGTTGCTGTTCACTGTAACAGTGATCAACATGCAGTAAATGCATGCATGCTCTGAGAGTGAGTATTTACAGGGGCCCAGTAAAGGACACTAGATTGTGGAGATGATGAGGGGGAGAGCAGGGTCCCTGTCCTTACCCGCACATTCCCCTCCGAACTGAGCTGCTTGCGAGGCTTGTCAGGTTCTGCCAGTGTGCCATCAGGATAGGCGTGCAAATACAGGCACTTCCCTCCAAACGGGCACGTCCCTCGTCCCTGGTCAAAGTACTTGCAGGGCTTCTTGCTTCAGAGACAAGCACAAGAACATGTCAGACATTGCACAGCAACTATACAGTCTTGCACAGCAACTGCAAGCACACATGCTCAATGGCAACCTGGATGAAAGGCTGATGATGTATCTACTTTTGTGCTCTTTCAAACCCTAGTAATGAACTGGAAGTGGGTGCTGTACTGTTGTGGGCGTTTGTGGGTGGGTGTGTTTACTTCATTTACATAAAAAGAAATATCCACGACACCCCCATTGAAAGTCTTCCTGTTCTAGGGATGCTGTGAGAGGCAGTGGGAATGTGTCAGACAGGAGTCATACGTACAGAGAAACGAAAAGGGCCTGGTGATACACAGGAGGTGATTATCTTCTGGTCATCATCACTAAATATTGAAAGCATGGCTAATAGTGGGGCTAAATAGATGGACTGGTTACAGGTAACTGGAACAATCAACAGCTCCTGTGTGGAAGTGGCCAGGGCTGACATGGCTGTAGCAGGGGGGGTGGTTTCATCCTCTCTGCCTGCCAACGCTGCGGCTCTCCAACAAGCCTCTCTTGGCCAAGTAGCGGAGGGAAGAATAGAATTCATGTGAACCTTCCAAGCATATGAAGGCCATCAATAGGGGCTTCAAAGGCAGCTAGTGGTGGGGGGGACCTGGCTGTTGACCTTTGGCAATGCTATTTCTGTGGAGCCCCATGGAGGGGTCTGGCTGCTGCCCACTGGCTCGCTGTGCTTGGCCGAAGGTCACTCAACAAAAGGGAGCTGCTGTCTTACTGGGACGCTTCTTTAGACCTGCTCAGACTCAACTAGCATGCAAATTTTACAACTTTTTTTGTCTAGTTCTGTAGCAAAGCAAAAATCATGTACATCAAGCATTTTCTTTATCTGTGTCATGCCTTCAACTTTTATGCTAGACAAACTTCTGGCTGATGCTGCACTTACTCCGTAGCTTGGTATTTGATATCTAGTAATGACTAGTAATGATGTATGACACACTGACATAGTGTATTTCTGCTGATTCATTTATGAGCAAGTCGTGTTGTTTTTCTGGACCTGTAACCAGTCTACTTTGTGCAAAATATGTACATGATTTTATTATTTCTTCCTCATGTGATGGAAACCGATTACGATCCGTTGATGTATACAGTCTAACTACTGTGTACTCAGTGATCATTTTATAACAGTCTACTAGATTATTTAGGTTGTAAAATGAAGTTTAGACTATCTACTCTTGGGTGCTCCTTGCTGTAAAGCGCTAGGAGACAATACTATTGTAAAAGGCACTGTATAAACTCAAATCTAATTGAATTAAATTGAACTGAATTGAAAGTAGACAGTTAGAAATGTTTTATGTATTTACAAATGACTGGACTGAAACTGTGGATGAAATAGTTATGCCTGATGCTCCATGCACCAGCAATGGGACAGCTAGTGACAGACGGAGATGTTTACCTTTTGTGACATATGCTACCACTAGAGCGTTCAATACAACGTTGATGAAGACTGGTTAAAATGAGCACTTTCTAAACCGATTATTTGCCATTCGGTCTTGTATAATATTACTCTTTACCATTTTTTATGTATGTTACTAAACAATATTATGTATAAATGCACTGACAAGTTGAACTTGCAACACGCCCTTTAATTTAGTATGAATGCAGTGAGGTGTGGTGTGCATGTGGAAAACTCCAGAGGAAGTGAAAGTCCTAGCACAAGATTCAGTGTACCACTCCCAGCCCACCTTACCTGACACCAGATTTAAACTCCTCAATGAGGCGATTCTTCTCATCCTGATCCTCAACCCAGTACACACTAGGAATGACAAACTCAGACACAACTCTACACTCGGGACACGACCTGGGGACACAAACACAATGACACATTAAAGTGGTTATTGCATTAATTGTCAATTGTGTCAAATAGATGTATGCATGCCTTGCTTTTGGTCAAGAATACAGCAAAAATATATTTCTTGCTGCACTCAAACCTTTTCCATCAATAAAGACAGTTCTGTATCTACTCTACTGGGCTAAATGCCCTTGGTCTAAGTGTGATTGTGCGATAAGAACTGGAGCTCTTTAAATGTTGTCCTGCTGCCTCCTGCAGGTGTTTCAAGGAAAAGCATCTGAAGTTCCTGAAACCTGAATGGCTCCTCAGATTCACTTCTCTGCAATACTGCCATTCCACACATTTCATTACATTCACGAGTGTCTGCAGTTTGTTTAAGAGCTAGTTAAGGCCAAAGTGGGCAAAGTAAAAATGAAATATAAAGACACCAACACCATTTAAGAATAAAAATGTGTTAGCTTTGAATTCAGCATGAAATATTTCAAGCGGATCTAGATATTATTTAACATGGACTGGCACACCCTTAAACAGACTTGACTTTTAAAGTGAAACACTGGGGCTTGGGCACAAGTCAGACTTTGGTTTAAAAGCATAATTCGTTTGGTAGTTAGGACTTTATGCTTGATTGTTTTTTGTGTTTACAGCCAAATGGTTTTCATTGTGCTGGGTACTTGGCAAGACGCATCCATTTGCTATTTTTTTTAACACTAGGCACAACACAGTGCCTTGCTAATGGCCCGAGTGAGTGCAGTCCCAGCTTTGGTGATGTTTGGACAAAAAAATACTAAAGACATTGTTAAAAGAAGCACAGTTGCCTTCTGGTGCTCTAGCCGCAGTCAGTGAGGCATTCTGGGTTGACAGCCTGTTCATATTCACATCCAGCTGGTTATTGGAGCCATTTTCAGCACAGAATGGATTGCAGAAAGCCCTGTAATGTTGAATATGCCTCTGAACTCAACAACACAGACATGGCCTCTGTAGCTTATGAGGTTCATGTGCAAAGTCATTTCGCAACAACAAGGAAACTTCTGGGAAGTTAACTGACTTAAGCAATACTATGTAACTTTTCTGCACTATTTGAGGTATCCTTTTTATCACACAATTTACTTTGGTACATCTCCAAATTTATTTGGATGGCATTATTCCCACCATCATTCCCACAAGCCATTCAGGATTTGCACTCTTTCAGTTCTGTGTGGAAGGTAGGAAACCACCACAACACAGCATTGCTGACTTCATTGCCATCAAACACCAACTACCATCTTCTAGCAGTGCCAGTAAGTAAATATGCAGTGAAATAAAAACATGGAAAATATCTAGAAGGTTTTGTGTCCTTTTTAGGTAGCTAGTCCACTAGTTTTACACCAAAAACTCCATGCTGCTCTGATTTAAATGCTGCAACATTTTACCTGCGTCCAAAGCATGCTATTTCAACCATTTTTGGATCGTCTTAGTAACCTTCCTTCATACACGAGCCTGAGTCTACATCATCACAAATTCAATATGGACCGACCTGCACACATGTAACTGGACCAGCAGTTTCCTGGACAACACTGCTTGCACATACTCTGCACTAGTATTTGATAGTAAGGGTGGAATTATCTCTCAGGAATTTCCTCTTATTGTATCAGCCGGTTATTGATACATAATCCCTACTACACACACACACACACACACACACACACACACACACACACACACACACACACACACAGTAGTCCCAGTGACCATAACTGGTGCTGAAATGCCATTTCTACTTTGACAGGTCCACACCCTGTGGTTCCCCACTCACTTGATGATCTTGTTCTCAAACTGCTTGGCACAGCGCCACTGTCGGATGCAGCTCAGACAGTAGGTGTGGCAGCAGCTGGACAGAATGCCGAAGCGCCGGTCCGAGGGCGTGGCCTTCTCATACACCACCTCCATGCAGATACTGCACACCTTCTCCTGGCTCTGCTGGGCGCGGAACGCCTTCTCCATGTCCATCTCAAAGGCAATCATGCACATCTACAGGGGAAGAGAAGAGAGCTCAGACTCTCTGCAACTTGCCTTTGAGACATCAAAATTACTGTGAAAAATAATTAACTTCTTTTAATACTGCCTATACATGAAATGGAAATTCTCAAAAGAAGAACTATAGTACACATTGATTTTCTCTAATAAGCGTCTTTCTTCTTTTGGTCTATCTTTTTCCCAGTACATGTGCGTTGTGTCTCATGTGCCTCAAGAGCTAGAGGTAGAGCTAGCTAAAACCTTTGAAAAAAACTGTGATGCATGAACTGATAAGCACGTCAAAAATGAGCAGCAGGTCAAGTGAGCTCCCTCACCTTTTCATGTGCTCGTCTTTGCTCAGGGTCCAGTGGGTGCAGCACCTGTAGTCTGCAAATCTCACACAGGTCGCCATGGAGATAGGGGCAGTTGCTGCCATAGTGACACTGTCCAGCTGCCGCGTAAGGGCACAGTTGTGTCTGGGGCACCTCCGGGTAGGAAGAGGAAGAGGATGAGGAAGAGGCGGGGGCAGCGGCGGAGCACTCCAGCCCACTTCGGATAGCGTCCAGGTAGGAGTGGGATTTGGCCTGCCCGCCCCCGCCATCTCTGTACTCCCAACGCTCCTCCAGTGGCTCTGGTGCACTCTCTGCTGAGTGGAGGAGGCCTCTGTCACAGCCCAGAGCTGGAGCAGAACCAGCAAACAGAAACACAACACAAAAAAACTTATCGGGCCTGAACATGTCGATTCATGGTTGACTGTGTTGACATCGGACAGAAGACACAAAAAAAAGGCTAATAATGGAAATCGTGAAAGCACCTACCTCTGTCTCTTAGCACCACTGGCTTTTTGGCCTGTCTCCCGCTGCTTGTTGGCGGACCTGCCCCTGACATTGGAGGTCCTGAACTAGTGCTGCCTCTGCTAGCCACATCAATACCTTGAGGACCACTGACAGGACCGCTACCACTGCCACCACCTCCTCCCCCTCCTCGCCCTGAGATCTTGATGTGGTCATACCTACATAGGCAACAAGTCACATTTGTCAGGCAGAATCTACTGTTGTAGCAAAGTATTAAGACTAAATCTCACGTTCAACATATACATTTCAGTTATTAACATAATGATAAATGAAAGGCCAAAGTACTGAAGCAAATTCGAAACAATAAAATGTTTCGTTACAATGTTGGGGGTGAAAATAAGCAATAAATCTCTCATCACGAACACGCTCCAAAAGAACAACTCATCGCAAATAATAATTAGCAGATTTACATTTACCTGCAGCGTTCTCCATAGGCACAAACTCCTTTCTGATAAAATTTACATATTGTTGACGGTTTACTTGTTGCCAGGTCATGTGAAAACATACATCTGCTCCCTTCCCGACACACGCCGTGGAGGAAATACCTTCAAAAAAAAGGTAAGTAGGTGACATTCTGACGGTGCTAGTCAGGACAAGTTATAAGACCAACTTATTCAAGACCGAGGGAGATGTGTATACTAGATACGCAATTAGGACAATGTTGTAAGGTGTTATTTACATCTTGTTTCATTCGAAATAGTGGTCTACGGTAAAGTTTCATTATGAACCATGCATATTGGATGTTCTGTATGATCATGTTCTTGCTACAACAACACGCGACATTGACAAATTTAGCTAATGTTAGCCTTTTAGCCGGAGCACGTTAGCCACCAGGTTGCTGCATTTCTATTGTCTCATCACAGTGAAGTAGATAGGATCATACAAACATACTGCTTACATATAACTGATATATCTTATAACGGCATATTGGACACAGGCGTGTATCATTTACCTGCAGGTAACTTGCTTTGTGGACATTTTCATTCCATATGAGCTGTCTTGTTTGTGTTCCTGTTATTGCGTTTGAGTGCAACCCAAAACTATTTCCCACGTACTCTGGTGGTCGATAATCTAATAGTTCCGCAGAGGCGACTTATATTTTGCTGGTCATTGCACATTATTTACAATACACAATGTAATTTGATGTAACATTGCATGCATTTATTTACAGAAAAAATAATATCCAACTTAATATACAGCAGGTAGGTAAACTGCCAGAGACAGTTTTTGCCATGGCTGAAAAGCAGACTCCGCCTCCTTACCTGTACAGTTGTTACAAAGGTTATGAATGGAGAGAACAATTGTCAAATTTCACCACTGTGAGAGGGCTATATATCGTTTTTCCGTCGACTCCAGTTTTACAAATGTAGATTTGGGGGTGTCAGGAGAAAACGAATTTAAACAATGCCCCATCTGTTTTGAGACTTTAATATTTGACCTTGTCAACGCACCTGTCAGCATTCCTAGTCCATTTATCAATGGACATAAAGTTCCGTGTGCCTTTACAATCGGATCTATGCACGGGCCGTCTTTTCTCGGGTAAGCAACATGAACAGATAGCCTAAGCTACATTTGAAATGTATGCTGAATTTAGCATTGTCCTTTTGTATTTGCAGAGAATGGCATGACACGGAACTTCACGTTGGGATAACAAATTCCACAGGTAGGCCTCGGCTACATCTAGGCTGTAGGCCTATGGCAGTTTTTGGTATTCATAAATTGTAAGCTAGTTTTTATTTTTAAGACCGCCAACGGTTAAAATGTGCAGTCTGGCTTAGGCCTACTAAAAGGAAAAAACACGCTTAAACAGCAGCACTAAAGATGATAGGCTATCTATTTATGATCACTGGCAGGCTAGCACTGTGGTCTTTCTTGTGTTGTCATTGGTCATGTTCAAATGAAGCTAGAACAATTCAGTTCTAGATGAGTGGAAACCTAATTGTTTCTTGGCCCATAAGAAGTATCCATTTTGTCAGCTGTTTTATCTTATGAGAACTTTCACACTATTGAATACATTACCCCCTTTTCAGTTATATAAAAGCTGCCCAGATTACTGAATGTCTGTCCTTATAGGTGTGGTCTATAATTACACCTTATCTGGTCTTCGGAGAGATGAACATGGCTGGGAGAAATGTGTATGTTTGCAGTTAGTTCCACCCTGGAGAGACAGCCTAAAACACACCTGGGACCTGGAGCTTGAACGGTTTTGCTCCCTTTCTAGTTGGACACCAGAAAGGTATGGAGGGAAATAATGAAAGCAGAAGCACAACACAAAATATCTAAGACCATTTTAAAGATTGCTGGGTTGAAAGTGGCAAAGCTAAATAGGTCAATAACATTACTAGTTTGGTGACAGAATGAGACAGTTTTCCAGGCTGCTCATCCAAAAGCAGAAACCAACATCTTTAAATTGTGTTTTTCAGGTTTTATGAGGAGAGAGAGTTTGGTTCCTGCTGCTATGGTTTTGCTATGGCCTTTATAAACCACATACGGACCCTGGAAGGGAAGAGCACTTTGAGTAGGGAGGAATTCACTGGGACACACATCCTACCTAGAGTTAAGACGGTCTCAAAATACATCAGAGTTTATCAAGAAATATCACAGAATACTTTCTATATTGCTGACCAAAATGAAAGTTTGAAGACAGATCACAGCTGAGGAATGCCCCTAGCCTGTATCAGAATTAGAACAGTTATCACAGTAAACCTGGCTGTTAATCAAAATTACAACCAATTATGTATATTTAACCAAAAGTGCAAAATAACTGTGCAAATGCATCAAACAGTCTCTTACTTTCCCAACTTTCTGCATTAATGAGTTGTGTGCACTGTGCAGCAAATTATGTACTGTGCTTCAGTTATGCAATGTAAACCATGTACATGTGATACAGTTGCACTGTGTCTGTTCTCAAAAGTGCCTTCTGTCACACAGGGTAGGGTAGCTTTGTTCTGTGTGCTGGTGTGGGGGTTAAAGATGAAGATCGTATTTCAGTGTGCACAGCTCCTTTCCTGTGCTCTGATTGCCGCTTATGTGTAGCTTTCAATTGAACTAATTGAAAAGAGAAAGACTAACTGTGTCTTATCTCTGATGCTCATCTCTGCTTAACATGTCTTAATTAATCTTGCCATTAAGTGAACATAATCAAATGAATATAATGTGGCACATGCCTCCGGTTAATAAATTGTAGGCCTAAATATGATTTATTTATCCCTATGTATTCATCATGCTGATGTTATTTAGCTAAACACATTATACCTTCTCTGAGACTTTTACGTCTACCTTTGAACTCTGGATTACATCACACACCACTTAGAAAATATTCTAATAAAAGTTCTTACACTAACTACTTTTGTATTCTAACTGATCAGACAGTATCCATCAGAAACACATGGCTACTGCCGCTCCCACTTGGCATGAGTACACAAATGGATCGGCTAGTGCTGCTCAGCAGGTGTTGGGTTATGTGAAACTGGATAGGCTAATGGTTACAAATAAGGTTGTCTGAACGTCACACAACCTGAGGTACTACTAGATCCCCCTCAGCCACCCACAATGCAGTGGTAGGAAGGTATAGAGGCAAGCCTTATTGCTCCTGGAAACTGTGGTGTCCATGTCTGTTCTCCATGGACAAGAGTGTGGTGAGGTTTAGTCACTGCAACAAGGATATCTTTTGTTGCTTCGTGCCAGAGGAATGTCCTGAGTGTGGGCTTAGCTTCAGTGGCCGGAGGCTGGAAGAGGCACCTGTTAGCATACCTAACCCTTTCTGCAATGGACACAAATCTCCATGCTCATTCCTGGTGGCTCCCACAGATGAAAACAAACTCAGGTGGGTTGAGAAGTTGCACGTCGCCATGTTGTTGCATTAAAAAATAGCAAAATTTCTTGGAATTATCACAGCACTTTTGATGGGCTGTTTTCTACCGAAGTTACTGTAATATTACGATCAACTATATTATGTGATTGATGCTTATGTTCAAAGCAGGGATTTTGATGGAGGATCTGATCTACATACAGGCATCACCAACACTAAGGGTAAATCCATTACCACTAAGGGACTTAATCCATAACTGATACTGAAAATCTTTCACTTACAATAGAAATACGCATCATGTTTTGTTTTCATAATTTTGAAGGAAACCATGTGATGTTGCTTTTTAAAGGTGTGGTGTTTAACTACACCAAGACTGGAGTGCGCAGAGATTACCAGGGCTGGGAGAGATGCATCTGCATTCCACTGGTCCAGCCTGACATGTACAATCTCCTGGACCAGTGGGACCAGTACCTAGACAAGTTCTCCAATGCTCAGATGTGGGACCCAGTCTGTCAAAGGTAGGCTACCATTTTAGCACTGGCCATTTGAAGTAGAAAACTACATACCTGAATACAGCGAATGATCAGGGGGGTATTCCAAGTAATAAGAGTAAATAAAGCTAGAGGTGTTGTAAATCTAATGATAGAAGAGCCTGGAGTCATAATTATTTTAACCGAACAAAGCAAGCAGGCAACTCTATTAGGAGGTTTACCATTTCCTTTAGCTTATCTAACCAAGGTTTATGACTAACCACCGTCTTGGAATACCCCGCCCCCCCATGTGTGTGTTCACAAAGCTTTTCTTTAAAACAGAAAAAGGCTGAGTATTTCTTGGTGTCTCTTTTGCAGTTTTAACGAAGAGACCCACAACTGCTACAACTATACTCTGATGTTCATAAACTGTGTGTTAGCCACCCAGGGCAAACGTATCCTTAGCAAAGATGAATTTACCAAGAGTTTTGTCCTTCCTCGGATAAAACGGGCATCTAAATACACCACCCTCTGCAGAGAGATCTCCCAGAACCACTTCTATATTGTGGATAGTCCTCAAAAGGAGACAGCAGAAACAGATGGGGATTGCAAGACTTAATTGAGGGAGGACTGGCTGGGGCTTCATGCTGCTTTAATATTGCCACTTATGATCCTATCATCCTGTCAGGAACAAATTCTACATCCCAGTAAAGCCTCACATAGAACCTATTGGTTGTCAGTCAGGTAAATTGCTACAGATAGCGTACAATAATAATTTTAAAAAAATTAAAAATAGTCAGATCATTGAAACTGGACTATAGCCACAGATAAATAAACTAAAGTGATCTTTAGTATTACAGATATCACTCTGTAATGGTCTGTGAGCATGCTGCAGCTTGCATGCCGAACATTGTTATCATTCACATAATGTGTCCTGGTAACACACGCACACACACTGTCTAACCACAACAATGGGACTACATGAGCGTGACAAACCCAAATGACCCAACCTCCATATCCGTCTCAAGAGCTGTCTGTCTGATTAGCACGTTCATGTTGGGGACCCCATTACCCACTGAGCTGTCCTACTTTGAAGCAGCTTTGAAGTTAGGGTCTAAAACTCACAACCACCCTAAAGGCCATGCTAAAACGTGACCGGCACTTAGGATGGCTGATTGGTGAATTTGTGGTATTGGCATGGCGAGTCATGTAGGAAAATTTTTCCTACATCTTTAGTGTAGTGTTCCATCTTGGAGCAAGGAACCAATGGCCATGTAGGGTACTGAGGGGTGCATGTGAGAATGAGTGGACCTTATTTGTCCTTCAAGTGACTGCATAAATTAAGCTAAAACCTGGGTTGCTTGATTATGGAAATAAATAATTATTATTCTGATCTTAATTGAAATCATGATTATTTAACACAATTATTCATTAATTTTGGATACATGTTGCATTTATTTAAAGGAGAAATCCAGCGTAAATCAATCCATATATTTCTCCTTGACTCAAAATTTCCCCATGAATTTTTCATTCATATGGTGTGTGTGTCATTCATACAGTGTGTGTATGTGTGTCATTCATATGGTCTGTTTGTGCATGTGTGTCATTCATATGGTGTGTGTGTGTGTATGTATATGTCATTCATATGGTCTGTATGTGTACGTGTGTCATTCATACGGTGTGTGTCTGTGTCATTCAGTACACCACTCAAACACCACCCAGTATCACAAATAAAAACTACTCCAGAAGCTGAAAGTTATCCCATTGTACTCTTTTTAACTTGTAGATGATCTGAGTTTTAGTCACCTTTTTCTGCTGAAGAAGTGCACTGCAACATCCACAAATGTGCTTTTTATATGACAGACAGTTGCAAATGTATTCATGAGCAATGACTATATTTGAAGTGAATGTTTTGCAGAGCGCTCCAACAATGCTTGGTCTCCAAAGCAGTTAATGAAAAATCTGACAGTTAGATTCTTAAAACAGCCGCAACAAAAGTTCATTGGCAAAAGAATGATTAAAGCAAATAAAGTCCACTTGACTGAGAGTTGCAACATTTCTTCTAGCGTCATGTGGACTTTGGCTGCATCTCAGCTCTTGTGGAGATCCTGCTGCCTTCTCAACATCAGTTCATTTTCTCTGTCTGTCTTTGTAACAGTGACACACTAGTGGTCCAGTCAGTGTCCACGCATCTACATTTCATCTTGGTCAGTGCGCTCTCGTGAGGATATCCATCTGCTTAAAATAATCTCCTGCAACAACAATACTGTATTAGTAAAGTAGATCAAACAAGACAACCTACTGAGACAAGAAACAGTCATCAGGCCCCACCTGCACTTTAATCTTCTTGATGCACTCTGGAGAGACGAGTATCTCCTCAGTCATGTTTAGTGGAATAATAACATAGCAAAACATTAGTTCCTGCAACAGAAAAGACACTTCAACAAATGCATTTCACATTGCTTTCCACATGCATTCATTCAACAGCTGCATGAGCAAAAATATGTTTTCATTATACTAGTTGTAGAATTCTGTTTAAAATTATAAATTGTATAAATGTATAAATTGTTTAAGTGTTTATTTACATGTACAACTATTGTTTCATGCTTTTGCCATGGCTGCAGGCATATCCTTGTGTGAAGCCTCTTTATGCCTGTATAAGTGCATGGCTCTGAAATGTATGCATAGTGCATTCCTCTGCAGTGCTGGGTACCATGTTGTGTCTTGCCTAGGAGTTGTATACTAAGTCCTACCTTAGAGACATTGCCAGTGATCCTGCTCAGGGCTGCCAGAGAGCGCCAGCTGAAAGGCCGCAGTGTTGCCCCCTTAAAGGACTCATCTACTCTCTCCACCACCACAGAGTAGCTGCACACCAAAGGGATGTTGAAGGGGACATTGTCAGGGACATGGAGGTGTGAAGACAATGAGATCTGCTTTGAATCCCATAATACTCAGTGGGGTTACTTCCAACCAATTGGAATCATAAAAATGTCTCCATGTGATTTCATATTCAGATGCAATCATCTCAAATCCCAGTAATGTGTTTACTTTTCAAATTATTGATGGGAAAAACCAACCTTGCATGATAAAAAGGTGGTCCTTTCCGGTAGAGCACTGCAGGAGACAAAACATTGACAAGCTCTGAAGGATCACCAAGCAAACAGACTGTAACTCTACTCATGATGAGACAAACAAGTGTCTTGTGTCAGATGTGAACGTGACTGGTTATTCTATCCACAAGGAGCTCAGTAGCAGCAGCACATAAGTGGTCAGAAGCCAGGAGTCAGCTCCTTGTCGTGACCATCATCATGAGCAGCACTTAGGCAGGTGAGGAAGGCCAGGAAGCCTCTGCTGTAGTGCTTCTGAATTATTTAGCTGCTGCCGCTGAGTGTTACTTAAACCCCAGTGGAAAATCTCACTCACTGACTCTGGCCTGGCAAAATTTGGCACCAGGCGAGAGACAGAGAGTTAGCACATGATCTTCTAGTCAAAGACTTTCCATTAAATGCAAGCAGGCCCCAGGCTCAAGTCATGAATGTTTAAGCTAAGGACCACACTAATGGCTAGTGAATATGTGACAGCAGTTAGAAGATGCCAGCTTTGAACTGCCAAGCACTGTCACCTTCAAACACAAAAGACTAGTGCATTTGGTTTGTACAGGAAGAGAAACAAGGTACTAATTTATTTAATTTACTTATTTAAAGTACAAAGTACTATGTACCAATTTAAAAGAGCAAGAAAGATCCTCAATGGAGGCAGTGTAAGAGTTATTAGTCCCAAACTAGTTCACAAATACAACACATTAAGTTAATTCTCACTGAAGTCAGAGGCGTATTTCACGCCTGTCTTTGGTACCCATCCTTTGGAACGGAAGTAGTGGTATGCCGCGTAGGTGGTCTCAAAGTTAGGCTGCACGGAACGAAACGTTCCCCACAGCTGGATAATTGATAGTGGCTCCTGTAAAATACAGCAGTCTCGGTAAAACAATACTGATATTATTACACATAATAAATTTGAATTTGGAAGGTTACCTCATGGTCATAAATCGACAGGCAACCCAAAGCATAGACCAAGAAGAATGCCTGAAACATGAATTCAACAAAGAAACAAGTAGTGAGGATCTGGAGAAACAATAGCTTACTCACACAACATTCTTCTTCTGGGTGTAGAGTGAAGGGTTCATTTGGGAGAACTCTTCAAATTCACCCCACATTAGGTTTAAAACAACACAGGCTATTCATCACAACTGAGCCCTTCTAAGTGAACTTAATCATGTTTGATGTCGTATCAGGGCAATAGATCCAGGAGAAATGAAGCAGTCCAAACAACAAACACTGATCTCCAAAGTCAGCTGTGATCCCTTAATTGTCCCCCTTAGGCTGCTGCTCTTGGAAATCAAGCACGTTAATCACGCTCGTGGCCTGGAATAGAGATGTCAGCACGTTCACACTGAGGGGAGGCCCGTCGTAACGCTGCCACGTGGAGAGAAGACCTCGCCACATTCACAGATTTGTCAGCTGTTTATGTTGGCCTTCCCCACTGTGCTAGCCCCGCTCCAAAAGCAGCTGTGGCAACACAACTTAATTGGCTTTCTATTGTCTTTCCCCCCACAAATTATTGCAGATACACAGCAAAAACAGTCATCCAGAGTACTATGGATGATAAACACTTCATGGGGCTCATCAGGCCAGGCTCACCTCCTCCAAACTCAGCTGTAGGTATTCAGTAATCCGGAAGGGGTTGATTCGACATACTAATTTCCCTGTGCCACAGGCCTGGAGGAAACAGAGGGTATCAAGTCTTACATACACTAGCCTATACATTTGGTTCTCTTCAAACATCCAAAAGACTTAAAGATACAGTCAGCAATGCTAAGCTGCTTGTACACGTAACTGTACATGTAACATTCAGTACTGTCTCGATCTGCTAGATCTCCATCCTCAGAGAACACTGTAAAAAACTGAGGGGTATTCCCAAAAGGAGGTTAAGTGGCAAGCCTGGGTAAGTTAAGCCGGAGGTCGTGGTAAACCAGATAACAGACGAGCCTGGGGTCCTCGTTCTAAGGCTACTTTATTAGGAAGGCAGATAGCGTAACTTGCCCAGGTTTATAACTGAAAGGACAAGTTTGTTATTACTGAAAGACCGTTGCTCGACTTGCACTTACATTTCTCAGGCTTGATCCTGACTCCTCAGTGTCCTCCTGCTCCTCCACAAGAACATACTCAGCACCTTGAACGTCAGCTTTGGACAAAGGTGCAGCCTCCAGCTGACTCTCCTGCAGTCGGCATCCACAGTGGACGATCCAGTCGTCGTGCCTCAGACACCTGATCTGAGACAAGGCCCTCTGATCTAGCTGCTCAGGCTCCTCAGGGTAGAGACTGGCCAAAGGGTCATAGAGAGGGTCCCCTTGCCGTCGAGGCTTCTTAGCCTCAGGAGAGTTCTCACCTTCATCTTTAGCCCCAACACTGAGCTCTTCACCTCCAGAGGATCCCTTTGATGAAGAACCCAGGAGATTTCCAGTTGTGTACTCACATGCTTTGGTTTTCCTCTTTACGTGAGAGCTGAGAGGAGTCTCAGCTTGTCCATTTTCCTGATCCGTGCATCTTTCAGTTCCAGGGCATTCCACAGGTTGGGTTAACCTCTCAAGAGTCTGACTGACAACCTCTTCTTCCAACCCCTGAGCCTGCAAAGCCTCCTGTGCCAGCTGCACCTGCGTTTGATACCTAAAACAACAAAGCCAAATGTGGTGTAAGCGAGAATGATTGCACAAGTGTAACAATAAGATGGACAGGCATATGGCAAGCAAAGTTTGGCAAGTGCACCTTGAGTATGAGATGATGGGGAGATAGACGTCTCCAAGATCTGCAAGTGCAAACCAAAAAAAAAAGCATTTGCCTATTTAATAGGGACTTTGATATGAATAATATGACAAAAGTAGGCCATGAACTCACTTTTCCACTGCGCAGATAGGCTATGTTCTGGTCTGCTTCTAGACAATATACCTTTGCCAAAATAGCCCTGTGTTAGAATATTCAAACGTTACCATAAGGTCCATTTTCACGCTGATGAATGTATAACATCATGACTGTAGTGTATAACGTGACACGAAGAATACAGGGTTCTGGACAGGAGTGAGCTGTATTCTGTGGACCTACCTTACTATACAGGGACTGTATATGATTGAGATCTCGTACAATTACGTGATTATTAACAAGTTCAGCTTTGAATACGAGCTGCTGCTGCTGCGTCGCATCCTGTTCGAGTGTTGGTATGGGCAGAGGCGCCTCATAAGTTTCATAAACTCTTGCACGTCGTTTAGGTGCTTGAAAAACAGCTTCCATCAAAGCGCAAGTTCTTACGCGACTACTTTGGTGAGCACGTTGTTTAAGGTTTTCGTTTAATGGTAAATCTCCATTCCGAGTTGACTGTCATGCACGGCAATCATTCTCTCTAGAAACTGACATTAACGTTAAACAAAAACTTGCTAGTTCGGCTAGTGAGTTAATGTGCGCTACAAAAAAGGACTGCTAACGAACCGAACGATACCAAGTAAAGATCATTCCAACTATCAATTTACACAATTTACACTTGGCTTATCTAAAACGACTAAATATAACAGTGAAAATGAATGGGTGTGTTTATCCCTACCGCAAAACGAGTGCACAAGTATGCATGCATGTCACATTGTGTGTTACTGCTATTATTTCCCGTGGCGTGCAAAAAACCCAACTTTTTCGTTCCCACAGAGGTTTGCCAAATACAGGGCCTAATGGAGCAGTTATCAAACGTAACAAAAAAATTGATTGATTTTTTTGTTTTAGAAATGTCATATTTCCAACTTATTAAGTCACCAATAAATTAAACAATATAAACATTATAATTCACAACAACAGAGTAGGGATTGTTGGTAAGAGAAATAACAGACAAACAAAATAATTAACACTAACCAATAGTTAGCTCAATTAAGCTAGTTAGCCTAAATAGTGACATAAAAGTGTTTAATGCAACAGCAGATTAATGTAGTCTACAGAGATGACCCTGTTCACCATTATGACCAGTAGAGGGAAATGTTAACTAGGCTAAAATTTTCATAATTTATACATAAGCCAAAATAATCTTAAAGGCATCACTGAAAAGCAAGAACTCGGTGACAGTCTAGCAAACAAACCATAGACCAGCTTGCACACGAAAGGGTTTGCTTTTCAAAGTCACTTGTCAGGGAGAGGCAGTAGGAGCAAAAAATTGTAGCCTTACTGTTTTGTTTCTGCTGGCTCACTCCACTTACCCACTGTCCTGTGCTGTGCCACTCGTCTACTGTCCCATGTAGGTTTACTGTCTCGTACCACTCGCTAACTGACCCATGCAACTCACCCCCTGTCCTGTGCAACTTGTCTACCGTCCTTTACTACTGTCCCGTGCCACAAGACTGCATGAGTGGCTGGACTGGACCGTGCGCAGGAAGTAGGCCAGTGACAGGACAGTGGGTAAAACATCAGCAACAAAAAAATTCTTGCTTCTACAGCTACTAAAGGAGATTTCACGTAGCACATTGATTTTGGTCAGGTCTCCATCTCAATCGTCTGCCCAGGAGGTCCTTTCTTTTGAACAGAGTTATAGTTCTGATTTACCCCTACATTCTTCTCATGAGCTTCTAGAGGCTGTAGTGTTTTTCTTCTTCTAGGTGCCTATAAATAGCCTATATAACAGACAAATTAGTTGCCTAATTGGTCTTGCTGTTAATGTATGTATGTATGTATGTATATCACGGTGATGATGATCTGCTCCAGTAATTCCTGCTGGAAAGAAAAACAAGTGCTTTTACATGCTAAAAACAAACAGTTTCAGCCTATGTTTTAGAGAGAGAGAGAAGAATTTAATTGTCTCTTCATAGAAAATCTGATGCAAGGAAAAGACTGACTTGGATAGTTGGAAAAACTTGCACAACACACAGTCAAGCTGATTGTTGCTGAAGGCTTACTCAACAGTTTCTCAGAAACATGCTATGTCTTTCCTCTTGCAAGAAACTCCATGTGCCAATTCACTTCATGGATGAAGAAAATATGTCTGGTAGATCCAAAACATTGGATTTTTTAATTTAGTAGTCAAATGTATAATTGTTTATTACTTAATCTTCAGAATTTGAGTGATTTTTAGTGCTTTTTTTTTTTACTACACTGAATCACGCTTTCCATGAATTAAGTGTCTAATTTCCAATCAATCAGTCAACTCAGTTTTGCCATTCTCTTTTAGAATTCTATACCTTTCTGTGTGATTTCATAAGGCGGGGTTGGGACCATTGTTCGATTAGACAAATGACTGAAATGTAAATCTACTGTGTTCACACGCTCCTGGGTCTAGGCCTCTTTAAAATCTCTTTTGGGAGTTTCACACAGGAAATAGCCACGGCTGTTGTGTTACCCTAAAATGCCTGTTATTTTCAGCTTAAAGTAATAAAAAGAGCAAATGACACAGCACCTCACTGACACACTGCAATAATACACCAATTATGTATTAGTTTAAAGTCATTAAGACTGAACGAACCCTTTTTGTTAGGTATTGGTATATATATTTTTGTAGTAAAGTTTGATGAATGAGTTGGACTTTCCAAAATATTTACCCTCATGGTAAGGAGCAACAGAGAGTGAGAAAAAGAAAGCGTGAAACATGTGAGGGAGCATTTTTTGACCTCCTAATCCCCCCACTCCCCTTCTCCCTGCAAGGGCAGGTGCCTCCTGTCACTGACAAGCCTTATTCATGACTGAAATTCCTATGCCTTCTTCAAACAATGAGGACAGACCCAAGCTGCTGCTTTTTAGGGGCCTACAAATATACAAAATATAATTTCCCTCACCGAATGCTGTCTTTGGCTCAAGTCCTTAATGTCTTTTTATAAAGCCGGAAAATTTATTTTTTGCAATTATTTGGCAGAGCCAGCAGAAGACTCTTGGCAGGATATGGTCACCAGAGAATTGGTAGTAACAAAGTAAGGATATGCTGACACGACATAAAAAACACATTTAATCATCATCATCCTCAAAGCAGTCATGAGGCAGTTCTCCAGAATACCCACCTGCCAATCCTTTAGTGTACTTGCTGGGCCAGTGCTTTCTCTGTCGCCTTTTTCACATCTAGAGAATACCACCACCCCCACTCCGTCTGTCAACAAGATTTACAAGTTTATGAAATAAAAGACTTTCTTTTCTGAACATATTGCTACAGTCACCAAGACTTTTAGATACACATTGTACAATATTAAGATCAGACCTTATCTCGCACAGCATTCAACTCAACTTCTTGTACAGGCTATGGTCCTTCAAAACTGGATTACTGTAATGGCCTTTTGGCGAGACTCCCTGTATGTCCATGTATAACTTTTGCAGATAGAATGCAGAAGTACATCTGGTCTTTGCTCAACCAAAAGGGACACTTGTCCCTTTGCACCATCCTTCAGTGAAATGATCCAGCCTTATAGTCCTAGACACTTCACATTTCACTCATCCAGTGCATCTACGAGCACTTGTTGTGTACGCTGAGTATCAATGGGACTTCACTGGGACTCTTTTCGTTTAGCTCTGTACCTCAGTGGACACAGTCATGTTCTTCTGCCAGCTAAACATCAGAAAGATGTTTAAAGACACATCTCTTTACTTGGTACTTAATTGGTTAATTACTTACATATTGCTGAATGCCACTTGTGATTTGTAATTTGTTTTCTTGTTTAGGCATTTTTGTCATTCCTAGAGTCTGCATTATGGGGCATAGTATAGCTGAGCCACCAAATTATAATATCTGTAAACTATGGACATGTAAACCATTCTCACTTAGGCACTGTTGTCTTTTTGTCATAAGAGTCGCAAAATGTGTAGCAGAGACACCATATTAGGATTACCATTAGACTATTATTTATTCATTTATTTACTTAATTAATAATTTACTGAATTGTTCTCATTTTTAATGTAGTGCTTTTGTATTTCACGTTGCTTTGGATAAATGTGTCTGCCAAGAACCAATAAACACAACCATAGTAGCCTATAAACTTCAACTTGAATGGAGAGTAAAGCAAACCTTCTAGAACTATTCCTATCTAGCAGCTGGAGGTTTGAAGCACTGTGGAGTTAAGTCACAGAATAATGCAGTTATTCTCATGGGAAAACAATTGATGCAGTTGATTTAGATATTAACTTTTAGCTTTGTCATGATTAACAGAGCTACATTTCACAAAGAATGTAGAATCAAAGTGAAAGACAACTCTATTTTTGTCAGGAACATTCAAGAAACCATGCTACACCACACTAAACAGACTTCAGACACAGGCTTCTGTGACTGAAAGCACATTTGAAATGATGTTTGTAAGTGGATTTTCGTCCAGCAGATATCCATCTCCTGAGTCAGTTCAAATGAGTTCATATTTTGCAATCACAACAGGGTGTGTTTGTTGAAACACGCAATAAAGTCATGATGTAATGACAGCCAAATAGCTTTGCGTGTGTCTGGATTGCACAGAGTTTCCCAGGGTTACACTGAGTAGGTAGCAGCTGAACAAGAACTGTCATTGGAAAATAGTTACACAAGGTTGACAAGGATTATGACAAGTAGTTGTTTCACCAAATAACTAATTGCTGGTGAGTGTTTCCAAGAGGGAATTTTTTCCAAGAGGGAAGGTTTTCAATGTATGAACTCGTACATAAACTTGTAAACTAAAATGTTATATAATGGATTTATTCAGACATTTATTTCCCAAGGCATATTTAAAAACAAAACTTAAAATATTTCAATTTTTATTATTCTGATAATAAAAGGCACAGTTATGTATTTCCCTTTCAATTCACAAAGGCACAAAGACTCAAAATCATTTAATCAATCAGTGTTAATGGGAGCCATGTTTTTGCGGGTTGTGCAAAACCTCAAAAGAGTTACACCATTCAAAATATCATATATTGTGTACATTTTCAGAATTAGGATGCATAAAACCTTGAGGGCCTGATTAAATGCAAAAAAAACTGACAAAGCAAAAAAATGATATACAGTTTCAAGACATAAAAAGTATTCACAGTGTCTTTTCCCCCTTGTTCAATCCTGTATATTCAAATCCTTGGTAACTCTTAACAGAAGACTACCTGACGTAGCCAAGGATTTTTCATACAACAACAGACCCTGACATGACATGGTAATTCATAACACTCTGTGACCTAATACTATTGATACACATATATTTCTATTGTGTTACCATGAGCATGTAACTGTTTCCTGAAGGCATGAAGCCATTTCTACAGTTGTACAGCTTAGCTGTTTAGATTGGCATGAAGCTTTATTTTATTGCTCAGGTATTTTGGCTTAAATAAAAGGAACATTTTATCAATCCGTTTCATCAAAGCATTGGTATCAACACAAAAAAGTCAGCACAGTCTCACAGAAGCATTTAAATGCAATTGTCATTCTTCCTCAAACACTGTTAGCCCCTGTACCACACCCATGACCAAGAGCAGATCAGCAGCCTATCATCCAGTGTGAGAACATCTGGGCCATCACCATCCAGGGCTGCCACCAAAAAGGCACAAACGGAGCTACAGATTTGGTATCACATTACAAACAACTTTTCTCATTTTTGCTAGTACAAGTCTTTCATGATCTCTTGCATAAGCGGATGCATAAAGATGTCAATTTCTGACTTCTTAATCTTTCCGACCAGTTGCACATGATCAGAAACCAGCTGCCGGAGGTCGGTCATCTTCTGCAGCACCTTGGCGAAGAGCTGCAGGGAGTCAGGATGGTTCATCTTCAGCTGCAGCTCCAGAGAGTGAAGCACCGTCTCCTGCAGGTCCTCAATAGGCTTGACATTGAGCAGACCTGGCCGATCTGTGTAACAGCAGGAAAGGTGAAAAGGTCATCTTCAAGTATCACAATATGGGAATTCTTCTTTATCAACTGTGTTTGAGAAGACATGTGAATGGCAGTCCTATCTACATAATAGATTGCCTTAAAGGCTACTTATTCTGGCAGAAATCACACAAAGAGGGTACATTCTATTGTCTCTATTTCTTGTCATCTATTTTTGTGCTTGAGAGTTAATTTTTCACAAGCTTTCGTGATATGGCCCTGACAGTGATCGAGTCAAAGTTCAAGGTTGAGATGTTATTAAATGACCACAAACTGTTGACCAATAAATCTGTTTGTGATAACCATCTAACAAACCAGACTAGACTGGCTCAAGACAACACAGGTGGTTAGCACAGCTCACACATTTCTGTCACACTGGTTTGCTAAAAGAACACCCTGACATTCAAGTTCTGTGTGAGCTTCTATCAAGTCATATGAGCCATGTGCCCATAATTAGCCTGATGCTATCTACAAATTCTGGCATTAGCCGCTCCACATTTTTATCTTGTAGAGGTGGACCACATCTTATCTTCTACAATGAGTCTGATATGATGGGAATGACTAAGCATTATGTTGTCATGTTATTGAATAAATGCAGCTTTTTCTAAGGCACACTGGAGACTGACAGCTTTAACAGTAAATGACTGACCACAAGCAAGAAGTAAGTCTAATCATATTTTAGTGGTATTAAAGGAAATATGGCCTGTTCGAAGTAAACAAAATGTGACTAGTCATAAAATTTTTGTTGATTAACAGCCAAACAACTCAACTTGCCAAACTCAATCAATCCCAGAGCGGAAAACAGCTTCTTACAACTGTCTTATCTTTCAGAAAATAAATCCAATCTTGAATTGAGCTCATCTGACTTTTTATCAATGGAGGTTTTTGGAGAAACAAACCTCAGAACTGGTCAATGTTTTAATTAAACTCCAAAGAAATAGTCTACTGTTTATTTAAGTTCAACTTATAATCTTATAATAGTCCTCTGTTTTTCTTTTTTCCAACAGGGGGACTTGAAGAAGCATTTCAGAATTCAGTAAGACTTTATTTCTGTGAAAGACTTGTAAGTAGTTTTTTCCTCTGGCAATCATACTGAATGTACAGCATGGTGTAAGGCAAGGGTGGTCAAAAATGTTTGCGGGCCACATATTTAAAAATCTAAGATGTCAGG
This sequence comes from Tenualosa ilisha, assembly GCA_015244755.2. NCBI lineage: Eukaryota > Metazoa > Chordata > Actinopteri > Clupeiformes > Clupeidae > Tenualosa > Tenualosa ilisha. The sequence goes on along the minus strand of PYXC01002776.1, from coordinate 1,989,785 downwards.
GGCCAATGCAAAATGACGAGCAGTCCAACCAGTTTCAAGTGAAAAAACTACTGTGTTTTAGATCAGAAAACCCGCAGGCTGTCCAATATTACATGTCACACCAGAACTGAAACTATGATGTGCAACTGATATATAATATAAGATTAATGTAACAATGGGCCACATTCAATTTTATTGTTTGACTTCATGGCTGGCTGCATGGAAGAGAGCAGATGGCCACAAATGGCCCCCAGGCCATAGTTTGGTCACCCCTGGTGGAAGGTATTAGTAAAGTAAATCTTTAATGCCCATCCCTCAACAACTTTACTCACCTCCACTGAGGATGACAACAGCGAGAAAGAGTGCCATGTCACTGTCATCCAACTCCAACGAGTTGAACTTCAAAGAGAACTCAAATTTGGGCTCCATCATCTGACTGAAGGGCCTGCGCAAGCTTTTGAGGAACTCCCGCGTCATGAAGATCTGGCCGTATGCAATCAGTGTGCCGTCCTTGTTCATGAGTGGTGACATCATGATGATGAGCACCTCAATGACGCCGTACTTCAGCAGCGTCACCTGGTCATTTAAGTCCAACTCCATGAAGCCTGGGATATTCTTGGCAAACTCAGTGACCTCACGGATGGCCTCAGCTGCCCGTGATTGACAACGCTGGAGGAAACGCAACTCCAGCTCATCAACCACGTTGCCCAAATCTGACTGCTGCTGATAGGATGAAGTTGCTGGGATCTGTTTGCAGTTAAAGAACTGCTCCCCCTCCATAAGGGAACGCAAGTCATGGATCACAAAAGGCTGTGTGTGAGAGAAGGAGACAACAAGAAATCAGGAATCAAACAATGGCAGGAATTTCAGAAATAAATAACTCCATTTACTTTCTTTCTTTTTACAATGTATGCTCATGCTTTGAAAGCGAAGAGTGTTCACATGTGTACAAGAGTTGTTCTATTCATCAAACTTCGAATTCATAAATGATGAGAGACTTTGAGAGACTTTGTCATTGTGGTTATTAGTTTGAAGCTATTTAGAGAATATCTAAGAATGGTGCACTTCTGCACCCTTTCTCAGAGGTTTTCACACCAGACCTGATACAGCATTTATCTATGACGTTATGGGGAAGCTGTTTCCACAAGACCTCACAGAATGCTAATATGGTGGCTGTACTGGCGAGTGAAGAATGGCAGTACCATAACGTCCTGTTTTTTCAACAAATTGGCTCTGCATAGCTCATAAATGTACTATAGATTCTCTGCATGGCCAAAAAGAAGCAACAAAGACAGCAACTTTTCTGGTCCATTATTATCTGGCTTATCTGGTTCATATTCCTTTCCAGCACAGAAATGCCTAATGCCATTATATTTATCTTTTATGTCAGATATTACCAAGCAAAACCCCTCATTTCATGTCATGTTTTACTTGTATTTTGTGAGGGCTATATCATAGAATTTAATTTTAACAAAGTCAAAACATTACAGTCCTTGAAAAGATGAACCTGGTTTGTGGTTTCTAGAATTCCACAATATTCAGGCAGTTCTTTGCTATTTATCAAAATCACATTCCACTTTAATGGATAAACGAATAAAACTGAAGGCCTATGTTTATTTCTCTTGAAAAACATGACAATTTTTGACTGATTCCAAAAGTCTGAAGCCCACAGTAGCATGCAATAGCACCCTAGGTTATATCACCAGCCTTTGCCAGGTTTCTCAACCATTGGTAAGATGTCATTGAAAGTTTACTGGGAGTGGCTCTGCAAGCGGAAAATGGAGTGGACTTTTAGCTTGTGTTTACTTAGGTTAGTAAAAGAAAGCAACTATTTTTTTCTGGTTCAAAAGGGGGACATTTTAGCTCTTTTTAAAAGTCCTCTGTGAGTAGCCCTGCCTACGTTTTCACTGCTTACAATAGCTTATTAAATGAATTAGTATCATGTTGCACACAAAGTGTCCATGCTGCCTTCAAAAAGATTAATTGGCTTTTCTTGGAACAATGCATCATCCAAAGAAAATAGAATAAATTCTAGGCAGTGTTGATTTGGTTTCACTAAAGCTGAAAACATGACAAAGCCCATTTTTGAAAGCAGTCTGTCTGGCATTCTACAGCTTTGCTCTTTGTTGATCTAAAATATGAAGTAAAGATTTTGAGCAGACTAAAAATTAGTCCATTTAAAGTGTACTTCTTTTTCTGGAAGGAAATGGTGAATAAATAAGTAAGTGCTTCCTATAATTTGTTTTCCAGCCTTGACTCCATCTCTTCTACATATTCTGAATTTGAGTGCCTAGCTTATTCTATTTAATTAACATCTCACTTTTTCTTAACTCACAATGCACATGTTGCTGAATTTAAGCTGAAACAAACACACCCAGAACATACTATCATCAGTGTAATTATTACTTTTTTCTTCTTCTTTGTTTCATGCCCAGCTAAAAAAAAAGGTGTAAAAGACTTTAAAAAGGGCCGTGTATGACAGAACAAACAGGATAGTCAATAGAAAACAGGTGTGTCATGCTTGCAGCATCACCTGAGTGAAAGTATCATGAGCACATGCTCAGGGATGGAAATAGTGGTGCAATGACATGTGATGTCCCAGCCAGCACCTTTAGTAGTAGTGTAGGAGTATGGTATGTAAAGCTTTTGTCCCGTCACCTGCACTGAACCTTGGCATGCATTTCAACTGTGATGAATATCAGATCTGGTATGCTGCTAAATCCAAGTTCAATGGGGGAGATCCAACTGGAGGATTTATCTAAACACCTTTCACAGAATCGGTGTCTACAGTTAGAGGAGTTTTTTTAATGTTGTTTTTAATGTCATTTGAAGTAGTCTGTACTAGCGAGCAAGGGAGTGACAGAAGCCGAGTAGTGGAGCTGTGACTCACAGAGCTGTCGCTGGTTTTGCCCGAGAGGATAGCCCTGGCCTTGGTCTTGGTGATGGGGAAGTGCTTGAGATAGGACTCATATAAATGTTTGGCCAGGGCCCGCAGGTCAGCCGACTCAGGGTGCATGTGGTCCACGTCAGCCGAGACCTCCGCCAGGAGCTTCTCCTTCTCTGCTTGGGGCATGCGGCCAAAGCGAATGGCTGGGAAAAAAGCAAACATACAAACATTATTTTTTTTCCATAAAAGAGAAAGGGTAAAAAAGCCTAAGGGTTAGTCTTTGCTCATAATTCAATTGATATGGAGGAGTGAGTGGGATGAAAACTGGGAGAGGCCAACAGGCTGGTTTCCACTGTTGGAAACTAACGACAGCTTGATGAATGGCCAACAGGCAACAGGAAAATTCCTTTATATCTTTTAAAATCACAGGCAAATGCTACCACCACTTCATAATCATGAACATGAAGAAGTCAGATTTATGTCATCTGATGATAGCAGTAAAATATTAATAGCCACCGATAAGACATTACTTGCCTATCCTATGTGCACTTATTTACATATTCACAATGACAAAATATTTGACAACACAGGATGACAAAGTCAGAGTAATCTGTGTTGTAAATACATCGTAAAGGCCTATCTGTTATTTCTTATCAAGTGAAGTAAGCTGTCATAGAATGCTGAACTTGTAACACAGTACAACACAACACAAAAAATGAAGAAAACCCTAACTAGTAATGTTAGTATTCAACAGTCCATCCATCACTTCTCCAGTCATGCAAGTCCTTAACCAATAACATTTGAGAAAAGTCATTTGACACGCTAGACATAAGTCTAGAATTTGTCTTGGAATAGCAAGGACACGTTAACGTTGTGTGTAACACATTTCATAATTGTAGACATGTGGTCTTTCAGATGGTTTGATACAGGCATCCAGGTAAACACTTCCACATGTTTGAAATGCACATTTGCTCAAATTGCCTTTTGACAGGACGCTGTGATACGACAGTTTGGCCTGTACATGTTCCAAATAATTATCCACGCATTCGTTTGTTGTAGCTTTCACACCCTTGTGCATGTCCAGCCTTTGCCCTACTGTCTTGGCAGACTGCCAGAAGTGGTGACACAGCAGATTTGTGGCAGCCGCGTCTGAGCCTCTTAATCATTGATAAAAAACGGGGAAAAAGGAGTCAGCCTCAGTGCACATGAATAGAGTGAGCGGCAGAGACACTGCGTGTGTTTGTTTGAGTGGGTGAGTGCAGGTGTGTGTGTGAGTGCATGTGTGTGTGTGTGTGTGTGTGTGTGAGAGAGAGAGAGTGTGTGTGTATGTGTTTGTGTTTGTTTGTGTGAGTGGGTGAGTGCAGGTGTGTGTGTATGTGACTAGGAGTGAGTAAATGTATGAGAGAGGGATGAGATACAGAGAGAGATTGGGAAGGGGTGTGTGTGTGTTCGTTAGAGAGAGAGAGAAAAAAAACAGAGAGATTGGGAGAAGGTGTGTGTGTGTGTGTGTGTGTGTGTGTGTGTACATGAAAGTGGGCGGGGAGCAGCAGGGACCAAGTGGAGCCATGGGCAGGAGAAAGCCGAGCCAACCAATCAGCAGTCAGGGCACGTTAAAGACGAACTCTGTTGACCTCCCCAGGGTGAAAATACCTGTAATCTGCCACAGTGCCCACCAGAGCTGTGGCCAGAAATGCCTGCCTGCTTATTACACTGCCTACCTGCCTGGCCTATAGGCCCTCTGGGAATACAACCCAGAGCAGTGTGTGTGTGTGTGTGTGTGTGTGTATGTATGTGTGTGAGCCCCTGCCACAGTAGGCGCAGCAGGCAACCACACAGAGGAAACTCAGCCCAGGCACCAAAAAAGAGAGAAAGAGAAAAAAACACAAAGCCTCAAAAAGGAAATTCTGTGAAATGTCTTGCACCTTCTTGTAAGTTTGAGGGGTGATCTGGAGGCTGGTTTCCGCCAGGCACCTGCTCACTCACCGTTGTGTGACATGCCCACCGTCAGGCACTTCTGGAAGCGGCAATACTGGCACTTGTTGCGGCTCTTCTTGTGGATGCGACAGCGCAGGTCACAGTGATCATACACCAGCTTTAATCTGATGGTGCGGCGGAAGAAACCCTGGGGGAGAAGCAATGGATGTGGACACCTAATGAGCAAGAGGGAGAACCACTCTGACCTCATCAAAGCAGACCCTTCATAGTGACTCCCGCATTAGAACTGCTTTGGACATTTTTGGCAAAATAAAGTACAGAAATACACCCATAGCCTCCCTTCATGAAGTGGACTTCATTCTGTCTGTAATCTTTGCAAATAGCCAATTAAATGATGCCATCATCAGTCTTGTGTTTATTAAAGCTGTGGGCCTTTCCAGAGTTGGGACACAAGTGTTTGAACAGAACGCCTCCATGCATCTCTCTGGCATTGTTGTCATTGTTTTTTGTTTCTGGAGTGCATTGCAAAGTGTTTGTCTGCAGGTAATCACCTGCTTATCAGTGCAATAAGCTCACGCTATAAGATGAGACTGTATAGCTCGCTTTGGACTTTGGCAAGATAAAGAGCCTTCAGGCAGCAGCTCCTGTTAGGTCAGACTTGATAAGGCTGCTAGAGAGGAAATGCCTTCAAACAGACATAATGCTTAAGAGTCACTCGGAACTGCGTGTGTGTGTGTGTGTGTGTGTGAGAGAGAACATATCTGTTCTGTATGTGTGGTGGTATTTGTTGAGTATTTCTTTTCCTATGGGGCTCAAGATTAGATGTGACTGTCTTAAATAGCAGAACTAATAGCAGAATTAGCACAACAATTTCCAGCCTATCATACTTCATAAGATCCTCTCAAAAAGGAGTGACCTTATTGGCTGACCAAAACAGCCCTGCTATTCACTGCCACAAAAATGACTAAAGAACAATGTCCACAACTAGCTCAACACACAGCACCTCGGTGGTGAATGGAAATAATATTGAGGATCTTGACCACAGCTATATGTAAAAAGGGTGAAACTGAAATTCAAATAACCATAGTGGTTGTGGCTGTAGTGATGACCCATGTATAAAAATCAGCTTTCATACCACAGAACCACTATTCACTGTTAACAATTTGACACAATGTAATATCTCTTATATTTATTGTTATTCCCCATTAACCATTCAACATATTGAAAAACTGGTACTTGACAGCTATGTTCTTTTAACCTCATTCACCACAACATCTAAAGGGTGTTGACTATATGAGCTGGAAATACACCTACACCTTTGCATAGACTCCCACTCTCATCTTCATGTGGCAGAATTACGGGGAAGACAGGAGGCTGGCTGTGAACCCTGAGGTGTCTGGTGAGTCATTTAGTGCCACGTCCCCACTAGTGCTTAAACAGGTACTAGACTTCATCTCCAAACTACATGGTGGATTCCACATTTCAGGAGGAAATAATTGGGGAACATTTGGGGAAATAATACATGGTATCATTGCCATGTATATTATCAACAACTAACAGAAATAATAGAACTATTCTTTGATTCTTCTGTCTTACCATACTTTCTTTAGTACTGTCTTAGCAGATGAGCTAGACAGGTGCATGTATTATCAGGCCAGTGACGAGTTCTGTGTCTCTTTTAAGTATTTCCAGTATTTTATGAAAAAAGGTCTGATACCAGAAAATCTTTGAGACCAAACCGTGGTGTGTTCATTTCAAGAATATTTTCAGAATGATACATGTGCATACAATTCACATGTACACCCTGTTAATCTAAAATTATGGGTCTGGGTATTAGTTGTGTTTTTGCAGTCATCTTGAGTGAGTGCAGAACCAGGAAATCAGTGTAAAAAAATCATGTTCTAGGTAGCATTTCCTCCCTCCGCAAGTCAAGGCATCTACAACTGCCTGTAAATGTGCCATGTCTGAGACCGGTGGAAATACACCTCTGAGGTTTTGGCTCGCCTACTCGGGGAGATTATTTTTATTCAAACACTTCTTCATACGTACAACTCTGCCCATGTATATTTTCTGCCCAGTGAGTGGAAACTTGTCATGAGCTTGTGGCTGGGGTGACAGACAGCGATCAAGTGTGAAAGATTTCAGGCTAAGACACCTTTTGACCCTGTTCACTTATCCTCTGCACAAGTGCACCCATCACATGGGGTTTACCGAACACAGAAGAACAGGTTTGAGGTTTTGGTAAGAAATTGATGGTTTTGATATGACAGGAAGTTTGATTATAGCTAAAGGAAGCCAGCTATAGGGTGCTCTGCTAAACACTTAGAAGAAAAGAATATGTCTCACTCAAACCTACCCACAGTACCCTCAATGATATGAATCTTGTTTTTCAAAATTAAGCTAATTTATGTACATATTAAAAATGAAGTTGAGAAGTCTTGAAAAGTTCTTCCCTTAATAAAAGGGACAGGAAATAACCAATGTTATCAGAGAAGTTTCTTTAGCTTTGCATATAATACTTTGAATATTAATAGAAGAAAATTACACACGCTGGCAAAAAAGAAATGTCCTCTTTAGGTCTCCTTGCCCATGTTCTTGGCTTGCCTATGTTGCTATTTGTCCATGATGAATGGCAGCAGCCTCTAATTCAACTGAGCGCCTCATTATGCATGGTGGATTTGAGGCAGACGCAGGTCTGAACCTGAAGGCTAGTTGAGCTGGGGATTGTGAGGAGGTGTAGAGGTGTCTGTACCTTGCAGCCTTCGCAGGCATGAACTCCATAGTGAAACCCTGAAGCTTTGTCCCCACACACACGGCATTCAATATTCAAGACAGCAGTCGAGGGGTCTTCATTCAGCTTGGAGAAAGGCAAACTGTTCTCGGCATACTGAGGAGGGGACTCTGGTTCAAGTTTGATGTAATCTACAACCAAAGTACAAAAAATTGATCATAAGACACTTTGAATGTGTTTAGCCAATTTCTAAATCCTTGCTCTAATGAAAGGTCCTCTACAAAAAAATAGGATCAAACCCAATCTCTCATTTCACCTGATGTTTCTGACGTTACTACATGACCATCTTTTCATCAGCCTGTTAGCATCTTTGGAAACAGTAGCTTAGCTTGTTCTGATCTCTGGCACACAGAAAACATACTGCATACCTCCTAGTTATAGTCCCAAGTTTCACTTAAATGGTGGAGGCTGGCAATGAAATAGATGAGACCTAGCCTGTTACTGACTGTCAAAACCCCAGTGTTAAAACCACAAAGGCCTTTGACACTCACTAACTCCCGATCTAACTCTGAAATGGTTTGTATTACTTCCTACTGCCAGTGTTGTTCTATTTCAGGCTCACTGTAAGTCATTCATGTCATTATTTTGTTAGTATCAGGTCCAAAATCTACACCACTGAGCTTTGAACAACGGCCACTCTGAGCAACTCAGAACACCCACTCTGGCTCTCCTGTTGTCGGTAGTTGTACATGTTCGTCAGGTCCGTGTGGGTGTAGTCTCCTTGGGTCAGGTTGGGGTCGTAGTCTATCCCTGACAGGTTGGTGTAGTCCAGCATGGAGTAGGGCTTCAGGTCCAGGACGTGAGAGCTGTTGTCCAGTTCCTCCAGCTCCAGAGCAGTCAGGCCAAAGCCCATAGACCAGCCCAGAGTCTGCGTGTCCACCATGTCTGCAGAAGAGAGAGGCACCCATGCTTAGAATCAGGCCAAAAGCAAATCATGTTGCAATCAGTAGATGCGATGGGCCTTGGACACACATGCCAGATAGCATGACAATTGCTCACTCGAGCTGTCTAGCTGCTGCGTACTAGGGGTGTTACTTTTATCAGAGAAAGTATCTTAGAGTTCACAACTACAACAGAGGGTCCTCCAGCCTTGTGTGTTTATCTCAGAGTGTATCAGAGAGATGCAACCAAGGGCAACTAAACACAAAACATCAATCAAAGTTTACACACTTTATCAAGAGAACCATTTCAACAACTATTGATTGCCCCTCTTCAGATCACTATGTTCACTAATGTGATTTTTTTGAGGGTCTTAATAAAATCCATAAACTATATTTATATTTTATGAATCTGTATCTACACCTCATAAACATGACGCTTTATTTTGACTGTCTCAGGTTCCATATGAAGGAGGGATATAATGATATGAAAATAATGAAAAAATAAAAATAATAGTACAAGTATTATTTTGGTATTGTTCAAGTCTGTGGAACAAATCAAAATTACGAGCAATTAAGTAAGTGATAACGGCTGTTGAGGAGCTGAATGAGTGCCTTTTCTGTCCCAAGGACACACATTTCTTTTTCCCCAAGGTCACTCTTTATTGTTAACTAATGTTTTCTGCGTTCAGATTTAGGTGCAAATTCCATTCAGAACATAACATAAAAACATCCTAAAACACTGAAAGCCAGCCTAAATTTCACCATGAAATATTATTCCTACAATCACTCTGAAATCTTCTTTTTTTTACCCATATGTCCCAACCAAGTCACTAACATGCATTTTTCATAATAAATTAATGTATTTTTTTTATTTAAAACACTCATTTTCAGTAAAACACTCATTTTAGACATGTCCCCAGGTTTTGACTCAGTCCTGTTACCTTAACATATTTTCCCTCCAGAAAATTGGGAGTATTCAACAAGTCACTTATTCAGTTGAAAATTACATTATCTAAGCCTTCCGAAGGCCATGGGAAGGCAAAGAGTAAATTCTTTCATTTTATTTCCTGCATATCTTGAAATTATACATCTGACTGAATTCGTCAATCTAAACTTACAATCTTGTTACCCAAATATTTTTTTAAACAAATTGATAACATCAAAACATATCAAGTAATTTATTTCAATCAAGTAATTTAAAGCATTAGAATGTGTGCAATGTCCTAATAAAGTTAGAATAGACACCAGATGGACATTTTTAATGTATGTGTATATTTTATGCCAAATTTTCATTACTGTTACTTTCAGTGCTGTTACTTTTACAAAGGTTAATAGCACTGAAAACCATATAAAAAATAAAACAATCCCTTGAACTTGACTAATACATATTTTGAATACTTTAATATGTGTGTTGTTAGATTCTGTGAAAAGAAAATGGTTAAAAGAATTCATTTTGAAGGTGTACAACTCATTTGCACTCATTTGATGGAATGGCCCATACAGAATGAATGCACAAGACGGAGGCGAATAACTTCCTCCGCCAAGTAAACAGCACACCTCAAAGGCCTGCTTAGGACGTAGTTGCAACTCATGCATGTACGGAATGGACATCAGTTTTAAACATACAAAAGCATGCAGCTCACTTATAAAGACAGCTGTTCAGTACTATGGTTATTATGGAAAGTCAGATAAAGTTATACCCTAAATACAAATGGAAGATAAGCGGAACAACAACCCTTGAGGTGACCAGCGCTGACACGGCAGAGGCAACCCCCGCCTTGCCATTATTTCCATTGACCTGATCACCTCGTCTGCTTTTACCCTTTACCTGTAGTCTGGAATACTTTACAGTAAAAAAAGCAGGAGGAATTCATGCTCAAAGAATTAGGAGTAGGAATGAATGAAGATGAGGCATCCAAAATCACTTGCTCAGGTCCCAGGTCAGCGTGAGCTGGTGGTAGTAGCAAGCACTATGAAACAGCTTAGGCTCTCTGAGCAAGGAGGGGTTTATGTCAATATGTCATTCCGTAATAAATGTCAGAGAATGTTTGTAAGAAAATAAAAAGAACACACTATATAGAGAGAGCCAAGTCATGATAACCACTTGAGTGAACTCTACTGAACCTGTAAAGCAGATACTGACCTGCCTATCTTTACTGATAATGTCACATTCAGTAGAGTTTTTCAGGAACCAAAGGTCTTCACTTCACTCACAGTAAGACTAAACAGAACAAATAATTAGAATTTTGTGTATTACATAAATCTAACGAGTGGAATTCCATTAAAATTCCAAAGCATTTTTGGAACATGTCCCAATGACTTTCCATAAATATCTACATGCCACAAACATCCTTTTCCTAATGGCTTATTTTTTCCCCATACCTGAGTGGAATGTGCCATAATAAGCAACACAATTGAATGAATTCTTGCTAGCGCTACACCAATTGCCAAAGGATGCTTATTTCAGAAAGTGCTGGAAACAGTAGGCAGAGAAAACTATTTATAGCAAAGACACAAGTTTCCGTCTAGTGTGTGTGTTCATTTTGCATTGCAGTAAACATTGTCCTTGAGCACTGACGTTTGCTCTGGTTGGCAAGGGCAAGAGATTGGAGGGTCAAGCCTCTCCTTTAGACACATTAGGACATTTTTTAAAATAGCTGAGTTGTTCTTCTGCCAAACATGTATGTGGTGTTGTTCCATCACAGAGACAACCTTAAGTCAAACTTTGGGCTTTTGTCTTTTTTAAAAAGGAAAGAGTAATGTATCTCCATATTTCATTGGAATAGTGGTGTTCATCTGGAAAATACAAAATATGTTTTTCACTTTCAATTTGAATCCCCTTCGCTTCTCTTTTTTTTCTATAATTCTCTCCTGCCTTCATAAATGACCTCCCAAAGTGCTGTCCACAGATGTCTTGTAATTTGCTTGCATTTGCCTGAGCAAAGCTTCATTCATTATCCCTAAATATGTTGTCATAGAATATGACACGCAGCAATCAGTCTGTTGCTACAAGTGATGGTTTATTGAAAATGGAGGGATATGCAGGATATCGAGGAGACTACACAAATGCAACTAAATTACAAGACTATACAAATACTCATTCAAACACCACAGAATTCACCCACCATTTATGCGTTACAGACTGTTTGCAGTGCTATGACGTCTGATATGAACATCACAAAACATGACAAATTAGCAGAAGTTAATGTGCTGTAAATGAACAAAAGCTACGGGACCAACCCTTAATAGACAGATTTACAATCTCAGTCCTCTCGTCAAGCCTGATCTTGCATTCCCAGTACACACACACACACACACACACACACACACACACACACACACACACACAGAAAAACTCATGGCTGTCTTGAGTGTTTGTGCTAGTGTTTGTGATGGATGTGAAGGCAGCATTGCCTGAGGTTAATGGAGGATGTTGTGCACATGGCACACGGTGACATGATTTGTGTTCACGTGAAAGCTTTGCTCCTCACCATGTGAAGGAGGAGGTAAGAACAGTGTGTTTGTATGTGATGTGAAAGACACTCCACAGGGACGGTCTTGCAAAAGGAATGCTGTGTTTTCCATTGATATTTCTTAACATCTCCAAACAAAAGCCAAGTTGCAGAGGAGCAAAACATAGAAGCTAAGATTTCATTTCTGTCTGTCTGAAGTGGCTTCAATAATATTAAATAATACTCTCCTTTGGACTGTTTAAACACTGTTCAATAATATGAATATTATTGCCAAAATCAACAACTTTAGACATAACTACCTTTTATTTTCACCCTTTGAATTAAAGCTCTACTGCAACAGCCTCTAAGACATGGCAAACACATCTACCGCATATCATGTAATCTCTGGCTTCTGAAGAATTCTGAGAATTTGACATGAAACATAGCATCCTAATAACGTTAACAATACTCACAAGTTACGTTAACAAACGTTAACAAATACTCACAAGTTACTGTCTCCTGCTCTGGTGTTGTTCTGTGTCTACATAGAAACTCTTATGAGAAACCCTGGGAGATCTACATGAGTAAAGTTCCAAATTTCTTCTGGAGGAGTCGGAGTGTCTTGGTGCTAATATTACTCAAGCAAAACCTGCCAAACTGCATTCACAGCAAGCAATGTGTGCTTTTGCAGATCAGTCGATCATGGCCAGCAAGAAGCCAACACCTTCGGTTTTCCACTAATCTACTGACGCCCTACATTATCTACCACGAATCACTCCGTTTGACCTCATCCTTTTTCTACTGTTTCGTTCCACTATTAGTTTTACCTTTTCATTTTACTAATCTTTAATTTGTGCTTCTACTGCAATTCAAACATATGACTGATTCTATATTTCAACCATTTAACTGTGCTTATAGAAGAGTAAACTGTAGAAAGATTGACAACATATCTGAGGGGAAAATGTATTACTGGCTACTCATTCCGTATGCAGTCATACGCTGAATGAATAGTCTATATGTTTGTCACAATGCAAAGCAAGAAATGTGTAGCACCACTTTATCTAGTTTATGGTAAACCACAATATTCTCCTGGTTTCAAACTCTGACGAAACATCCAGACAAAACAAAATTTTTATTTATCACCTCTGTTGCTACTTCTGTTGAGTACTGGTTAATGTGTGAGGAAGGGACATGAAGGACAAGAGACAAAATATGATGAAAGTCTTCCTGCCTGTTCATTACACTGCACAGCACTGTTGCTCACTGACATATACTGTATCTACTCATAGTCAAAACAGTGGCTGCTAATCGGGACATTGGTTCACAACTTTACTCAATGTATTCTTGATTAGTCGTGAGTATATTTCAACATTTAGCCACTGTTTCTAGTAAAAAAAATACACATGAAAGTGACTGAACATGTGATTTTGGCACACAGGCCTAGGTGAGAAAGGCTGAAAGAATAGGAAGCACACTAAGAGGGCCAAATTCCAATAAAAGGAATCATATTTTCAAGAATGTCACATTTGCCTGATGCAATGTTGCATTCTGTCTAAGAGACGGGGGAGGACCCAGACTAACCTCAAAGCTCACTGACAAAAGAAGAAAGAGCTGAGACTTCCTGACCATAGCGATAGTGACACCAGTACCGTATATATATGCACACACAGACACACAGATACACAAACCTATAGCCAGTCACACCACAACACACTCACAAACCTGTGTGCACACAGCCAGTCACACATATACCACACACACACAGACACACACACACAGACACACACACACACACATACACAGAGACACACACAGACAAACCTGTATGCACACAGCCAGTCACACCTTCCTACCACACACACACACACACACACACACACACTGTGGTGTGAACTGCTACGTTTACTAAAAAAGCCCTTTTGTGCATGCGTGCCCATTGTCGGTCCCGTGCCCTCTTGCTATGAGTGCAGCTCAGACATGAAAGCTGTCTGGGTACCCACTCGACTGGTACTGACTTTGCTCATCGCCTAGCTGGCGCCACATCTGCTGATGGGAGAAAACCCTGACAATCTAGAGGAGAGCCTGCAGACCACAAGGCTTTGGGGCTGCTGAACATGACTAACAATGGTACCAAGTCGCTCTGATTTAGTTGCACGGTTGAGTCAGGTAAAGACTGAAGATGAAAAAGTATCTTTGATGCGGGTGTCATCAGGCATGTGTACAATATGCTTGGAGAAAGTGAGGTTTTACCCTTCACTAGTTTAGTTAAGAAAGGCTGTGGTTTCACCATTTTTCAACAAAACACAACAAACAATATGAATTCATCACAACATACAAGATCATTTCTGAGCTTGCAAAGCACACACTCACTCACACACATACACAGACGCACTCTCTCACACACACACACACACTCACACACACACACACTCACACAAACACACACACACTACTATAAATAAAGTAGTAACAAAAACACCTCTGGGGCTACAGAGACTCATACCCTGACTTTGGTGTGAAAAGCAGTGTGAATAAAGATGGCCACTCACCCAGAACCCCTCTTGGTAGCTCAGCAAATCAGGCTCTTGTGGTTGAGCCTGGCACATGGACAAAACAAGACACCAGTCTGAACTTTTGACTTGAGAAAGCGGCTGGCCAGCACCTCGCTCATCTATTCCTGTGCTGAATGCCCAACTAGAAGGAAGTAGGACTCATTTTCCCATTTTGACTCTGCATAACCTCAGCAAAAGTGCAGACAGCTAACCATCATGTGGTCCAAGTGTGAGGTGGACGGCCAGCCAGATGACTTCCTGTTGCTTCACTTCTACTCAAACGCAGCGGTTCCACTTCCCCCCCTGAACAAACCTCATGTGTATGAACACTTCTTCTTTCATCCTTCATTTAATGTGTCAGATGTTAAGGTGCTAGACACATACAGTAGCCCACTTCTGCTAACATGCCTTTATGTGTTTACTGTCATTATTAACACTACACTAGCAGGCATGAAATAAGTTACTGATTCAAAAGCAATGCTATTAAATTGAGGAGGGTATATGAAAGAACTGTGTAGTAATTTACTCTGTATTTACTGTAAATACATCTTTATACATCTCATAACTAATAACAATGTAACATTTCTCAAAGTTGAGGTCCCTATCACATTAGGCAAGATACATGCCTAGTTTGTGTTTCATATTTTGGCAAGAATTTACACCTCCATCTAGTCTTTATTTTAGAATTTCTGATGTAATGTCCAATTTCCTGTATAAATGAATATCATAGCAGCAGCTGAGGCAGGCTTTGTTATTCCTTGTAGATTGTTATCTTAGTGAACACCCAAATGAATGACTTTACAGACAGGCTTGCATACAAGTAGACACGCACATGTGCAAGTGTGCACACGCAAGCGCCTGAGATGTACACAAACACAGGCACGCACGCATGCACACAGACACACACAAACATAAAAACACACAACACACAGACACAGACACACACACACACACACACACACCAGTGTAGTATAAACTACCCAAAAGTCCCACTTTAGTAAAAGTACAGATACCCAAACAAAAAAGTCACCTACTAGCATGCTACTGAAGTAAAAGTTTAAAAGTATCTTGTTTTTACTATACTTATAGTAATCTATAATTAAATGTACCTAAGTAATGAAACTAAAAGTACGATTCGGTAAGTAAAAAATATCACACACACACAAACATACACACACATACACACACACACACACACAGACAGAGACAGAATGAAAATGGTGCCTATATCACATCTACAGGTTTAATGGAGAATTTGTTGTCTGCACTTGTCAAATGACAAGTGCGCTTCTCCAGAACTTTGTTGCAGTCACTCAGTCAACCACCAAATTTCACCAAACCACCAGTTTAATCTCGTACTTGTAACTATGCTGCCAACTGAATTTGTTGTGGAGTAAAAGTATACAATTAAGTCAGGAAATGTAGTGAAGTAAATGTTGGCAGATTTTTAACAACTCAAGTAAAGTATAGATATTGCCAAAAAATACTAAAGTACTGTAGTGAAATATTTTTACTTAATTACTATACATCACACACACACACAGCTATGCTTAATTAGCACTATATAGCATTGGGTCCCTGTTTTGTAAAACAAAAGCGCGCACACACACACACACACACAAATGTCATGTACCAATGAGGTGTCTTGATTTTCAAGTAGGATGCCACATTGCCCCATTAAGTCACAGGGGTGAGCTTGAGCTTGGCTGTGTAAGTACATACGAGGCCTAATTCTTTACTTCAAACATACTCAAGGGAGCCCAAAAGCACATTGGAAGCACTACAAATAACATGCTTCTGGCAAACTCTGCACATCCTGCAATCTTTATTGTACAGCTCCTTGGGAATTTGGACTTTGCACAATATCTAAGGACATGAACTTTCCCCCAATTGCTTATAATAGGCATGAGTTAATGGTTGATTACTCCCCTGGGGAGTGGTGGAGGGGCTTTGCTGTGCTTCCCCCCGCATCAGGAAGGAGTGCTCACTGTCAAGGCCTGCACGGCTCCAGAGCGCTGTGAGTCCAGTGTCCTCGAGGGGGGGCTTTCCTCCCACCATTCCTCGAAGCGAACAGGAAGAGCAGGGCGGGATTCGTGTATGACAGAAAGCATCAGAGCATGCAGTCAAACACTCACAAGTGTCCCACTGGCCAGGACTACTGAGCTTGGAGTCTCTGGGACATTTTTTGTTTGGTTGCGGCTGAGAATGTGATGTTGAGAGTGTGAGAGTGAGAGTGAGAATGTATTGTCCGTGTTCAGTGCTGTTGGTGTGAATCTTGCTGTAGTCATCGATGTCAGCCGTTCCTTTGCACATCCGTTTCAGCTAACTGTCCTGTGAGGTCAGTTTGTAAAGTCATACTAAAGGAAGGATGCCGATCTCTTCAGAGATTAAAAAAAAAAAAAAAATAGATAGCAGACAATCTATTTTTGTGATTGATATAAGAACATGGCTAAGTAAGGCTAACATGCCTGCGTTTATATAGTACTGCCGTGGCCAAAGCCAAAGTAAAGTAAAATATGTCTAGTACATGACAGGCTCATCCACAACACGAAGAGCTCCTTTCTAGATAATCAAATGGTTTAAAAAATAGTCACTGCTGAGACAAAAAAGATGCGAGATTCATGTCTGGGTATCGGAGGGTTTGACTGAAAGGTAGTTGACTTTGTTTCCTGTGTCAGGTGAATCATAGTGAAGGTACAGAGGATGAGTTCCTTTTAGTAGGAAACTAGAGATGTGAGCAATGGTGTATTTCCACACCATTGACCTGAATGGTCTTGATAAAAAGTTCAAAGGATTTCAAGGAAAACACACTGAGTTGAGTATATGCATATGGGAGAAGAGTCTTTGAACAGACTTAGGAGGGGAAATGCAAATCAACCCACTCACGCTACAAATACACACATACCCTACACATGGACCTGAACTGAATTCTAACAAAATGGAATGAGCTATGCCTTTGCCTACGTTTCTATGATATACCCATATCCACACACTTAATACTTAAGCACACACACTCTCTCTTCTCTCTCTCTCTCTCTCTCTGGCTCTCTCTCACACACACACACACACACACACACACGCGCGCACAAACTAATAGAGCCACTTTTAACACTGCATGTCTGACAGATAACAGACAACTCTGTGCCTGATAAGTGTAAGTGCAGGAAGGTTAAGAGAGTACATTCTGGACCTTGGCCTAGCGAAGGCACCTGTGAATGGCGAGTGCGTGCTAATGAGCTTTAGAGCCTGACCAAATAGTACATTTGGCTGTCTCCTTATAAGGAGCAATGTAAACACAGCATTGCTGCTATTGCCACACCTTCTCTTTATAACAACAGGACAAAGTCTATTCCTTGTACATTACGCCAGTTATATAACTGACTAGACTCTACAGACATCTCTTATTTGTCTTTATATTAAATATGAAAAGAGTCTGATCTGGTTTAAAACAATTGGTGCTTTAATAGATACTGTTCACCAATTTAGATGGTAATAGTAATTAAAATAAATACATTCTTTAAAAAGCTGACATGGTGGTTTCAATCTCATTGTACACTAACTAATGATCCTAACAATATTTTATGTCTGCAAGCTAATGAGAGCAATTACATACCAACTGAGATTACTTCACAGAAAAGTCACATGATTTCAAATCTTCAGCTGAGAGATAGACCTGGACAGGTTTAAAGCCTAGTTTTGGGTTCATCTACTGTTTATCTTCATCACCTTATAATTATCAATGAATTTAATAATTTACCTATTCTAAGGTTTTGATTTAAAATATCAAAGATATGTCTGATTCAGAAACTGATGATTAAATCTGTCTTTCTTGTAAAATGTAACATGACGCAAAACAAAGACAACACAAAGAGCCCAGATTTACCATCAGACAGAGACTAACGTGAACCTGTTGACAAACCATTTCTATGATACTTCGTATCAGTTTCACAACGGCTTTGGAAAAGACACTCAAATGTCAGAAGATATTCTGTCACATCCTAAAATAACTTGTGGAGACATCTCAACTTAGCCCTTTTTAGTGACCTTTGTCACAAGAAAGTGACATTTCATCATATTTGATCCAGTTTTACTTCCCCAAAGGCAATATCATATCAACATTAATATAAATGCCAAAGAGAAAAGAAGTATGACCCTGCTACTTTGTTGGTGACGCTTCGATTAACACACCCTCGTGCTACTATGTGTACACACACAAGCGAGCAACATGGATGACTTTTACTGACATGAACCTCTTCCAATCCCATTAAAATACTTACTTTACATTTGCTTTCTGATAGGTGAATAAAACCATATCAGTTTTTCATTTAACAATAATAACGTAGAGGTAGATTATGCCGTTTCATGCTTATCTCCCAATCAATAGTTTCGTGATAGAGAAGAGATTTAGCAACAGTGGCAAATAGACAGCAGATCTCTGCATTGTCTCATTAGTTCCAGATCTCTTGTCATGTTGTAATGTATGTTGATGTGTGTGGCCTATGGTAGGCTATAGTAAGTGATTGAGGTGAATTTACACTATTTTTTTTAGTGATTGAGGTGAATTTATTTATTGACTTTTTACCAGTTGTTCAATAGCCTACCGGAAATTATTTTTTTGTGTTTTTTTTTTTCATATTTCACATAAACTTAAACATACACTTTAAGAAAGACTGTTAAAAGGTGCCGCTTACAAGAGGTACTATACAGTAGGAAGAAACTGATTCTCATTTAGTTTTGGCTAAAGAAATGGGCCCTCTGTAACAGACACAGAGATGCCTGTGCTACTAAATAAACTGGCCTATTGATCTGAATGCCAAACTAAAACTGCACCTCTTACCCTGCTGACTCTAATAGGCTACTTAAAGAGTGTTTAAGCAAACCACATATCAGCCATATCAGTTAAGGTGCTTTTTTGCACCTTACTGGCCACTTGACTGAGGGAAGAATTATTTTAATTTCTTTTAATGGCAAAACATTTTCACTGGAATTCACCTTGTGATACTCTATATCAGCAATAAAATCGTGTGAAAGACGCTGAGGGCATGTAGGCTAATTTTGTTTGGAGGGGACAAAACTAAATTCTGAATTATATATCATTTTATTACATCATAGCTTGTATCATATGACTAAGTAATTTCTGGGGTGATGATGCAGTCATGATACAGGACAATCATGCAGAGCACCAGCTGATTGTTGAAGAAAGACAGTTAACAGGTTGCGCCCAGCGCTGGGCTGTCTCCTTCCAACAAGCAAACACAAATAACTGCTGATAAGCAAGCCTGTTGATTTTGCTTTGAGAATCTCAGGAAAGTGTTTGAAGTGGTGCATCAAATCAAGTTCAGAGAATGCTGAGTCATCTGACTGAGATTTTCATGTCAACAGTATAACCAGTAGACTAAAACTTCAATGAACGCGGGGCCCCTGCCGCCGTAACACATAGACTTCTTACAGTGGCAGAATGTTGGAACTCGCTTTAAAATGACTCTTGACGTAAAATAATCATCTAAACATTGAAATCTGACAATTTGTTTGGTTGAAATAAACAGCAATTCTTTGTTGGTATTTTCTGACTGAACACCAATGATACAGTAGGCTATTAAAAATAACGACCTACCTGATACGATGTCTGGATTTTGTCTGTTGCAATTGCTATAAAGCGCGTTAAAACTGCCTAGACTACTTAATGAGAAAAAACAAAGACAGTTCAGTGGAATTTGTGTCTACTATTTCAGATTAATGCACTACACAGTTACAGAACCTCACTTCACTGTGGGCACCTTGTAATAAAACCCTCAGAATCACTGACCTGAAGTAGTCCTTCGATTACGCTTCCTTTGTAACTGCGGGTGCGTTTCTCTTCCTGGTGGTATAGTTGATTTCTTGTCTGTCAGGTAGTTTCTTTATTAAGTTAGTTGGAAATGACAAGAACAGGGTGTTGCACTTGACAATTACGGCTGCCCCTTAGTTCAGAGGCAACACGAGTGCGAGGAACTGTGATTATGACAGCAACCACCGTGATGCTGCAGACAGATTTTGTATTCCGTGACTCCCCTCCCATTGGAACACCTCCGGGAATGACATGAATGGACCAAAGCGGAAGAGCGCGAATGTGGTTTGATATCTTGCAAAAATGACTACTACGTGCAAACTCAGCTCAGCGATTCGTTTACACCAACCGCCACATTATCAGTACATTGCTAATGACGGCAGAAACACAGGTCTAACAGATAATCGGCATGTTTCAGAGCAAAAGCGAAGAAATCCTAACTTTTCATTTTAATTAATATCAAAAACACTGTGTATGGCTTTCAGCCAGGATCAATAAACTTAATGATGCCTAAGTAGCCTAATAAACTTCGAGTGTTTCCTATAAGGTACTGAGGCCTGAATTTATTCCTCTGTAGATGTGGATAATATCAAAACACTAGTACAAGGATGAGAATAAGGATTAAACCAATTTTGAAGCTTTTTAAAAAATACACATACATAGATTAACACATTGTGTAGTTCATAGTTTCAGGCCTTCAGATCTTTTTGCTGTTTATTTGGGCCAACATATCCAATGACAGTGAGGCCCGATCTTCTCAATTAAAAGACTTAGCCTAATGGGAAGATACAATCCTTACAACAGAGACCAGCAATTTGGGCATATGATTTGTCTATAATATGATGTTGAAAGTAATGTTAGATGGAGACAACCAGTCAGTGCTTAAGCCCATGTCTATGGTTCATGATGCTTTGATTATGCCCAAATATGCTGTTGAAATGTCAGTATTACTCTGTTAGGAACAATCTTACTTTTGCCTGCAAGGTCAATGAAATAAAGAGAGAGGACCTCAGACTATTCTCTGTGGTCTGTACAAAAACACAAAGGCCCAACAGTCATGTTAGGTTTTACAGTTTTTTTCCGTACAGTGGGTATCCTCTCAGGTTGTTCTCATGTGAAATCACCTTCAGTTGGGGCACAGCTCTACCCTGTGTGTGGTAACTTTGACCTGTCGTGGCACATAACCGAAGCCTACAAACACACACACACACAAAACCTGTGGTAGACATTCTCACATTCTGCAAGAATCTCAGAAAGCCATCTTTGATTCTGACTTTGTTCTGTTTTCAGTTGTTTCCAACAGAACAAAATGCTCTGGCTGTAGAGGTTTACACTTGAGGCTTCTCTTCTGCTGTAAAAAAAAAAAAAAAAGAAAAAGAAAAAGACTGGAGGGGCTCCCAGGGATGGGCCGCACACCAAAACAAATAGATTTGTGTGCCATGAGGCTGTGTGGGCCTGTTTAGTATGGTCAGTCCTACTCGGTTCCCATAGTTTATCCCTTGTCCCTCATAGATCTCCACATCTCAGTAGATCTCTTGACAGCTCTAGACAGCATCAACTCAGCAGGGGTTTGTAAGTCATTAGTTTATGAACAGCAGAAAACACAAACACTCAGCGCGCTCCATGAACTCCAGTATAAACACTGGATGCATGTAAGTTTGACTATAGCCATGCCTCTGGGACCAGTCATCTGAGTATGATCCAAGTCATGGTTGTGGGAGCATTTCAGGCACAGACGGCAAACTGGACTTCCTCAACTGTGCAGCACAGTGCCACCTGCTGATAATACACACGCGCATACATGCACACACACACACACACACACTTTCTTTCACTGCTTAAAGTTCACATATTGTCTGTCATACATTGTCAGTGGCACTTCAGAGGCTGTGTCGATCAGATATTGAGTATCAAGCTCATGGGTTGAACCTGAAGGAGCAGGCAGCATCAGACAGAAACGTGTAACACTGACACAAATCTGGTACTACTGCTGATGGATGGGCTACAAGGACATGCAGTAAAATGGACACACGTGGCTATCTAAGGCAACGCTAACGCACAGCACACTGAAACACAAACAGGATGGAGAGAGCCACATTTTTATTGACACCTGTACAGAAAATAAACAATTCTCACTGAGACATGCGAAGCAGATATTTGTATACAAAGAAAACACAATGTGAAGAGCATGGAGGCAAAGATAAATGAGTTTACAAAAATAAAGTCAAACTCCTGAGATGTCTCACGTACAATACAATACAATACGCAAGGGCACTACCTCTTACATGGCACTCATGGGTAAAAGCAACTTGATCCCTGGCCAGGTGATGAGACATGGGCATCTGTTTGAAGAGTCAGAACCGGACAAAAACACTCCAGCTCTGCAGCACTGAGTACAGAAGGAATCTTGGAATTGGGAAAATTGCTTCATTTCAAAGACACTTGTTTAAAGAGAGGTATCATTGAACTAATGATTCTATAGTGAATTCTATAAGAGATTGATCTATAGATATATGTAAGAGTCGGGTGGGGAAAGGAAGGAAAAGAAGTCACAGCTACATGTCTGGGAAAACACACTGTCACAATAAGGCTACAACATCGAGAGACAAAGGATAACTACACAACCACTCCTTTCACACTCACTGAGGCCATCCATGTCTTTTTTTGTGACCATGCAACAGTACATCAACTTTTCCCCCTTTTCCTTAAACAGACAGCCATGTTTAGACCAATATGACTCAGAAGCACAAACACAAACATAATTTTGTTTACCTCAAACTGATACTGTACAAACACCATAGTTCCATAGTTCACATTCATACTCACACATACAGGCAGGTAGGAGAAGGGATAAAACATGTACATGTACATAGACTTCATCTTGGACCAGGACACATGTGCGTCAGTTAATCTGGTATGTGGTCACTAGTCTGAGAACAGGCTGGCAAAGGACTTTCTCAGGTTCCGAATGGTCTCTGCCTTGGCTTCATCTTCATTACTGGAACGGAACGTCTCACCGAAGGCATTAAAAGCGTTGGTCAGGGACTGAGATTTGCTGAAAGATGATCATGGATTAAAAAGATTATCATGGATTAGATGATACTGATTGATTAACTGATTGGTTGATGATATTGATATTAATGCATTTAAACATACATGCTGTAGAGTGTTCTTACTTTAGCAGTGGATGGGTTGACTTCTGCTGTGCTGCAGGCTGCTCTTCAACAGGAGGCTGGTCCTGGCTTGGAGCATCAGCATGAGCGGCCAAGGGTGCTGGGGCATCTGCTGGGGCAGCCACAGGGGCAGGGGCGGTGGGGACGGGGGCTTCAGTCAGTGGCTGCTCCTTTGGGATGTTCTTAGGTGGGGGCTGAGGTTTGGCTGGGGACTGTACCTGGGCCAGCGCAGGATCAGCCAATGCTGCTGCCGGTGCTGCTGCAGCCTGACTCTGGGCCTCTGCTGGGGCTGGCTTTGGGAAGGCCTTAGCTGGAGGCGGGGTCTGGGGCTTTGGCTGGAGCTGAGGTTTGGAGTTTCTCCGCACAGGGGGCACTGGCTTAGGGGGCAAAGGCTTGGGGGACTGTGGTTTCGGGGGAAGCTCAGTGGGCTTGCCCGGAGAAGGGGAGGGTGCAGACACCCCCTGTGGCTGAGGCTTGGGTTGCTGGGGCTTTGGCTGCTGAGTGGTAGGGGCTGAAGCAGGCTTAGCTGGGGCTGGAACAGGCTTGGCTGGGGCTGGGGCTCCTTCCGTGGAAGGCCCACTGGGAGCTGGCTCTGACGGAGACTCCTTACTGGGAGTTTGCGACTCTTGGGGTTGCACTGGACCCCCTAGGTTTAGTACAAGAGAGACTCATCACTTCACCAAACTATCTCAATGACAAATAGGGTCAAGAAAACAAACTGGTGTTTTAAATCCAGCACCTGGTGTTTAAGTATTTTATTTACACACATTACAGACAACACAGAACCCCCAAGTCTAATCAAAGAAACCAAATATAATACCACGAAGGTCAGGACCTTGAAATTAAGACAAAACAATTATGTCCACCAATGGAAGCAGCTCAACACATGGTATGCTTCCTTAGATATCTCGGAGACAAAGAGCACAACCCAAATTGCAGGTCAAGCAAGCATGAATGGAGAAAAGGGGAGGAGGGAGTTTTACACATGCTGACTGAGTTTGTGTCAAAGCAACTTGCTTTTGTGTGTTCAAGTGAATCTTTAAGTTGCTTTGTCAACATTGGTTGCCTGTGACTCACAAACAAAGTCAGAAATCATAATTCACAAATACACAATAATCTTTAAAAAAACATTTTAGTTTTTACTTTCAAAACAATCGCGAGTAAGGTGATTAGACTACAAGACTAAAATGCTTTTAAAATATCATATTAAAACTCAAGACTAGAATAACAGCGCCATCTACTGGTTTTGTTTTTGACACTATACAGATTGTTCTCTCATTCTCTCTGTTGTGCAAGTGAATAACAATGTACTGACTTCAAAAGGTTAGTAGTGAAGCATTCAAATAAAATTCAAAATAAAAAATTACCATGGACACCAAAAAGCACATAAACAGGGGGTTAATCTTAAGCATAGTGGAATGGCCAGATGTACCAGGACAACAAGTAAGTACATCCCTGTAACATTTTAAACCTTGGCAATGGATTTAAAGAATCACTGTGAGCAAAGTCTCATCGCAAGGAAACCTTGCCATTTGGTCCAAATACTGTTCCTTAGTTTGCCAATGCTGTGACATCTCAGCTAGGTAAAGAGTGATACAATACCAGTAAACTGACCGCAGTTGGTTCAGCCCAGATGAGACTGTGACCATCAACAGCATGGATGTAATGGCTCATTCAACTGGCTCTTTGGACTTACACAGTAAGGAAAATCACTAAAACTCACTGACATACAGTACAACCACAGACAACACATTTACAGAACAAACACATTTTGTTGGTTTCCAAGACATTACACATTCATTGAAAAGATCAACATAACCATCAAAATTTCACACGCAAAGTTTCTTTCTTTGGCAATACAGCATGCAAAGGGTCCTATTTCCACTTACATGCACGTAGCTAAAACAACAGATAGGAAGAACATTCAGTCAACAGTGTAAGGTTGCAAAAAGCAAGCACAGATTCATCACCGTCCACAGCCTGGTTTAAAATCAGACCAAACCGTGTATGTGTATCTTCTGTCACACGTAACAACACTACTCTTTGTTGTTTTTAGCTCTTAAGCCACAAAAATAAATCTCTCTATAAAATTACACAACATCCTCCTGATCTAGCAAGATGTTCTGAGAACTATCACTGACTGATTCAATGGCAAACATTCATTCAACCACGCCTCTCTGATACCACCATGAACATAGTGTTTCAGTAAAATGCAATGACGTGAAACACAAAGTAAATCTCAAGCCTTCAAATAAGGATCTCCCTGTAAACAGAACAGATAATGAAACTCTGCATGTTTGTCTAGGACACTGTGTCAGCTTATAATGCACACCAATGCCACTGTAGGCTATGGCTTTAGAGGACCACTGATACTACTGACTGACACACTAATCGTGACATTAACAGTTAAAAGTATGTTTCTGCAGATTTTCAACAGTCGTTGTTCTATTATTGATATACATGAGAGGTTTCCAGGAAAGAAGCCTAATTTTTTCTGTTGCCCGAGAACTGTCCAGTGAGTGGCACTACAGTATGTCCTAAATGTCCAACCTAAATTCATGACATTCTCAGTTCAAGTAGTCTTTCCACTCTTTAGGCTCCTCGTCAAGTATAGTAAAGCAGATTTTGTGCAAACATTCTGGTGTCCCACTTGTAAACATATCTTCAAGTGCACTTCCTCCACAGTTGCTCTATGCTCATGCAAAAATAGACTAATCTTTTTCAAGTAATTAATCACTGGCATCAAGTGCAAAGGCACACATACCTAAACAGACACATACATGCAAACAACATGAAAGCCACACCACGTGAAATAAATACAACAGCTCATCATCAGACAGGCACTTTACGAGTCTACAAATTCTGCCACTGAAAGCAGCACTGAAGAAATGACAAGAGCACTGAGGATACTGACAAAATCAAATCAAAGCAAATCAGCAACCTTAACATCAACACAAGTTAACAGTATAATTGGCACACTTCACTGGACCAAACACAGAGGCCAACTGTGGCAGAGCTCTGGTCATCACTAGCTACACTCTGCTATGCTGTCATCCAGACAGGGGAATCAGAGGCAACTTTCTGCCCTCCAACTGACTGAACCACTACACAGATCTGACTGGGGGCTCAATTCACTGTGCCTGGACTTGTGTGGGTTTTACAGCAACGCCATTGCAGTCGAGAATGTACTGTAAACAACCTTGTGGTGGTGGCCGCTGCACAGGGACCTTGGTGGTTTCTGGCACGCTCTCCTTCGCCAGGGTTCCCTGTGAGGAGAGAGAGGCAAAGAGTCAGGCCAACACCAAAGCGCTTGGAGCAGAGAGCAGATTAGGCCTGACTTACTGACTTCAAAGGAGAAGAGTCAGAGAGTAGAATCAAACAGATTGGCTAGAGTCTGCCAAACTGCTTAATGAACATAAGTACTAACTGTGAGGTCAAAAAGTGTCAAAAAAGAGACATTTTCTGGTTTAAGCATTTGCAGTCATTTTTGGGCTAAGCAGGGGCTCAGTCTGGAGTCCCCAACAGGCATTTTTCATGTTGTCACCATGTGTGACATTAAGGTTTACCACACTTACTTCAGAATCATCCAAAAACTAACCAACTGCAACTCAAAGCGCACAAATACACAGGTCTGATAGCCACATGAGTTTGAGTGTCTTAACATCAACACCAGAGGGCGCTTTAAGCAAAGGCTATAAACAAATCCATCAATAAAATTCCCTTTTCAGCTGATTACCAACAGAGCACCACTCAGCGTGCCTGATGGTAACAGAGGGGGATGATTACCTCTTGAGGCTGGACAGGAGGAGTGGGCCTTTGAGGAGGGCGAGCAGGGGCCCGGCTCCCTCCCTGATTCATTTTGGCCAAAACCACTTCAGCAATGAGTTGCCGGTCCTCACCTTGGTGTTCTCCAATCAGAGGCATAGAGGATCCAACCACCTAGACAGTAAACAACCCATGAAAGTGCATTCACCACTGGGAGTGGGGTTAGGCCCTGCTGTGACTGGCTCAAGAGCTGCAGCCAATCAGAGATGTGTGCACTGGGGTGCCAGTGTTTAAGAAAGAATTAGACTAGCGAAACAGATAATATGTGCTGACCAAAATTATGCTGAAAATGACGAGGTCATCAGTAGCTTCCGTACAAAACTAGAGATCACAGCAAATAGTAGGCTAACAGTGGAAATTCATTCTCAACCTCTTCATTTGACTGTCATGTTATGCAATGCCTGAACAAATTTGTCTGAACATTAATACATATTTAAAACAAATCACTTGGGTCAACTTTATCTGATGTCATGCTAGTAGCATATACATCCATTGTGGCTTTGGTTACATCCTGAGTACTATGAAAACACAGAAATTTCTCCTGGCTGCTGCCATGGCAACAACGTGGCCATGTAATTCCAAGCGAGTGTGTGAAAGGGAAGGTAAACTTGGAGGTAAACCATACAGAGAGAAAGTTACTCCCACAGTCCCTCTTTTTTGGAGTTAAAAGTCTGTTGTTTCAGGACAATAACATTAACCAGGAATAATCCATTGTTCAGGGCACATCTTTTTTCTGATTAGTGATCAAAAACAGCTGTTTATTAGTGAAGTCCTGCCTGTTGTAACACTGGCAAATAACAGGCCTTTTATAAGTAGACTGTGGATGTAGACATGACACATTCAATGCAATGTGTAACATACCCCACTTAATCTCTACCTTGTACAACTACGGGTACTTGTTGGTCAAACTCTCACTCCATCAGCAGCTGAATGAATGGGCGTGAGTGTGGGAGGGGATATGGGTAAGCCACAGTGTGCTTCAAGATGTGTGAGGCAGAAAGGCTCCCATGATATGACCTGAAGATCTGAAAGGACGGAAGCACTGTGTCATGTTGGCAACGCAGTATAGAGTGGGAGCACAACCACTTCCCTTCCTGAGGGTTCCCTTGGTTTTAGCTTGGGAGACTGTGTCTGACCCTATGACAGCATTTTCAGAATTTATCGTTTAGCATTGTGAGAGACATTTACAGCAACATTGTACATAGGACATGATTTTTAGTTCTGTTACACTACATTTGGAGTAAGGGAACTTGTGGTTTTCCAAAGCCAAGGTTAGATAGGATCCTGGGATAAACCAGAGATTGATTAGGCTTTGGCAACCATCCATTTAGAAATAGTAAGAGCTCTAGTCTGACATGTAAATGTTGTGTCTTCATTATCCTTTACATATTATAAGCCCTTTGAAGTAAAGGCACAATGTGTAATAAACTGCCTCATATACATGTCTTATATACATGTGAATCATATACAGGATGTGACT
The DNA here is from genome assembly GCA_015244755.2 of Tenualosa ilisha. Taxonomy (NCBI): domain Eukaryota; kingdom Metazoa; phylum Chordata; class Actinopteri; order Clupeiformes; family Clupeidae; genus Tenualosa; species Tenualosa ilisha. The sequence goes on along the minus strand of PYXC01002776.1, from coordinate 1,961,003 downwards.
CCATAAAAGCTTTGGTTAGTCATTAGTTATTAGATGTGTTATCGTGTTCATAATGGCTTGTGGAATTCCTAGTTGTGTCACATCTTATGTTTTGTTAGGTTACTGACAGATTCTGTACATCATTTGAAAATGACTGTTTAACATGAACTTTTATGAAGGTTCTGTGAATGCTTCAAATATAAGACTCATGGCATCCAGGTGTGTCTCCACTATTCCGCTGAGTTAAATACATCATCACTGGTTTGCACTGTCATGGATAAAAGCCAGACTAAAGCCACCCACACATCCTGCTCAATCAAACCCACCAACTCTGGAAAATGTAGCATCACTGTGGTCATTAGCAAATCTTTCAGATAGCCATATTATCCTGGTCTAATCCTCACCACATTTAAACATTATTGTTTGAGCCTTCTTTTCATGTGAGGATGACGCAGTTGATCAGTACAATGAAAGTTGAGTTTTGCCCTCTGACTTACAACTGGTCTCCGTTGGACAGCTTAAGGCTTTTTCAACCACTGCAGCATGCTAGCTAGCTAGTCTTTCAGAACAGGCAACGAGAGCATCATCTGACTCAGGGAGAGAGTCTTACACAACAAGGGAGTTAGCCTACATCTGCCATTTCATTGCACACTTCACATTTCAAACTCCTTCGTGGTTTGAACAATTACAGAAGTACTCTCAAATAGAGTAACTGCTTACTTATAGTGTTGAGGGGAATCAAAATGATTAGAATCAAGAAAAAAGTTGTCATCTCTGGAGTAATTCACATCCAAACACCTTTCATGCAGGGTTCGCAGGGCTTGGCAACTCATATTATTTTGAGGTTTTCTCGTGTGTTGAATGTTTACTGAAGACATATTTATTTATGGATACAAAACTATAATCAAAACATGGTGGTATGTACCCATGATAGTTTCCATATCTTATTAAGATATCCATGACTCTTAATGACCAAGGGTAAGGAGATGTGTTATTGTGGGTACACTCATAAAAACACCCATGTCTGACTGAGGCAAGCAGAGTGCATCATCCACAGTCACTGTGGTTCACCGCCCCTCCCTTTCCCATGTTTGACTTCAGTGAACTGGGTGACCGCAGCCTTGTGGTGTGTTAATGCATGTACTAAAATATAGCTTTAATTTGAAATTGATTTAGACCTTCCTATTATTTAGTCATCATTTTAAAATATCTCTATTTGTCTGAAGGCTATGGGATAGCGGAGGCAGTTAACCCATGTTTACTATAGCCTGCTCCAAATAAGGGAGGAGGGAAGGAGAAAGAGAACATGACTATATTGTAATCATTAGTCATTTGGATTTATCCCTTCATTCACAAAAAGTGCCACTGTCAAATCTAATGACAAATTCTTTTAATCAGACTGTTTCTTACACCGCTGTAAAAGTCCAGCCATAACTATTTATTCTACAGTGTGAAAAAAACTTAAATGGAAAAGACACTTTTATCACTGTGACACAACAGTTCACTACTCAACAGTGACTACTTAATGTAAGGATAAAGGTATCCAGCACATTAAACACTGCTAAAAAGGTGCTTCTTTAAATTAAGCTTTGCTATTCAGGCATGTGTCTGTCAGGGGATGACTGAAGGTAAAGTGATAGTGCTCACCTCAGTGATGTAGTCCTTCCCATCTTTTCCATGTATGGCTTTTACGGCACAGATATCCAGACCTCCAAAGAGGTCAGCACAAGTATCAACCCACAGCTTATACCTGGACAAAAGAGGACTTGAATCAGGAATATTTCTTGACAACATGCAAAATACATAATCAGACCAATTAAAGGCCTTCCAGTTCAAGACTATGGACATACCATCATGTCCTCTGAGATTAGGCATATCACATTAACAATTTTTGCAGATCAGTAATTTCTTGCTTATCGTATGCATGAGAATGCCAAAAAGCCAGACAGTAATTAATGCCCGTGGAGTCCAGACAGCTTGATATTTGGCTGTTGGCGAGATTCCACCCGGCAGCTATATGTTCCTAATTATATGGTGCATCAATGAGGCTGCAGGGGGTTGCTGCATGGAATATGAAGGGCAAGCTTGAGGGACACAATCTGCACACAGCTTGCTATCATTGGGTGATCACTATTCTTCCCTCAGGTGCAATGATCTTCATTACTTTGAGCTTTGCCAGAGTCATTCAGACTTGTAATGTGACGACATGAGAGCTGGTGTGTTAATTAAGAGTATGAGATATACAGCAGAACACAGAATCAGATGGACTTCATCCATTCATTCGTCAGCTCATACAGTACATTCTCCCAGCAGGAGCTTCGGTACAGGTTTACATAGGGTAGAGCAACTCACTTATCCGTCATGGCCACTTGTTCCAACATAGCAGAACCTGTGTTTGATTTCCAGTTTCCTGAAATGGAGGTCCTCCTGTTTCAAAAGAGCAAAGTTGGATAAAATTATGTAATACAAATACTGGAATAACATTGTGAGATCGTCTCATTGTCTGATGTGTGTGCGTGTGTGTGTGGGGAGGGATCTAAATCTCAGATTTGAATTTGACAAACTGCAAATGAGAATAGCCTGTCTGGATTGTCAAGTGTGGAGCTGCAGGGGTGTCAGATGACTCTCCTAGGAAGAGCCAGAGACAGTTTAATAGGAGGAGACACATCACTTAAAAGTCCTCCAGAGAAATGCATTGCGGCAGTTTGTAATGTAAAGATGGCGGAGCGCAATCATAATTTTTGGAGTATGACTGACGTTTGGCCTTTTGTCTACTATCTCTGTCACCATGGTAATAGCCATGCCGTGAATATTGGTGCAGGCATAGTGAGTTTATTGATGTTTTAAATAATGTATTTTGTTGCATTATTTGAGCAATCTATGAGGAGATTTTGTCACTGATCAATTCAGATTTAAACAAGGATTCGCACAATACACAACAAAGTCAGTACAACCAGCCTATCCAGGGTTACGGATATCTCCCTGTTAATTTTGATAGAGCCTGGTCTGGTTAATCCCAGATAGCTGCCCAAAAGCGTTCCAAGATGGCTGCCGAGGGAAGGGACTTGCCTTAGAAGGACTTTGGAAGAGCGCAATGAGTGAGGGAGTAAATAAGAGCAGAACTAACAATTACTGTTGTAGGCAAGCATTAGTGACAAGAATTTGATTCAGGTGGCTAAGTTTCACCAGTGGTGTTCAGTGAAATGTGGGGTAATATGTGCTTTTTTTGTTTGACTAAAAACTAGATACGCCACCACCTTCTGTCAGAACTAATAGGACCGTTACAGTAGTCAAGGCAAAAGATAACACGAAAAATTGGATGGCTTCTGGATTAGTTACAACCTGCTTTTCTTATAGGATACTAAATAAGGTAGCTATAAGGAAAATCAGGTTGTAACTAATCCAGTGAGTGAGGTGGTGTTCATGGCAAATGATAGAGGCCTTAGGACAATGCCTTGGGGAATCCCTGAGGTGAAGCAAAGAAAGAAGGACATTTTTCCTGGCCAAACACATTGAACTGGTATCTTGCTTATTTGAAAAAAAGCAATCTTTAGTGTACAGCGTTAGTAGGTCTGTGAAACAAACGATGTCAGAATAATCCTGATGACTAAGAATCGTTTCCAAGTTCACAAGAATGGTTGGGACCATACAGTAGGTCATGTGAAAATTTCTTGAAAAGAGGTAAAGATTCCTGGCAAATGTGTGTTGACAAAACTTCACCCAGTTCCCTAGTATAGTTGTAAAGAATGAATTTCTCAAACTCTTTGCAAGAATTTGTAGAGAACTCAAGGGAAACAGAATTTTTTTTTAACCTTTGCCCATAATTGCCTATTAGCAAAATTGAGCACACCTTGTGTCAATATGGCATGAAAATCAGATAATCTAATGGTGCATGTTGTTCTAATTGGAGACAGAAGCTCAATATCCACACTCAGGGGACCCTAATTTGTTTGGCACCACATGCACAGTGCAGTGCATCACTGTAACACTGGCGTGCACAAAACAATATTGATTTAATCAATTGGGCAAAACATTTAGCTAATTTAATACCATGCAACACATTGCTACATACAAGAACCAATTGAAAACAGATACAGGCCCACTGCAGGCACAGAACAAAGGTCTCTATCTCTGCATCCTAATGACTAATCAGATGAAAATTTTCACAGGAGTCTAAGAAATATGTTCAACTTTTTACTTTTTACCAGTCTCTTGTCAAGGGGTCTATGCTTACACTGTAGTTTCATCCATAACATTTTTGCATGATATCTCCCAAAAACACTGAAATTTATTCATTAAACTTCAGTTAACCTTCAGGGTCATGGAGTTAAACCAAGGCAAGGTTTACTGGTTTACCAAGGCAAGGTTTACATCTGACTTAGGATATAGCATAAACAGTAAATCACCAGATGTACTTGGATGTCGAATTATATAAGCCTGTTCAAACACACACAAACAGAAACACACATGCATGCGCACACATACATGTAAGCCTTGTAGTCACTCCCAATCTTCTGGACCCTGATGTCATATTTGGCATCAATAAAAGGTTCTGTGGTAGTGTAAGTCTGGGTTATAGCCACCACACTAGCAATGTCCTGGAAGTCGCTGTGATTGTCTACTTTTACCTAGGAGCCAGACAAAGTAAAGAGGAGACATTAGAGAATAAGGAATAAATAACTTAATTCAGTTAATTCTTTACAGCAAGTAACTTAGTCTCTGTCACTCAGTCATTGTCATTCTTTACAGCAAGTAACTCTGCAGTAGTAACTGGACTAACACATTGACATGCAACATGACATGCCATAAAACTTTTGTACATGCCATATTAACTGATCTTACCTTGCCCATACCAGAATAGGCATGGCCAATTTTGACTACCACTGGGAATGTGGGCATGGATATCTGAAAGAAGGCATTATTCACTGCATTAGCATTCAGCATTAATCACTGCCCTCATTATGGATAGCAGGATCACAATAGTCCCTGGAAATCCAGGATGTATGATAGTGAGTCACATTGCCAGGCATGATCATCTGCAAAATGTGGGCACATGAACACATGTGGAATGAATTATACACCCCTGCACACCCACAAACCCTGCATTCATTCATGTGGTCAGACCAGGTCAACCTGGTAGAGTTTGACACTAGCTATAACTATAAGGCACATGAGAAAAGACGTTCAAAGACACCGGAAACTGAGATGTGGTAAGGAGATATCTGAACACCAATCTTGCTCTACTGCTAACATTTGAGGTCCCTTTGCAGGTGTCACTATCCACAGTTGTGGTGGAGAATAATGGACTGAAAAGCGTAAAAGGTGCTACTGTGTGTAATCTCAAAAATGTCAGTCCTTCACACCTTTAACATTGGCTGTGCACTCAAGAGTTTGGGGATACACCCTTATTTACTACTACATCCATCCAGTCACTTATTGACTTTAGGTGGAACCAGGAAGCAGGTATCAGAACTGCATTAATTGCTTTATATTGTATTGTTTGCTTCTCACATCTTCATACTGTTCCTGACCAATCTTTTGAGGATTATGCCCTTTGGTAATGATTTGTGTGTGTGTGTGTGTGTGTTTGTGTGTGTATGTTACACTGAGCTGAAGAAAAACCCTTGTCTGTTTACAGATAAAGCCCGGCTGGGGTAAACTGCATAAATCTGTGGCATTATCCCAAGGGAGTATACTTAGAGGACTATACTTAGAGGAGCTCAGAGAAGCAGCAGTGAGAGCTGGTGGTTCATAAGACACCTATCTATGTGCTGTATAACTCACCATTATTTAGATGGCACATACTCCAGTGCTGAGCTCCATACAGAAGTACCTCAGCAAACATCCTCATGGTTTTACTCCAGTAATTGTATTTGCATGTATGTTTACTGTATTTTGATTATTATATGGACTAAGGGACTAATTTGATAGCATTTTAGCCTCTGACAAAGGCATTTTATATTTACACTGGAATTTAAGTCTTAAATTTCTTTAAATCATGATCAAATTCTTGTATGTCTTGGTGACCCTGGGTGACCCTTGGTTGTCTGTCTGTGATCATGCCAATAATATTTCAGGCAGGTGTGATGCCTGCAGCATTGTTTGTCTCACACCTGCACAGAAAAATAATGATACAGGGCTGGCATCCAGCGATGCAATTTAACAGCATATGACAGAGTGTGTTTAAGAGAGAGAGAGATCATATTTCCTCACCCTTATGACCCACTAGTAGGTTTCACAGTAACAGAGTGTTCCCACTCCAGCCTCTTGCCTAACAGTGCACAGCAATAGACTGAGATCGCAACGCATGAGGGCATACAGAGCACAAACATCTAACTCAAGAGACTGATGATTTCATTTCAATGAGGGCTGATGATTTCCTCTCAAAATGGTGCTGATCTGGAGTTCATTCATGATGTTTTTGGTGTGTGTGTATTTAGTGAGTCAGGGCACAGTGTGCTCATGTAACTGGTGGCCATTCAGTGGGGGCTGCGACTAGGAGAGGGAGGGGCATGTTTTTTCCCTGCTGTTTTGGGTTGAGGCAGTCCCTCCCACAGACAAAGATGAAAGCTACATAAGGGCTTCCCTGTCTCTGTCTCTCAGGATACACAGTGAGGAGAAGGAGAGGAGTGAAAGAGGAGAAGAAGAGGAGTGAAAGAGTAAAAGGGGCAAAAAGAGTGAGACAGATAAAAAAAAGTGCAGACAGGAGAGATTTGACGCAAGACCAAATAGAGCCAAATCACTGAAAGTGCACCCAGAGCCATTTCGCCATCCTTTCCCATCTCTACAAGCACAGCCAAGCCAATCGAGTAGCCCCTCGTCAGCCTCTGCTGCTCTCTACTCCTGCAGGAACCCTTGGAGACTGTCTGTAGGACGCTAATCCTCAGTGGCAGGACAGGCAGCCGTGAGCGACCACATGGGAGTCCCTGTGCCCGGATGCGTGCTGGTGGGGCTGGTGCTGATCCTTGCCCTGGGCGCGGACAAGGCAGCAGAGGGCTGCAGCTGCCACCCAGCACATCCTCAGCAACACTTCTGCTACTCGGACATCGGTAAGTGGGAAACGCAAGCCATCTACAACAGTTGATGCATTTTACCTGTGGGCCACGTGGACTGGGCTGATTTTGTTTGTAGCATGGCATGATGGAGGAGGGGGCTTGCTAGCTGCAGTCAGAGTGTTTATATACTAGGATGCGAGGGCAGTGTGTTTGCAAAGTTCAAGAGAAATTGTTGTTGTTAAGCCAAATGACTGTATGACTGTGTACATTCACTTTTACCATTCATCCATACAAGTGGGATTTACACGGGCTTGATATGCTCATCTATAGGGTTTGGTTTAAAATTTTAAAATGTGAAAAAAACAAAATGTGTTAAGTCAATATTTCTTAGATGACTTTAAAGATAAAAGACATTTGAACATTAATATATATTGAAATAATCTTTGACTTAACATTCCTTTCTCTTCCTCTTTCTCACTTTCTCTCTGTCTCTCCATCTGTCATTTTCTATTCATGCTCTTCTTTTCTTTGCAAGCCAAAATAAACAGTGCCATTTGACTTTGTGTCCTCAGAAACATGTCGGACAGTGCTGGAGTCCGTCACATGGAGTGGAAAGCCCAGTGTACATGTCAAAAAGTCAGAGAGAGGGAGAGAGAGAGAGAGAGATTGTGAAAAGTGGGACTCCAGCTGTGCATATCTTATTCTAAATTGCATTGTTTAAGCAGAATAGTCAGCTCCTAATTTTCTGGACTGAAGAGGCACTGAAAAAATACTAGCTTATCCCCCTCCAATTTACTATAGGAGGGAAATCAGAGTTGTGATCAAACAGTTGCCAGGACTGTTACAGAGCTTCACTCTGCACCAGCTGCTGATCTCCCTGTGTGTCCACCCACTATTCCAACGAGTCAGTCACCTAAACTCTCATATTTGACTGACCTGAGTGGATGAGGCTTGCTGCCACACCTCAGAGAGCCCTATTGCTAGACTGCTTAAAGTCTGACTCAAACAAACATTTAGGCACAAAAAGAGCAAAAAAGGCAATCACATACTTTTAGGTTATATATGAATTTCCGATACAAAAAATGCATACATCCTCACATATATAGAATTAAAACCTTTAGGAGAACTAGGTGGTACTGTCATTGACTGGCTAAAGGAAAACTGGGTTGTAGAGACATAACACATAAGAAGAATTTGGGTCAGTTTTTTGAGGGTAGTGCTTGGAGCTGTAGTATGCTTGGCACCTTTGATGTAATACTCTAGAGTCACAGTCTGTGGAATCTGCCCAGGAACCCCTTTGGTGACCCAGGTCTACTGTCCTTTTTGTGTCTTTCGTGTTCTGTGAGCCATAGCCTACTCCTTAGGTCTTAATAGGAGCAAGCAGGAGAGCTATGAGGCCAGCCTTAGGCTTCAGAGGGCTGAGGCTCGACTGACTGGAGAGGCTCCAGGCTGCGCAAAGAGTAAATGTACTACATGAGTTTCAAAAGTCCCACGCCATTAGCATTTCTATAGGCCAGACAAGATGCTCTGCATACTAATTGGTCACTTTAAAGACCCTGACAGGGTATCTTTGTGAACATGACAAGGCCCGCGATTCATTTGTGAATGTGAAGTTAATACATCTGTTCTTCAGCAAATGAAGCTACTTTTTTCTTATATTACCATTTTGCTGTAGCCAAAAGAAGCACTAGCCAAGCTATTAGAAGCCATTCTAGTTTATAATGGAGAGATTGCAAATTGTAGTTCTGGTACACAAGTGCATAATTAGTTGTGATGAATGCAACACAAACGAGGAAGAAATGGTGGCCATATCAGCCTTGAAAATGTTTTGGATGCTTTGGAATTATGTCCCTTTAGGCTCCAGAGAAGAACACCTGCCACTAGAGAAAACAATGAAGCATTCTCATAACATCTGCTTCTTCAAGCTAAACCTGCATGCCCATCAGGATCCTCATAGCCTAATAGATAACAGACCTGAACACTGAGTGCCTAGTCCTTCCCTAGTCATTCCATGGCTCATACTACTGGCATATCACTTTTATGGGCTAGTCGTTTTCTTTCTTTTTTGGCCACCAGTGTTAGAAGTTTTTACATAACTGGGAAAAGCAACCCCCACTGTGGCCTGGAGCCCTTTTATCACTCTGTAGTCCCTGCACACAAGAGTAGCAATAAGAACAAACCAACATAATCTTTCATGCGCAATTTCAACACACATCCGTCAGTAAGTAAACAAAGACAGGGATTAGTGTAAGAGTCAAAGATTTCTCAGAATTGTGTTTGAAATTGCACTTGCTCTTGCTCTTTACTTAGCAGGTAATCCTCCCAAGAGTAGAAAACTGCGTCAAAAAAAAAAAAAAGATTTTCAGATACACGTAAACATTCTAGGCAGTTATGTCATCAAAGAGACCCAGCCCTAGCTTTCCCAGAGCGAGAGCATGCAAACACGGGGCTGTGCTGACCCCCCTCGCCGAGTCTGTGCTTCCACGGCAGGAGATCTGCCAATAATAACGTGTGACAACAGGCCTCGCGAGGCTCCTAATGAAACTGGCCCAGCAGAGCACAGCACTGATTAACATGCCCGGTGAGCAGCGGGCAGCCCACCATTACTAATATGTGCAGATTGAAAGTGTGGTGTAAAGTTTGGCAGCTGCTCAGAGCTGAACCAAGAGCGGTTAAAGAAGCTCTGTGGAGTAGCCGCTAGACACATGTTGTGTCACTTCACCACAAACCTGACATGCTGTGGAAGTTATACTACAAGACTGACATAATATCTCCAGTCATTTTGCTGAATATATGCCTGCACCATAAGACAGATGTTAGCATGTAGTGGGGAAGTGCGCTAATTTCATGTCATAACGAAAGAATAAATCTATAGGCAGAGGACAGTGGCATTATTTTTGAACTCCTGCAATCTAAGCAAAACACTATCTATCTACATGAATTTTGTAATTCACTCAGAATTTAGTAATATTCCTAAGCAACGATCAACATGCTGCTTGCAGCTTGTCATGACATGATCTAGGACATGTTAATATCAGGACAAAAGCTCACATTTTCCCTACACTAAAATGTCTGTATCAATGACATAATTGGTAATCTGTAATCTGGTATAAAACAGGCAATACAAACAAACAATAGGTCTAATATATCTACAGCACAAAGCAGTCATTGTAGGATCTGCTTCACCACTGAACAGATGACTATGTTCTGTGGGACATTTACCCCCCCATCAATCTTGTAGTGTCATGGAAAAGAAATATGAGACAGAGAAAGTCTCTGAATACAGCATTGACACCATTCATGACGTAGCTACATATTTGCGGTTAGTCAGAGTTGATAAAGCAGACCTAATCAATTAATATGACACTGACAGGCAGAGCGTATAAGTGCGTAAGAGACTTATGAAAAGTCTGCTTTTAATAACGCTGTGCAACACCTGAAACTGACACACTGACTGACTGCTGACACTAGGCTGGAATGAAATGGCTTTTGCAGAATTCTTCTGGTCTTTTTCTAGTTCAAACCTCTTCAGCCACAAACAAGGGCAAGTACTTCAGGACACAGCCACATAAGTGACATGCCTGTTGCAGGCTCCCAGCCTGTAGTCACTGGCAGAGCCCCAGTAAAGGGTCACAACTGACAGTGCTGACTTGGGGCTGGAGATGTGAAAGTCAAGCTGTGCTTGTGTGAGGCAGGAATATGTCACAGGCCTCCCAGGGAGAGCTCTGTCCAGCTGGATGAGCTTTCCAGCCGTTCTTAGGGGCAAAAGAAACTGGAAGGACAGATATGGGCTTGTAATTGCAAGCTAATACCCTCACTCTGTTTTCACACTTCAGCATCTCAACACTTCAAAAATGGCTTCCTTCAAAGATACCTGTTTGTTTACGGAATATCTAATTCAGTTCATGATCAGCCCTCTGCCTCATAGGGTTAGCAAAGTCAGAAATCCTGTTTTAGAACAATGTGAGCCTTTCTTCTGCTGAGGCTCCCAAAGGGTAGGGACAGGTACTTGTGATGCAAAACGTGTTTCCGATTGCTACTCCAGTGTTGAGGAACCGTTAACAGCACAGGGAGCACTGGGGTTTGTGGGCCAGTGCTCTAATAGATGTTCAGACCTCTGGTTACACTCACATATATGATAAAAGATTACCATAGGCTAGGCAAAGCTCAGTGTCTGCTGTTGAATGGCTACATGCAGTTCTGCCCTGGCACAGGCCTACTGACTCTCTCTAACTGCTGTGTGTGTGTGTGTGTGTGTATGTGTGTGTAATGTGTGAAATTGTTCTCTTATGAGGACTCACTTCAAAGCATTTTTGTGAAACCAAGTGAGAAATATAGTGGATTATGAATACAGTGGTAGCCTACTAGAATACCAAACTAGGCTGGCAGCAGCTTAAACTGAGCAACGGAAAACGAATAATTAATGTTTTTAAGATAACCTGTAATTTAACATTTATATGCACATCATTATTTTACTAATGAAAAGTCATGTTTAATTTATCAGTGATTCGAGCAAAGATATCGGGAGAGAAAATTGTGTCTCCAAGCAATACCTCTTCCCCTTACATGAAGATGGTCCAGTATGAAATTAAACTCATTAAGGTAAGGCGTGACATCAGCCCACTGCATCTCAACCACGGTCAGTTTCTCTGTGCTACGCTCTATCATACACTCACTGCCATGTCCTCCTGCTTTGACTTCTTCACGATGAAACCTCTCAGCATGAAATATGGGATATGATGAGATCAGCAAAGCACTTCAGGCTTCCTTTGACATTATCGTCGCATCTAGTAATAATTAAAGAGATTTTTCTCACTGCCTGTCTTGTTCCACACTAATCCTAGCCAGTCCAAATCCGAAAGGCATGCAGACAGCCTCAAGGATACAAATCTATCTGTCAACGAGCCGGAGTAAAAGGAAAATGAGGAAAACTTCAAGTAGTGCTCCATAATTTAATAACTCGGAATAAAATCTCACTTGCGTTCTGTCATATATGTCAGCTTTGGTGATAAGTCACTATATCATGTTAAAATTCAGTTATTTTCTCATTGATTATAAATCAGGCTGCTGTCAAGATCACTCTGTCATGTTGATTTTTTTTAGAGTTTAGCATTCTGCTTGAGAATGATGCAGTCTAATGCCTTTGTTGGATAATAAATTCATAATGTTGTGTATTATTATTGCAGATGTTTAAAGGCTTTGATAAAGTAAAGGACATCCAGTATGTTTACACTCCACTCTACTCTTCACTCTGTGGAGTCAAGCTTGATTCCAATAACAAGATCCAATATCTACTCTCAGGTAGTGTTACTGGTTCTTTCTCTATCTCTCTCTCTCTCTCTCTCTCTTCTCTGTAAACTATCATCGCTCACCATACTTGATTGAAAAAAACTGATCAATTCTTGTCATTTCCTGCTGTGTCCTGTCATACTTCAGACACTTGCACCTATTAACTCGGGCTGTTATTCTGCAGGTCATATCCGCAGAGATGGAAAAATCTCAATTGGACTTTGTGACTTCACTGAACCATGGGACAACTTGTCACTAACCCAAAAGAAGAATCTCAATTACAGATACCAAATGGGTTGCGACTGCAAAGTACGTCTGACTGAAATCTTCAGTCGCCTTTACTTAATTCTTTACTGATATTATGCTCAGGATTACTTACTGTGCACAGCCAGAGATCAACACACAGCTAATAGGCCATCCTCCCTCAAATAACACCAGGAAAGTCTTGCATCTTGCAAGTGCTGTAAATTTGTGAAGAGGCTGTGGGAGGAGCCAAGAGAGCCTTCATTCACCTTGTAATGAGTCAATTTAGACCTAAACCTATTTTGACCTCAACCCAATCATCATAAAAATTTTGCCTAGTGTCCCTTCAACTGGTCATGTACAATGCTGAATATCAGAATATGTCTATGGTTTAAGTTATTCATCAAGGGATCAAGGCACATAGGCTAGCATGTTCGGCATGTATGTCCATGAAAAGAAAATCAGTGAAAAATTATGATTTTACATAAGTCACCCATTTCCAAATCCTGACTGACTGTTGACTGTTGTCCATGCCCTGTCTCTCAGATTGCTCCTTGCTACACAGTGCCCTGCTCCACGACCACTGACAACGAGTGCTTGTGGACAGACTGGGTGCTGGACAACAGTCTGAGCGGGGAACAAGCCCGGCAACACGCCTGCATCAAGCGCAACGATGGCTCGTGCGGATGGTACCAGGGTGGGCCTCCTCCTGAGAAGGACTTGCTTGATCTGTCTGATCCCTGAGGGCAAAGCCACGCTTAGCCCACACCCCACCCATCAGCCAGGCCAGGAAGACGGCATGGGTCTCAATTTTCCAATGTCTATATATCTTATGCTCTGATCTTCAGATCTCAGCGGCTTCAAAGATCTGTGTTCAAGATGTTCAGGGTCCACTTTGCCACTATTATGAATGTAAGACAGAGAGTGCCCATCAGAAGACAGATGTTTATCATGAACACATCAACCTTGGCCAGGGTGTAATGACTGCTTGTCTTTACTTGATTTCTTCATGTAATATATATATGGCTACAGTTTGGTGTATTCCTCTTGTACTTTTCAAACCTGCTCTAAAAGAGAGATCCTTCCCAGTGGAACACTTTCCCTACAGTGCAATAGAAACAATGGAAAAAAAGTCTGTTTTGAGGATGAAAGTATTGCCATACCATACAAATTTTCTCTATGCTGCATACAGTGGTTCTGTACAGTATGGGCACTTAAATGTGTATGCATATTTTAGACACCTGGGACTTTTGTGAATTCTGTATAAGAATGTGCATATTTCTATTATTTGGTCATTAACTCTGTACACAAAAGAGGTAGATTAGCATAGGAATCACCCCTTAGATCATAATTGAAGCCTACTTGATAACTCTGTGATTTTGCCTTGTGATCTTGTTTCATTGTGTGGTGGTTTGTTTTTATTTTCTTGTGCCAAAAAGCTAATACATTGCTTTAACATAAGCAGACGTAGAAGCCATGTAGAAAATTATTTTGTACACGAAAAAGTTTGTATGGGTATTTATGTTTCCTTTGCTGTCAATATAGTTTTCTATACTGTACCAAAAAATACTGTATGTAAAGTTTAGCTAGGACTTTCAACATTTTAAATATTCTTCAATCGGTACTTTTTTGCTGTGCAATGCTAGCCTGGATGCTAGCTCTTTCAGCATAGGCCAAGGATTATGTCTCGCATCTGCAGAGATGGACTAGCATCCAGACTACCACTATGTTCCTTCATTCAATAAAAATATTCACTTACAACAAGTGATCAACTAAAGCTCAAGTTCTTTTCTGTGCACAAAAGATGTCAGAGTGTGTCCTATGAATGCAACAGTAGGCTAACACATCAAATTGTTAAGCTATAAAGTTCCCTCTTGTCTTTCATTGGGCAAGATTTGTGAAAAGAGGCCACAGGAACACTTACATAAGTAATGACATTATGACATCACTGTTTGATACCTAGGAGAGCACAAGACTGAACAGGGTCATTTCACTGCTGTCTGTGATTATGCTAGTATGAGAGATTCAGAGATGAACTGCTTACCATGTCCTTATGGTTTGGATAGTACGTCTGCTCTATAAGTGCTTACCATGTCCTTATAGGTTGGATAGTACGTCTGCTCTATAAGTGCTTACCATGTCCTTATGGTTTGGATAGTACGTCTGCTCAATAAGTGGAAACTTATCGGAGCCCAGCTTCTTGCAAGTGCTGATGAGTTGAGCAAACTGGTGACAGAAAGGGAAGAGATGAGAGGAAAATTATACTTATAATGACACATGATTTATACAGTCAGACCCTGTTAGCAAGCCTGCAGTACAGACTTGTGCATCAGGCATGAGCTGCTGTTCATTACCAAGATAAAGTTTGTTGCACATCTGGAAAATACACCGGATTAAATTTAAGTTTAGCAGTGATGAGCAGAGCAAACTGAAAACGCATTCCCTCATCTCTTGCTCACTTGCACAACACATCACTCATGGTAATATTAAAAACCTATTGTACTGTTTGGTAAATCTAACAAGCAGATGAGGTCAAACAAAGCCAGGAAACCTCACCGCCCATGGCTTGTCGCATAGGTTATAAATGGACTCCAGGGAATTGATGCTGGGGACGCCTGCGTACTGCAGCCCAATGATCATGTTGCGGAAATCCTCGTTCTTTGCCATGCTGTAGGCATGTTGTCGGATGAGAACAAAATCAGGCTTGAAGGACCTACAGGGCAAAGGTGAAAGGGAGATGTTAGGAAGGATGTCAGAGAGTGGCCCTGGAATGAGGGGGAGGCCACTGTGCACACCAGACAGCAGTGGTCCTTAGTAATCAATGCCATCTGTGCAGACAAAACTAGTTCAACAAAACTAAAACTGAACATAGAAAAGATACTGGGGCATACATCTGAAAACTTGACAGGGAGAGAGAGAGGGAGAAAGGGAGAGAAAGATAGAGGGAGAGAGAGGGAGAGAGAGCGAGAGAGAGAGATGAAGAAAAACAGAGTGAAGGCTTCTCAGGTCACTGCACAAGTGATGGTGATAGGAGATGCTGCCTGTTGGTTCTTCTTTTGTCTGAGGGTGTGTGTGTGTGTCTGAGGGTGTGTGTGTGTGTCTGAGGGTGTGTGTGTGCGAGGTAAACACAGGCACAGTTTGATGAACACCAAGTCTGCATGCGCACAGAATATAAATGAGCCCTAATGAGGCACAATGAGGCACCGCAGTGAGAAACACTCTCTCACTCTTTGAGTGTGTGTGTGTGTGAGAGAATGTGTGTGTGTGTGTGTGTGTGTGTGTGTGTGTGTGTGTGTCAGAGAGAGAGAGAGAGAGGGTGTGCTTGTGCGATCACTACTTCCTACTAGTGCTGGCCATGTTTCAGTCTTGTTTTTAAACAGTATCTTTATGTTATCTTTAATGAATCTTCATAAAACAAGAGGCCTAGCTTCAGCGAGCGATCAGACAATATCCACACATTACAGCTGCACCCACAGGCATTTTGAGCATGCTAATAAAAAACTGACCTTCAGTTGAACCGTGTCCATTCATAAAGGTTTTTCTTTGCCTATAATCACTAACAGGCCTCTGTGACAAAGCACCAGACACAGCCCTAGAAGCAGGCCTTGACAGGTGCTGGGAAAGTTTTGTGCCTATTAAATTCATGCTTATCAAAACTTTACAGCAATAAATCTTGATTACAAGGGATCCTTTGGGCGATAAATCCAGTAACTCCCACTACAGAACCGCCTTCTGATTCAATCAGCCCCATGACTTCAGTTATTGCTCAAGCGCAAGATCTGTCCATAGGCTGTCATTAGTCTTCTGCGCTTCTTTGCTTCAGTCTAGCAGGGGGCCCCTTGGCACATTAGTGCTGCTTGCTTTGTGTCCTCACCATGATGGTGAGTCCCACTGTGAATGTTCCATATTGGGCCCTACAGCCAGACACTTATGCAACTACACAAGTGACATGTCCATTCTCATGTGAGTGAGGTAGGACACTTACCGCACCACTTTAGTCCCATTCCTCATCACTTGCATGTCCACATTGCACGTCCCATTAGCATGAGCTACAAGATTGACCTCAGAAAAGTCAGCCTGGAGCACAAAAAGACAGGATATACAGTATAGCATATATATATATATACTGTAGGTTTTATACAGAACATTGAACGATGCTTTTTAAATGTAACTTTTTCAAAGGATTGCCAAGCTAAAGAAAGTTATTACATATATTTGTCAATTTTATTAACTTTGTGCTTAACGTTGTGCTTATTTGTCAAGTAGGCTACTTTCATTTGCCATGTTTGTCTCATTATAAATCAGAGCATACAATGCTTGTCAACAAAACTATCAGTGTGCCTGCAGTCACATGACTGAAAACAAAGACTTACAGCCAACATTAGATATTATTAATCTCCAGCAAGAAATAATAAGAGGGTGGTGACATTGTCATTGTTTTGACTAAGCCTTGACAATAACAGCAACCCTAAGCTGTTCATTACTGTTCAGCTACTGCAGGCCTTTACAAGATACTGTGGGCTGATTAGTCGTCTCCGGTTTTATTGTCAGCAACACGTCATGCAACTGTGCTCCACAATTACTCATTTAAAAAGCCCAGTGTTGACTACTTTCTTATAAAAACATTGTAAAACATGGGTGTGTGTAAAACCAATTAGTCACTTTTAATTAAAGGTTGAGATTGAACTGCACAACTGTAAATGACTTCCCCATGCTTTGTCAAGAGGTGCTGTTTGTCTTTAATACATAGTGGCTTTTGTTGCCAAATTTGGTGCAAATATGTGGAGCATATGTGGAGTTCCATTTCACTTTGGTCTATGGATCTGACATAAGTGTGACGTAGCCTGAGCTTGATCATTAAAGTAAGATATACACAGATATTGGGGCTCAATAAACACAAAGCTAATTCAATCAAAGTCTCTAGCCTCTAACCATTTCCTCTTCTTGGGAGCTTCTAGAGCTCCCCACTATATCAGCACGAGGAAGCTGTACTTTAGCACTAAAGGTTATATATACAACTTGTGGTCAGATAAAACAATAATGAGAGATCACTGGTGTCAGATTTTATGACTTACTGTACACATCACACTTCTTCAATCCAAGCTTGGGATGGTTGTAGGCAAACATAGCTGATATTAAATAGATTTGTGTCTCCTTGTCCCCTCCAGGAAAATCCAACTAAAAATCAGCTCATGCTGGTAGCTGTTTTAGCTGGTTTAATCTGCTTTAAGATGGTTTCATCAGTAACCAGTTTAAGATGTGTTTTTGTATGAGTTTTGATGTTCATCAGACCAGCTTATGATGGCCATGGCTGGTTTTGCTGGCCGTACACCACCCATTTCCAGCTTCCATACCAGCAATAACCAGCCCTACTCCCGCAGTGTCCAGTTTAACAGCTGGACATGCTAATGCAACAAGTGACCAGCTAAAGATTTTTGGATGTTTTGGAAGTTTTTTGATGTTTTGGTTGGTTTGACCATCTTAAACCATCTTCAGCAGCTTAAAGCAGCCGTTATCATTATGGAACAATTTAGTTGGAAAGGTGGGGTAAATCTTTGAGTTACAGAAAACTGAATTTATGTTATCAGATCTGCAGAAAATAAATAAGCCTACTGAAACAGAAGCCCACAAGATCTAGATAATACTGTATGTACCAGCCATGCCCTCAATGAGCCTTTCATTCGATTAACCCTCTCAATAAAGGGAGGAGAACTGAGTAAATAGACTGCAGGCAGGTATAAGGGACGATAGCAGTCTTCAGAGAGAGGGAGACAGTGGGAAACAGTGAAATGGCTGCCATGTCTGCATAGTAAGAGAAGCCAGATGAAGATCAAAGCAAGGAGATTTAACAACCTGACTGCTTCCTTTGCCTGAAGTAAAGAGCTTGTAAACAGGAAAGCAATTGTAATTTGGGGCACACCATCAAACCAATAATAAGCGAATGAGACAGCAGTGCATGGTTAAATCCACACAGGACTACGACAAGGCATGATCTCTAGTCATCAGGGAAATAAGCCAGATCCAGGATCCCATATGGCTGCTTCCATTCTAATAGCATGGCAGCGGCACTGAGCTATGGGCAGCACAGGTAGTGCATGTTCTGTGCCCTTTTCATCAGTGTTAAGATGAATTTACTGTTCATATCATTTGTTTGTTGCAATTTGTTCCAAAGTTGTTAGTCTTAACTTAAGTCTTAACCACACAGTTACACATCCTGAATATTTCGTAAAAATTACCTGCTCAACTCTGATGTCATACTCCCCTTGAACCTTCTTTCCTCGGAAGACTTTTGCCCTGTAAAAGAAGAAAACATCTTTTTAAGAGCCTGTCCAAACTCTTATAACTGTACACACCTAAATTGGTCAGCTGAACAAGTCAAAGGATTTTGCCATGAAAACATAACAGTGGAACAAAGGCACTTTGCTGTAGCAATAGTAAACTGCTGTCTATTGTTAAAAAATGAGAATGACAAGAACTAGGGCTGTGTTTGAGGTATCAGTACCACAACATGTTGTACCATAATCTGTAGGCCTGCTGATACATGTAGCCTACAACACATGTTACCGTATCAGAACATAGTACCAAAAAAGCTAATGGTCCAGTTACCTCAAGATCTAGAGCTACAGAGGGAGCCTAACTACCAAACTCAGTCTGATGATGTATGATTGTGTGAAACACTTTTATCCCCCAACACACACACACACACACACACAGACACAAAAAACATAGCACAGCCACAAGACACTAAAGTTAGCATGATGGACCATGTTTATTTGCCCCAGCTGTGCCGACTAGACTACAACCTCTTGCTGTTGCTAATTGTGAGGTGATAAGATTATACACATTCATGCTAGAAATGCTGGCCTTCAGTCCAACTAACTTTAATCAATCAATTATTTATGAGGAATTAACTATGTAAGATATACATGTGCTGAAGAGTAGCCTACTTCATAAATCAGACTTATATCTATACAGATCTCTCTTTAAAGAATCCATTTGATTCAACTAAAGTTGTGGTTAAATCTTTCCAGCTGAACAGTGTTGTTTATTTGTATCCACTCTCACAAACAGAATAGTTGGCTGGCTATGTGAAGAGCATTAGCTACAGACCTTACTTTTACAGCTGCTACAGAGCCAAAGGAAAGAGCTGAGATGAAAGGCATATGGTAGCTCTAAAGGCATATGGTAGGGCTAATAGAGAGCCCTGAGCACAGGTGCCAAGCTTCACCTCATTGTGCAACCTTGGTCATACTGTGTCAAATATGGACCCAGGCAGAGGAAGGGCCTTTCAGTGGGAAGAAGAATCCTTACAAATCTTACAAATATCCAAAGACTTCCATATCTGGTTAAACTCCTAGAGGAGAGTCGGCAGGCTTCTATCTCTGGCATCTATCAGGTCCCTGACTGGCAGAACTAACCCTAGCACATCCATGAGCTAACATGGACCAAAGAGTCTGAAGGTTTCTACACTCTTTGCATGGCCTCCACATCCTAGAACAAGAGTTTCAGCATCATAAAGCAGATTTGTGCTGATGTGATCAATAACTGATTGTTGTGATGTGTTGTGCTGCCATCTGGTGGGGAAAGAACACACACAGAGGAAGTGAAATCAGATTTATGGATGTCATAATTATAGGTATTTTTGTTTAATATCTGTCCTCTTAATAGTTATCCTTCATCATTACAAGATAATGTAGATTATGTGTTGTACAAGATTTTACTGATTATGTGTTTATAAATAGGGTACAGGGTGAGTGTGCATAACATTTCTAGATCTTTAGATGAATGCCAAATTCATTAAACATGTCCTGACACACACTGAGTTATACAACTGGAATACTATTTTTCAAAAATGTAAGGGCTAGGGCTTTACTGTGTTAGACAGCTAGCTGGAATCTCTCATTGTCTCAGACATATCAGACTTTCAATTGGGCACCCTTCTCGTCACAATTATTGAACAGGATTTCATTTACCATTGGGATGATAGGTACTACCTCAGTTACATTCTAATGTTTTTAATTGCCAATTTGAATGTGGTAGAAGTGTCAGATCAAGCTATTTAGTGCCAATATTTGTAGTTGACTAGAAAATATTATTCTATTTTGAAGAATCACCAATCACCAAGGAAAAATACCTTGTCAAGTATGAATATTGCTTCACCATTCCTGAAAACAATACATTGCAAAACATTTATGAATGGTTTCATGTACTCCCCGTCAAGTAAATTGATAGCAAAAAGAGTTTGTGTTTTTGAGAAATCAGTATGTGGAGATCCTCTGATGTTCTGCTTGAGGACCTCTGACCTCTACCGGCTGAGTGGACGAGTCCTGATGAGAGCACTGAGGGGGCTTTATAGGGTCGGTCTGACATGACACAGCTGGTTCATTGGGAATTAACCAGCTGTAGAGGTTTGGACACACACACACACACACACAGACACAGACTCACAGACGACCACAACAAAGCTCACTGACCCACTCTGCAGCTGAGTGGCTCTCATGAAAGTCCGTCCTAACTGATGAGTCTCTGGTTTAATGCTGCCATGCCATGTGAGCTTGCATTTTTTTCCATAACCAATTGTCATGTGATATTATATGTGAATACGTGTGCTATTTGTGAATCAGAAAATTATCAACTCCAATTAAACTGCAGTTGCAATTGTTATCTAAAAAAAAAATCTGGTTTCCAACAATCAACAGGCAACAGTTTCAACTTTCATTTGATCACCTACAGGCTCATTTGATATTGCCTCTTTCTCATACTTCATAATTCACCATTTCACTCTGACTAGCCCACTGCCATTGCCTTGTCTATAAAGTGATATGATATACACCCATCAGCAAGTTCAGATTGAGTTCTTCTGAGCTGAAATACAGTGCTCGTATTGAGGCAAAAAACAGCCAAGTTTTCTAAATCCACCGGAGCACTATTCAGCTCATTACCTACCGCTGTTTAAAAACACACTGGACTGACACAACAAATCACTGAATCAATGGCTGTTCTTTGACTTGGACAATTCATTCTATCTGTATCACCATTTGCATTATGCTAAATGTAGGTAAATCATGTAGATATTTTATCTACCTACATCCTCAGATTTACTTAAAGTCAAATCACCATATTAAATGTCATTGGAAAGACTATATTTTATTGCTGGTCATTGTTGGTCTTGCAGTTGCGGCTTTGCATAATCTCAGTAATCTTAGGTCATTCATTTTCTTTTCTGTGAGAAAGAATAGTCTCCTCTTCAACTAAATACTCCATGGTGACTACTTTGGCCAAGATTATGAAACAGACGAGTTGCTATGGTAAATAATAATAATAATAATTCTCTCTCTCTCTCTCTCTCTCTCTCTCTCTCTATATATATATATATATATATATATATATATATTAGGCAAACCAAAGAACAGGGCCCAGAGATGATCATTTATGAAGAGTTATGTTGACTGACAAGGTAATGAATGGGATTCAAGTCAGATTGGATTCAGTTTCAGTTTCCCACGCATGTACTGTGACTGCAAGAGGAAGCTGCAGGGGGAGCCGAGAACCTTCATGCACCCCATAATGAGTCCCTTAACTGCAGGGACTAAGCTGGGCAATGAACCTAAAAGCAGCATAAAATGTTAGTTTTCCTTCAAAATATCCTTGTTACTTCTGTCTTCATGATAACTCATAACTCTGATCATTTAATACTTGTAAAATGTAGAAAGACATATGTACACCGTCAGTGAAATAGTTTCCTCCCTAATGTTTAGTGGCTTCCCACCTAGTCAGGTCAACCTGATTAATAATGCCCAAACTGTAATATTAGTTGAAGCACAAGGGACTATGTTAGAATATCTTTTAATTAACTGATTGCTGTGTTTAGTGTCCCTTAAGAATTTGCTAAACAGATTAAACAATTGATACTTGTGGGAGCTATCATGCATGAAGGACGTCTGAGCTTATAGGCTCTCTATCTTGAATGGAACTGATGAGCTCATGGCTGAACTAATTAAGATGGCAGTTCATACAGATAGTTATTAGTCTGCTCCACTGGCATAATCATGGATAATCCCCCTGATTTTAGCCCACATATTCCCAACTGGAGGTGGGGTACCTACATATCTCCATGACAACCAGTAGTCAGCATCTGAACATCATCTAGCTTTAAACTTAAATGTTAGTTTAAGGCAAACGTGTAGATGTCAGTCATGTGTATCAGTCCATTTGGATCTCGGTCTATGTGTAAAATATTACATAAACAGTGAAGTCTACATCCCTCTGTAGCTTCACATATAGTAGCTTCAGCATGGAAGAGCCCACAAAGGTCACTAGTAGTCCCATGTGTAATGTTGTATTACTTAGCAAAGGGATGACTACTGCAGTAGTATTTCTCTCAGGAGCTGGTGTAATGTCCTTTGATAAGGTCACGCAAGTGTTAAACCCAGCCTCATCTCATCTGGTGTAGTAGGCTGCTTATGGGTGTGTGGGTTTAAACCATTACACCATGCCCTGCAAGCTACTGATTGCTTTTACACTTCACTAATCAATACAGCGGTCCTGTCATGAGCGCAGTTATAAAGATAGAACTTGAAAAATACAGTTTGCATTGAATGGTTACACTGGTCCTCTGGGTTACCACAACAGCAGAGATATTGCAAAGATACGACTACCTCAGTTTGTCTAGTATCTGAAATACAGTCCATTAGCATTTTAATTTGCTAATAGAGAGGATTGGTCTTTGTCTGAATACATTAAAACTCCCATTACCAAGATGTCTTAAAAATCATTTTCAGCCTGTAATATCGTGGCTAGCTAATTCAAATGCTGTTGCTAATGCTAATGCCCCAGGATTCTCATAAGAGAGAGCCAATGAAACCCGGCAGCTTGGAGGCAAAAGAGGCAAACACACTCAGCCCAGTGGAGATGACACAATTCAGGAAAAAAAACAGCAGCTGTTAGTCTCACCTTCATCACTTTTCAGCCATGTTGTCTTTGCCTCAAGCCAGTGATGACAATTTGCTGATAATCAGATCAACACTATCAAACTCTATCTAGCCTATTTACTGTAGTGTGTTGTGTCTTGTAACAGAGCATCCCGTGCCCTCCCGTTCCTGTAGCCTAATTAGAGGGACATATACCTCAGGCATCTAAGGCAGCAGAGCTTGCAACTAGAGATGAAGGGGAATTTGAATAAGCATCCTCCCTTTGATGGTGCAATTTTGATGTTTTCATGTAGTATTTTTGCAGACATATACCTTAACAGACGACCTTTCTCTCTCATCACCAAATAATGACACCTCCCTGAAATGAGTTTTTGCAGGTTTGGATGTCGGCAGAGGGCTTTGCTAATGCCATGTTTGGAGTGATAAAGCCCAGTAAAATATAATCAAGCAGATATGTTAACCTGAGTGTATTCAAAGGAATGTCTGTGAACAGAGCACTTAACCTAGTTTTTGATAAGCTCTGTGTACACCAGCGGTGAGCTCAATGGTAGGGACTCTGATAGTGCTATGAGAGTCTGACTGGTGCTCATGCTAACAAAGATCCTAAATATGGCTTCAGCGCCAGTATTTTGTTTTAACACTGAGGTTATGAGACATTCTCCTCATGTGTCTGATGTCTGATGGGTGTTATAAATTGTAGTTCTTCACACCTTGTGCAGAAAGAATAAAAGGTAAAAATAAAGGTGATATTTTTCTGAAGTACTCTGGTATGATCTGAGGTATGTGTATTTTACACATCAGTGACTGCTTCTTTATGCCATAAAATGCATTAAAACTGCAGTAAAAGTGACATCACATGAGAGATTTTTCAACTGCTTGTTGAAACCAATCTACTGGAACTATGATGTCTTGTGGCTTGGGAGGCATTACTACAGTTTCAATGATGCTAAATGCACAGATTTCAGTATTTTGCAGAAATTCGGTATAGGCTGACACTCTGGTTTATCCTATGATCAAACGGTTGTTTTATAGCAGGTTGATGTATAATAGCCTATATTTCCTATAGGCAGCTATACAGAAAAATGTGTATTTTTTATCTTCAAAATATATATAGTGTAATGTTATATACTGTAAGTAATATATACAGTGTCTGTGTGTCGCAGTCCTTTACAAGCCTGCTCATTTGCTTCACCTCCAGTTCAAGCCCAGATCCTGCGCTTGTGCTTTGGGTATCATTGGCCTCAGCTGCCCAATCACAGCTCAGCTCCTAAATTCACCTCTGTTACAACACAGCTCAGTGTGGTGCAAGCAGTGCACTTCGAAAACACAAATGACCAGATGATCATTCTAATTGTGAAATAAAAGCTCTGGTCTTGGAAGGGGTCATGTATTCATCTTCTGTTTTGTCTCTAGTGATGTGTTTGAGGAAGGTGGTGTGAATTTTTTTGGTAACACTTTCTATAACCTAGTATTCAGAAGGCACTATAAACACATTCATAAACAGTTATAATGCATTCATAAAGCTTTATAACTAATGACATTATAGTATGCAGAGAATTTGCATTTTGAACGTTTCTGCTTTCAATGAAAAATTCCTGTGGGGAAATAAATGACTTCACGAGAAATCAACAAATAGTGCAGCAGATGGTTAATTAAAAGAGTGCCTCTGCATTCGTTGCACGTCAATAAAAATGGCATGTTTTGTGTGTATGTGTGGTCTTCAGAACCGTTATATCTCAGATACCTGACTGTTGTTACGCCTTTACTATCAGGAAGTCAGACTGGACTTAAGGAATCCCTCCTCCCTGGTCACTTTGCTAGTGCATCATTAAAGCAGCAGAATCTAACTGCAGTTAGCTTTACAATTGATAATCTTAGTTTTCCCACAACAATCACAGAGTTAACTCTGAGGCACGCCACTCGCACTAAGTGACACTGACTAGATTTTGTGTTTTATCTTTTTGTAAAAATTGTGATTTTGACGACACAAACCAAACATTTTGTTAAAAAAAAACGAGAGATGTATTTTAACTCCGCAGACCGAATGCAGAGGTCATCTAATCTTGACCTGTCAACTGATTAAAATACTAATTAATCACAATAGAAATTTAAGTTAATCATGATTAATCATAATTAATCACACATTTCAAGTTCCAAAATTCTCCTTTATTTCTGTCTGAAGAAAGAATGTCACACATGCCCCTGGTTAGCGCAGACTTCAGCAAAGTGCCGCTCCTTGGTTTCCAAGTCAAGTCAAGCGGGTTTTATTATCATTTCAACCATATACACTGTATATAGTGAGACAAAACAATGTTTCACCATGGATCAAGTAGTGTTACATTTAAGGCATATAAAGACAGACATTTGGGACAGGCTACATGCTACATTTAGTGCACATACCTTATAAATATACACGATTGCAATTACTACTTTCTAGTTAAAATAGAACATTTAAGACAGGCAACAAAAGGCAGGGCATAAGTACACTTGTCTGCTGCACTGCAGCTACCAATCCACGCTCTGATGGTACTGCTGAGGAAGCTCTCAATAGTGTGTCTGTAAAAAGTTGTCAGGATGGGGGAGGGGAGGTGGGCTTTCCACAGCTTCTGCAGAGAGCTGACACACCCAACTTCACTGGACACTCAACGTGTAAAAAGCGTACAAAAGTGTAGTTGCCACAGGTTGTCTATTATGACAGGGGAGCCCAACCTTTTTCGGCCTGCAAGCTACTGTTGAGAAGGCTCGCAAATTCTACACACTCCCCCTTGCTTCAAATCTACCATGGCTTGGCCTTTTCCCTGTATTCTCATTCAACTTATCTGTCAACTCTTTAAAATGCCATTATGAAACATCTACAATCAACATGCTGCTGCTTGTATTCTGCAAATAAGGTCAAAAACAAAACTCTTTCATCTCCGGACAGAGCTCTACAAGTCTTAACAAGAACTTGAGACTAGGCTACTGTGGGCTACTTTGCCATCTCATGTCAGTGAACAGCAGAGTTGTGCATAGTAAACTTCTGCTTAGTGACTTATATGTATACTTTCTGTTACCTTAGAAGAGAAAAGACACCAAATACTCTATTTACCGCAAGTTATGCAGTAGTTTGCAGCAGCTGCAGACTATCTGTGCTAACCATGTTTATGTCAATTGCTGGCAGGGCGCTGGCAGGAAGTGTGACAAATATACATCTGCATGATTAAAATAATGAAAAAAACTTGTTAACATTTTTTACATTAATCACATGTTAACACTTTAACACTGACAGAAGTGTGCACCATTCATATTCCCACAGGGAATTTCACCTTGGGAACATGGGGGTGTTAAATGCTAACACAAAAAAACTACAAGCTTGAGGGTTTCTTGCCAAATCTACTGATTTTCATGAGTAATTATGTGCTGATCTCACTTTACGTACAGCATGCAATGAGGGCTTTAAATGAAGCTTTATAATGCTTTGAGAACTTCAAGTTGTATAGGCATGTTATCATAAAGCCTCATAAGTATAATGAATGTATGAGAATGTATAAACAGTTCTGCATAGTAATAACATTAGGTAAAAGGCTTATGAAGACAGTATAACATTTATTATGAATGTGCTTCAGAATCCTGGGTTCATAGAATGTGTTACTGAAGTTTTGAATAAGTTTTGGCGACCAAACTTCAAGAAAACAACAGCTGAGAGGGAGACAGAAGGAGAGCAAGTGACACATGCAATAGCAGCTCAGTGAGGTGTGATGCTATCTTTATCTAGTCTTCCACACCTCTCTCTCGCTCTACAAATTCTTATCTGCTGTGAAAATAGCTGTTCATCTCACTGATGAAATCTGACAAAATCCCATTTGCATTTTCCCTCCTTAAACTCCCTGACAAGCAAAGACAGATGCTTTGCAATGTTATGCAGCGTGGAGGTGGCAGCAGACAGCATATTTCCCACCAATTAACCACTGTGACTGTAAGTCTAAATGTTCGTTTTACTTTCTGTGCTCCAAGTGATAGCTTCATTCCGTGCTCAGAACTAGAAAAGCACTCTGAGAGTGCAGACCGCCGCCAAGGCAATATAGGGTCACTGACCCAATACAAATTCCAGACAGTGTGACAGATCACCAACAAAATTTAATCACCTGTTCCTTGTCCTAATACCCACATTGTCCAAAAAATTCATCCAGAGTTATCTTGTTCACAGACAGACAAACTACAGCACAAACAAATGCCAGTGGAAACATCGCCTCCTTGGCAGAGGAAATAAGGTGCTTAGAGAAGCTTGCCAGAGGTAAAGAGTATACAAGAGTGTATTATGTAGAAGTGTTACATGTGGTCTTAGATCATTTGGACCAAGCAGACAAATTCCTCTCATGTTTTTTTTTCTGCTTCTAATGCTAATGGGCTACTTTCACTATAGTAACACTGTCTGGTGTGGGAGTCCACAACTCTAAGAGCTAAATGGTCCTATGAAATAAAACATATGATTGATTGTCATTTTCATAATCTTTATGAATTAGCCTACCACAAAGGCATGATAAGAAAACTCATTTTGGTCTGTGAACAATTACATTTCGCTCTGCAGGTCAGTAGACCTTAATTACACTTTTTCTCATTCGCCTGAGAAGGAATCAAGGAAATTTGTTACCACATCTGAATATAGTCCCTCCATGTCTCTAAGTCAAGTAGTGCCAGCCACTGATCTCATGGTATTGGAGCAAAGTTCCTTGATTATTACGCCAGAATCAGAGTAGGCCTATAATAGTTTGAAGCCACATTGGCCTAGAAAATCGCCAAGTTTCATTTTCTGTTGGTTTTAGTACACTTTGTGACTACAGCAGAGTCAAGTTTTACATAGAAAAATACTGGAATTCGTAGTCACTTTTGAGCAAGATGCTATCGGGGGAGATGCTAATGGTGTAATCCCATTCAAAGATTTATGCTAAGCTGGAGCTAAAAATGCTGCCATCAGACAGAGAACGGCTGGAAATGGAGAAAGGTAAAACTCAATTGTTTAACTCAAAGGGAGGTGGTAAATTAATATGAATATGTATATTTTCTCAAAAAGTGGCACGTTCCTTTAACACTGCATGCCAGATGGCTAATGCCTAGTCTATTTTCCATTTACAACAACCTGCTGCTCTTAGTTGCCTCATTTACTTTTCTAAATAAAAATGGAAATTCCTAAAATACGTACCAAACTCTTCTCATGAAGGTTTTGGTCTGGAGTGGCGAGGTTTGCCGCCTCACCCCCTCATCCTAGGCTCTGTAAGCTCACTACGGACTACAATTCTATTTCCCAGAGAGTAATGTAAGAGGAGCTGGCGCTGATGTCCTCTCAGTGGGCAGGGGAGATTTGTCAACGAAACCCTGTTAGTGTGACATGCAGTCAGAGAGCACCTCTCAGTCCCTATGGCACTGGGCCTTACCAGTGCCCCCACCCACACACACACACACACACACACACTTCAGTTTTAAATGTATTTTTGTTTTATATAGCTGCAAATATGGCAAAATGAAACGTCAGACTTTAAAGGCACATTTTATTTATTTATTTTTTTAGTAGGGGCTCTTCTCAATAGTTAACAGCAAAAAAACTTCTACACAGTGATAACTCTGTAGCCCAATGATCTAAATAGATAGGCATACCAGCAATTAAATATGCAGTTTACCTCATGATTGGGCTGTACAAGTACAATACAGTTCTCTCATCAGTCATCTGTAAATCAGAGAAGAAGTTCTTATCATCCCCATAAATCATAGTTTCATAGAGGGTGAAATATTATTTTGTCATTTGGCTATAGCACCGGTATATTAGTGATGACAGAACGGAACAGAACAGACAGCTATCTGACCTCCTCTGCTGTCATTTCCAGGATGATGCACATCAATTTTAGGGTATTATCAAACCATTTAGCTGGACTTAGCCACATTTCTAGGTACAACAAAAGCGCTTGGTTATAAGTCTTTGATCTCCCACTCAATGGGATCTTCATTTCAGTTGGGATAGAGGTTTATAACCACAGTAATGGTGAAATTGGAGAAGGCTGCACAAATAACTGCCCTATAAATCAATGGCTTGTATAGAGTTTGAGCCCACAGCAGACTGCATCATATCCAGTTTGAAAGCAGTGATCCAGAGTGCAGAAACAAGTGCAGGTACAGCAGAATGTAAAGTTGTTGAAACACCAAATAAAGGTCAGACTAATCAACCCTAGCAATTAGCAAGGCAAGTAAGTGGGTCTGATCTATTCTCTGGCGAACTGATACTGCAGGCCCCTGACTGTTTTCTTTAATGGACTAGAGTATTGATTGCTGATCTGGGGTCAGTGGACCTACGGCAATGTCAGAGGCAGTCTTAGGTCATCTGAGGGCTGGCTTGGACAGGAAAAGTTTATCACTGGAGAGATCTAATTACAGCATCCAGCTCTCACTAGCATAGCAGCCTGTGACCAAACCCAATCTTAAGGTTAATTAAATCACAACCTGATTACATTTATCAGACTTGTTTGAGAATCCGGCGGCTCTGAACATTTAACCCTTCCTCAACCATTTTGTAAGTGAAGACAGATTCCTGAATGGGATTTGCATTAAATCTTAAATCTTAATTAAATTGCATTAAATCTTTATAAACAAATTCATTTATGGCTTCATTAGTTTTTCTGAAGTTTCATTTTTTGCTAAATGACTATCACTAAGATGCTTGGTCACCCAATGCTAACCCAGCTCTCAATCTTTCTGGCCTTCTTCCTAAAGGGTAAATGAAGCATCAAATGTGGCAGAAGCTTACAAGAGACAGTGTTGAGGCAACTGACTATTTGGCTGCATAACTCTGAGCTAACATCCCGCAAAGAGCCAAACAACCCTACTTTTCCAGAGGCTTCCATAAGGGGAACATATACCGCTAAACTGCTAAGGCAGCAGCTGCCACAGTAAAAGTCAATTAGTTGGAAACCCAGACTATTGTCTTCTTTTAAACACATTAATAATATACTAAAAGGTGTGTGAAGCTGCTTTGTAGACATAAAAACTGTCAGGAGTGAAGTTCAAGTATATGAAATTTAAGAAAAGGTGAATGCCAGCGGTGTATCAAACCAAAGCACTGGATGTGCCAGATACTCAATAATGAAATTCTCTGTCTGTGCCCTGCTGAATGCCCACAGCTGTGGAGCAGAGGTCATGAAATATTAAAAGACTTCCTGTGTAAATCCAGCCTCCTATGTTAAGAGATTTGTCCTTCACTGTTTTTAGGGTTGAACCATTATGCAACATAATGCAAACTAGCCTCAGTCTGCAAGTTCTTCTTGCATGGCCCTGGAAGACCATTTCTATGACCAGAGTAATTTGGAGGCAAGATTTGAATTGTTTTTGCAAGCATAGAGGTGCATCGAACAGATGGTACACTTGTTTGAAAGAACAGCATAGCAGTGTAAAAGATGGCTGTCTGGTGTAGCATGTTGTTCCATCTAAAGTGAGTATGAGCAGTAGGGTTTAAAGAAGCCACATCAGCGTGTGGAAGTATTAACTGGCAAAGGTCTGCTTGCCACTTTACTGCAGTGTGCCATAAATCATTTGGCTGGAAATCACTGAGGTTTGCACAAATGTCACAATTTATTTAGCTCTAAAGCAGAATTTTAGCAATGCGTCATCTCCCCTCTCCCATCCTGTCCTTTCAGACATGTACCCAACCCACACACACGCACACACACACACACACACACACACACACACACACATACGCGGCACTTTTTATGTTCCTATTGTTGTACTCCAAGTGTTTCAGTGAGAAGGCTATTTAATTGTATTGTGTCTTGCTGGCTGCTTCTCCTCTAGCTGCTACAGATCTGCTTACTGATCTTAGAAGCCTACTGACTTTAATTGGTCTCTTCTGGGGTGCAGTGCAGCTGTGTGAGCCCAGAGCAGGACCTAAAGCTAATGTGCAGATCAGATGACTTCTTACTTCTCATGCTCTTGAAGGGAGAATTAGTTGGGTTCTGTGATTTATTAGAACCTGACTAATAGTTTGTAAATCAGGGTGGCACGCTGCTTTTTCCAATCATTTTGAAGGTCACCCGAAATGTGAGAAACTTTTGCCTTGTTCCTAAATGTTTATATCTGGGATTCATGCCAATATGAATTAAGTGGCCACTTATTTTCATTACTAAACTCTCTAAGCCAAAGAAATGATGTCTTGGGCAATGATGGAGGACAAATACTGACATCATAAATATCCAGTGCTGACATATACAGAGCCCTCTAGATAGTATTTGAAGGCCTTATTTGCACCATGATTTAAATGATGAATGAAACCATGAATGATGTCTGGTGTCAGTTCTCTTCATCATTTATGTCTTAGCCCAGGAAATAAAGAAACTGTAAAGAAAAAGTCATCTAAAATTTTGTGTGACCTCCCTTACTCAGTCCAACTCTTGGGGAGCCAGTTTGATTTACCAGTCAGTGAATGCCACAGCTGTTTATGTTGGCATTTTGAAGTTTGGTAGCTTAGCTATTTTCTCTTTCATCTCTTATTTGTGCTGGTCAGCCCAGAGGAACCTTATTGTTGTGGAGACTCTGGCATTTGTGTCAACACCTTCCTCACGCCCCAGTGAAGAAACTGACGAATCTTTCAAATTTCCAAACTCTTTGGCCAACTTAAAACTGCTGAATCATTTGTAGTGTCACATAACTTACTTTCCATACGTTGACATTTATCACAGTGTTTGGCTTTGTGACCTACAGCATGTGGTTTGGTTTAAATCTACATTTGCTAATGGGGCCTTTAGTCTCTTACCTAACTTTCTTTTTACTATTATTTTATCTTAAATATGATATAGCTACACACACAGGAGTGAATTTCTTGCAAGCCTTTTCAATTATTTATTGCAATTATTTATATCAACTGGAAGGCACTCAATCCAATTGTGTAAGATGGAACAACTACGCACACAATTTGTTCAGCTCAGAAGACTGGAAGCATGAAGGGCAGCTGAATAAATGTTATCCTAAATTATGCATTGTGGGTTTTGTCCAAACTGCAGAGCGGCTCCAAAGTGAGGGCTTACTTGTGATTGCACTCAGACAGACGCTCTGAGCCAGTTCAGACCAGTTGTGCTGCTGAGAGATGAAAGCCCCTGCATATCAGGTTCAGAGCTGCACCACCATGGAAAAAGTCACAGAGGTACGTCAAAACATAGGCATCTCTACTAAGGCTGAATTCAGGAATCGCAGGAATGCAGGAAACTGCTAAAGCTTTAAATGTTGGCCTTCATGTTGTATTTACACTTGTTTTTTTATTTATTTATTTTTTTAAATGAGGTAATAACTCCAGGTGTAAAACACCCGAGAGAGAGGGCAAATGAACGTCAACATTAAGATGGTGCTGACATCTCGATGAAGGTGTTTGAGGTACATGAAGTTGGTAGCACACATGAAGAGTTCAGTTGCAAAATCAAAGTCCACTTTCAGAAATGTGTAACAACTGCTTTAGTGTGGAGGGGTTTTGTATGTGATGCAATGGTGGGCATGTCATACTGAGAGAGGTCACATTGGCCAGCAGCAGCACTGAGAGACACGAAGCAGTGAGTGGGCGTTCAGATGACCTCAGCATCCTGTCCGAATGGTCCATAAGGAGACCCAGCAGGTCCCGGAGCCTAAGCGGTGCAGAAGAAGGTTCCGACGGAGAGGGAAATATACCTCATTAGTCATCCAGACCTCCCTCTGTCCCATCCAGACAGGGAGGAAAGGAGCTCAGCGAATGTGAATGTGCCAGGAAGGACTCAGGGAGGATATCCATGGGTCGTGACGGCTGCCGCCTCATCTGTAAATGTCTTCACTAAATCATCACTCTTTATGGATTAGTTCTTTTGCAGAATCTGCCATCTTTGTTCACAAATGGCAACAATTCACCCACTCCTTTTTTCTTTGTGTTTCTTCACTCGCTTTTGTAGATCTCATGTATTTTTCATCACCTCTTTCTTATTGTGTTTGACTACGTGTTTTCCTTTTTTCTATTCCTTTCAATTCGCTCTCTTCACTGCTATTCACCGCCTCTCTCTCTTCGCTCAGCTCTGGTGCTCAGGGGTCGTTTGCTCAGACGCAGTCCACACGTGTGCCCTGTCATCACTCTCTCTGTCTGCATGTGCCACTGCAGTACGCACACACACACACACACACACACACATGCCCAGTGTATTTGGCTGTCTCAGTAATGCCCTTCCTCAGTCTGCGTCACTAGCTGAGATAAGCTGAGCTTCACGTCACACATTAGCATCACAAGTGATAGCTAACAAAATTGTCTTAAGCATAATCAGGAAGTAAAGATCCCAGTTCTGGAGAGAAATGGAGCGTGGGATTTTACACAACAATATCTTCCTATTTTTTTTTTCATTTTTACAGTTATTGTTTAAGCATGACTTTGGTCGTGGTAGACGCTAACAGTAAGTGACGTCACTGAGCCTAAAATGACTGCATCTACTTTTGGCCTAGTCTAACACCCGCAGCAGGTGTTTGATCTCCACAGACAAAGGTTTTATTCCCTCCAGTGTTTCAGTTTCTACTAGGTCACGAGAGATGAATGTCATGAACATTGTTCTCCCCCCGTCCATCAGTCATTGGCCACTGGCACGTGTGAAGCACACCCTGACTCGGCATGGGTGACCTTAATCACAAAGCGCCTCCAGGCTCCTGTGGGACCTGCCCTCCTGACTCAGAGAGCTCTTAGATGATATATTCCCTCAGACAGGGGACACACATCTAGCGGTTCAGTTTTTTTCTCTGGCAGCACAATTGGACCTGGAATGAGTTCAGAGACTTTGTGCAGCACAAAGTCTGCACATCATGGCCAAGGATGCTTCTGACCGCCTCTTGTCAGAGCCTATTGCTTGGCTAGCGGGTGAGTTTATACATTTTTATGTGTATGTGTGCGTGCGTGTGAGTGTGTGTTTGTGTGTCCGTATGAGTGTGTGTTTGTATGATGAGAACACTGGTAAGTAAGGCTGAAACACTGATGAGTGACTACACAACACACTGCCTTGAAGCATGTCACGGTGCACCCACCCACGCTGCCTTATCTACTGGGTGCAATAAGTGCTACAGGGAGGAGACAGTGCCCTAGCCTTCCCATAATGCTCTGCTTCATCTGTTGCCTTTCATCAATGCAGTGCTCTTTCATTCTAAAGCATTAATGACATTGCTGCTGTTTGTCAGCAGTGGGAAGCATAAGCGGAAAGGCTTATTACTGGATGTCCGTGAGCGATAGCTTCCCATTACTATGCTAAACAAGAAGAAAAAGTGATTAAGTTATTCACAGACAGATAACAACGACCGTCTGTGTGTCATCACAATATGACTTATGCAGCTGTGCACATAGGCCACTGTACATTAGCACAATAATACATTAGCATAATAAAGTGAGATTCTTGGAGAAAGGAACATTTAATTAGCACTTCATTAACAGAGAATGACATTTACATTACCAGTAGAAAACACAAATAAGAAAACACAAGCTCTGTTTTGTTTCATTTGTTAAGAAGTAGAAACCAGTTTCTTTTGGCCCCTATAATTATTGGTGTCTTATGCCATGAGACCAATACTGCCAATACTGATGGCCAATTACTCAGACTGTAGGGAAAGTTAACACACCCTAAATTTCATTTGTCATCTTCTATTGGTTCTCACCATTTGGCTGATGTGTGTGGTGTGTGTGTGTGTGTGACTTGTTGAGCTCAACCAATGCATGTCTTAATCTAAGAAACAGTTTCATCAGCTGGAGAAGATAGACTGGCTGGATTTTATTTAGTATGGTATCGCTTTCACAAAATATTTGAACTGGATATTATCGCCTTTGTTATCGCCAAATTATCGCCAAAATTTGAGCTGGACTGTCATCATGTCAAAATCACTCCTAGGGGATGAGGCTTCAAATCAAAATCTGTATTCACAGGGGAAGTGCAGAGTGGAGTTCAGATAAATATAAAGTGTTCGTCAGAACAGGATACTGATTGCAGTAGTCAATTTTTCCCTGCCACTTCAGGGAAGAGTTGAAGAGCTGAATGCCCCAGGGAACAAAGGATTTTCTCAGTCTGTCCGTTGCATGCCAGTGCTGGGAGTCTTCCACTGACTATGCACACAGCATACACCTCATAATCCAGTACAGGAGGATTATGGGAAACTGGGGACTGGCAGTTGATGTGTTGAACAAATGATAGCTACTCAAGGGTCAATACTGTAATTGAGAAACGTTTTAGCCTTAATAAAGGGTTTTATTTTGATCATATCTTAATAATTCCTTTTAATCTCGAACATCATGCTTAATATAGAGTATATGTATATAATCAAAGTACACTAATGACTCATATTGCCACCTCAGGACAAGCAACGTTTACAGAATGCATTATTTGTGCCTGGTAGAGCTAGGTGAGGTATGCATTGCTTTTTTCAGTAGGCCTTCTGTCTTCCCCTCAGTCAGTTGGGTTATGGCTGCATCCCTATTTGAGTGTGTGCCTGTATCAAATGAGAGTCTTCTCCCT
The DNA here is from genome assembly GCA_015244755.2 of Tenualosa ilisha. Taxonomy (NCBI): domain Eukaryota; kingdom Metazoa; phylum Chordata; class Actinopteri; order Clupeiformes; family Clupeidae; genus Tenualosa; species Tenualosa ilisha. The sequence continues at coordinate 1,925,057 of PYXC01002776.1, read as the reverse complement.
AATAGAGCTACAGAGCCTGATCAATGCAGCATGAGAAACAAGCATCACTCTTCTGTCCACCGAATAGAGCCTACAGACACACACCGTCACATCTACTGACACAGAGAAGTTCTCTACTTAATGACCACAGTCCAGAGGATTGAAAGAAAATTCACAGGTAAAGCATCTCTGTATGTGTGAGAGAAAGAGAGAGAACATACAATGCATTTCTCTCAAATGAAGTGGAATATTTTTTCCCTTATTGAATTAAGGAGTTCAAATATTTCAGTAATTACCTGAGCCCCTTTCCCAACAAATGTGCTGAGTTCCATTGCTGTCGTTCTGTTCTGTTTCCATAAGCTAATTCATTAGTCACTTTCTCCACTTGCTTCCCTTCTCCTGTGCTCATTTGCATGCATCGTTTATCTGAGCAGTGAAGACACCAGGAGGGCTGAAGTAAAAGCATGCAGTGTTTCTTACTCGTTCTGTTCCCTGGTACTAAACTGTGCTGTTTTAATGTGTGTAACAAGCACAGCATACCCAAAGTCAAACCATTCAGTCTCTGCTGCTGCATTTAGTGCCATTTGGAAGCATAGGCTTAAAAGGCTTTTGATACCTCCTGGTAGGAGGCAATTACCCTTTGCTGAGAATGCTAAATGCTTTCTCCCTCCAGTCAGATGTTGCTGGTTGTATCTCACCAAAGCAATGGCCATGCATCTGAACTTAATAAGCCTGAATTTATCGACCAAGCACGCTAAAGATGCCATAGCCTGGCTGATAAAGCGAAGGAAGCCAGCAGGAGTTGTCTTTCTGCTTACCCACTGCAGCTGCAAGGTTAATGGTTTGATTCTCTGTGCAAACAAACAATCAAAAACAAAGTGTGGAGGATGAAGCCTTTATGGATCTACTGGTGGAGGCAGTTATAGGAGATTTGTGTCTGTGTGTGCAGAATATTGGCTTTTTCTTGCCCTTTTTGGTCCAGTGGCCACAGAGGAATTGTTGGCATTTGAGTGTAACACATGGCATCTTTATTAAAATGTGTCTCTGATTTCATCTTGTGTGTCTTTAGAGGAGGGAGCACAATGGTCAGAGTCAATTCAAGTTTCTCTCGACTGCATTCAGCTGTGCTGACATTCCTCTCTGTCATCATGACCTGAGATATGATGGCTACTCACTGGAAGACTAAACCACTCACTTTTACTTTAAGGTAATGCTTTTCTAAAAAATGTTTCATTGCACTGCTGCAGCACTAAAAGCCTTTCATGGTGAGTTGTTTGTCAGTAGTGACAAGGGTCACCATGTCCGTGGGCACTGACATAGAGTCCTGTCCTTCTAGAGGTTTAAATCTCGAGCTCCTCCAAGAGACTGATGAATTGCCATTCCGACACAAGGAGAATGAACGTGTTCATCGCTTAGCAGTGGCCATTTTATATTATGCTGCGTGTGTGCATTTTCAAATATTAAGTTGTCAGTTTCCAGTCAATGCAGAATTTCAGCAAGGGCATGCAGGCATCCATCTTGAGGTGTAGTTTTGTTTTTAAACCAACAGTTCAAATGTTGTAAAGCAACACTGCACAACAATTTGACACTTCAGTTAATTTCCATAGTCATGTCAAGGACATATTAGACACACATTTGTTATTCCCATACAGTACATGGTCTAGAGTCTATCTGTCTAGACTCTAGACAGTTCTGTGTCCAGGGCTGCAACACATTACAAAAGACCTTTCACAGTACAGCTTTGACCACTATACTGCTAAAAGTCAACTCAAGCTACTCAAGTAAAAGTCTAAAAGTATTTTACTGTGTCTATGAGAAGTAATCTATAATTAAATGTACTTAAGTAACGAAAGTAAAAGTACAAGTAGGCAGAAAAAAGTCTGTTGAAAACACATAGCTTACAATAAACTTAAAAAATGTCAAAAAAGGCTGAAAAAAAAAAATCCCCCACACACATACACTGTCAGAATGAAAAATGGTGCCTACATCACGAAATTGTTGTTTGCACTCGTCCAATGACAGTGGATTTCCTCAAAACTTTGCCGCAGTCACTCAGTTGATCCCAGTTCAGTTTCATCTGATACTTGTAACTATGCTGCCAATTGAAAATGTAGTGGAGTAAAAGTAAAAGTTGACAGATTTTTAACAGCTCAAGTAAAGTATAGATACTCCCAAAGCATAAGGTACTAGTATTGTAGTGAAGTATTTTTACTTGGTTACTATACATCTCTGCTAGCATACTACATTTAGACCAACACTGGCATACTGTTGCTGAAGGCTTATGGTGATCACATCCTTATTTTAATGAGTCCATCCATTACTTAAATGCATGCAAATTGATATTGGCCATTCAGTTAACCAAACCCTAAACAAACCAATCAATAGCCAGGGTTTTGCCCCTGAGAACAAATAGATAAAATCAATGCAGATCGTATTAATCAACACAGCTGTCAGGAACGGACTTCTTGATGTTGGTGCTCTATAGGACAATGATCAACCATCAAGAAACCAGCATGGTACAAAAGATGAGAATGATTCATATATCTAAACAGACAAATGAAGAGTCCTTCACCAATGACCCAAAGAAGAGACCCCACTACTGCAATGTTTATTTGAGGCTGGAAGATTGTGTATTTTTATACTATTTTATAATATTGTACCGAAGAGAAACATATTGTAGCTCACCCTTAATGGTCTCAATCACTTTTCTCCAGCTAGAGAGTGGGGCCAGAGAGGGGTTGACCTCTCAAGACAATATGTGCTCTAGCAATTACACTGGAGCAACCACATCTAACTGGATGTCTCATCAGATACTGCTTTGCGCCGGGGGCCTGTGTGTGTGTATATATGTATGTCAAAAGTTTTTGATATTGACTACCAGTCCATACATTCCCCTTTACAAATACCATGATTGATTACTGTAATTTGTCACTGTTCATCTTTGTGAAGTGCACTCCCTCTCCGCTCACAGTCAGTGTATTCACACCAGCCTACCGGGCTTGAGCAAGGAGCAATATTAATGAGAGATAATAAACTTCCAGTGATTGCATCAGCTTGGTCTGTCACATTAACAAAGCTAGGAAAGAGCTATGCAAGAGACAGTACCCCCAGAAATCCCTCCCAGTGAAACAGACACTACACAACGTATATGGAAAATATACACCCAATCCAAAACACATCCTAATACATTTTGTGACAGGGCTGTGACATTGTGTGAAATATTCTTCATACCAGGACAGCTTTCACACTTTCAAAGGAGACAGTTTTTTTTTTTTTTTTTTTTTTTATTTTACAAAAAAGGAGTGGAATTCAAAACTGTTATCACAGTATTTGCATATAATATTTTCATAATAAAATAACTCAGTAATGTGCTAAGCAATGTGATAAGGTCTTACAGTCCCAACCTTGCAAACTGAACGAGGAGCTTGCAGCTTGCAAATACTAATGAAAACCAAAGTTTAAAACATCTGAAGAAATGCCAAGCAGTACATAATACCTATGTAATACCTACCAACGTAATACCTCTCTTAAAAGCTGAACACACACTGAGTAATGTCACTCCATTGCAGTATGTGTGTGTGTGTGTGTGTGTGTGTGAAGCAACCCTATACAAACAATACTCAATGGAAGCCCTTATTGACACAATTCTTGTCCTAAGCAGTGTGAGGACTGATGAAACACACATGGGTGTCCTTGAGAGAATGCCCCGCCCCAACACTGCTTAGGATGGTGTCTTATAGTCAGACTGTATTATTTACTGTCAAATTTACCCCAACTGAAGAAAAACTGATCATACCCTGAGGGTAATTATTCTAGGCCTCTTCCATTGCAGGCTTGGCTAATATGTGAGTGCTCAGGCTTGGCTAATATGTGAGTGCACAAGGCTGGCTAATTGCGTTTGAGTCCTACTGAAATGATGCCTGTTCTGCCTGAGGCCTGATTGAATTACAGGTAATATTGGAAGTGTTGAAGCAGAAGGCACCGCCCCTCCACCTGCTCCCATTGGCTCTGGTCTGTTTCTGTCCAACACTGACTCTGTGGATGAGCTACACAGTACAGCACACTGACATGTGAGGCCCACAGTATAGCCACACACAAGTTTAGCCATGCAAAAGCGCAGACACAAACACACACACACACACACACACACACACACACACACATACACACACACACACACACACACACACAAACACACTCCGGCACACACACACTCTCACACATACACACACACACACACCCACAAACACTGACACAAACAGTGAGAGCGAGAGGCAGATGCGGCCCTTGAGGGGGTTAGTGAGCGAGGCGAGGCGAGTGAATCACTCCATCCCTTTTCACTGAGTAATCACATGACTGTGCCTGTCTGCGGTTTCCTTCTCTCTCTCTCCCTCTCTCTCTCTCTTTCCACGGAGCACACAGTACAGCATAACACAGGACAGCAGAACCGAGGAGAGGAGAGGAGTGGAGAGGGCAGGAGAGGAGTGGAGAGGGAAGGAGAGGAGAGGAGAGGAGAGGGGAGCAGTGTCTCAAGGGCAGGAAGGCGAATGGGGAAGAGACTCTGAAGCCCTCCTCCTTTAATTCTGCACAGATCACCTTCACATGCCCACAGGACCACTGGCTCTCTCTCATCCAGTCTGGGAGGTTGTGTAACACAAATACATACCCAAAGTAGCTGCCACGAGTCCACTAGTGCCTGAACTGTCTCCAATTTTGGGATGTGTGTGTGTGTGTGTGTGTGTGTGTGTGCATATAGTTACATAAGAAAAGGGTTGTACTCTAGATCACTGAGATGGCACTAAGACCTCCTCCCTTAAAAAGAGGATGCATAATGTTCTTCTATTACAGAACAACTGTGGAAAGCAAAATGTCTGTTAAGGTTGTGAATGTGGGGAAAGTGAGGTGTTTTGTTAATGGTTATGTAAGAGTCTCTAAGTGAGTGGACCTCACATGATATGTTTTTCCTCACATACCCCTAGACAAACCAATATAGTCTTGTGTGGCAACAGAGATTAGTATCCGATGTACAAATGGAATTACCCAGAGATATTGCAGTTTAAATAAATTCCATTTCCAACCTAATGAAATGGTCCCATCTTTGGCCTGCAAACACAGCCACAGAATACAGAAAGAACCTGTCTGCCTCTCAGTTAACAGCATGCCAGACAGAGAACTTTGCTGAAGGGTTGTGTGTGTGTGTGTGTATGCGTGTGTGTGTGTGTGTGTGTTCTGGGGGTGAGACTTAGCACAGTGGATGTATCTGTCATCTCTCTGCTCCTGTGCTTGAGGGGGCGTGTCCCACCTCCGTGCATACAGCCATACAGCCTACGTCAGTCTAATGACACACAAGACAAATCTTCCACAGCAGCAGTACACACAGCCTGCTCAGCAGTGGCCTTTAGAAGCTCTGCGTCTGCTAACACCTGGACCCTCTGCAACAAAATGCCCACTTCACAAATACGATAGACTGGGTAGAGTTATATTACTGTATTGATGGTGCTTTGAAAATAATTAGTAGTAATTAAATAAGTCCAGAAATAATATTAGTTGTACTGTAAAAGGATCATTTTTCAATATGGCCTAAAACAAAGCCAAGAAAGCTGTGCTCCTATGTAACACAGGAAACCTGTCTTGAAAACCCAACCAATTTCAGAGAAAGCTTTACTGATCTCTTCTTAGAAGGGTGGAAAATCAATAGGATGAACCTAAAAGGCACAAGTCTCCCTCCTACCTAGAAAGCAGAGTGTGTCTTCAAACACAACAGGAATGAAATAGGCATTCTTATGCCTATAGTGAGATGCATTGTAATTGCACAATTACCTGGGGTGTGTCTTCAGTCATTCTTATTTTCTCCATCAAACATATATTTGCTCTGATGGTGTTTCTGACAGTGGCCATTCAAGCACATCTTCCTGTGGGCGCACTAGCTCATTTGCAGGGCAAGCCCATTCACATTCAACACCAGAGCAGCTTACAAGTGGCTGCAGAGAATACTAACACATAGCAATTGCAATATTGATATATTCTAGTTGGATGCTAAGCATGCTTCTCCAAGGCCACACGGCCATTAGGCCTGACTGACGGCACGCTCTAGTGATGGTGATGGAAGGGAATGTAACTGAGCTTATTTTTCTCATGTATCCACAGTCAGGCTGAATCACAGGCACACATTCACACACACACACAAACAAACACACACACACACACACACAGGCTGAGCAAAATGTCCCTCTATTTGCCACATGCTGTTGAGGATCATGCTATTTCACTGATGATCACTTGAGCTTGCCTGTGTGTGTGTGTGTGTGTGTGTGTGTGTGTGTGTGTGTGTGTGTGTGTGTGCAGGTGAGTGGGTGATAATGCACATTCCAAACCTCGATGCTCTGGGCAAGTACTACAGCACATTTCTCTGACCATTACAACCGATGCAGCCATCAAGCAAAGCAGTCTTATTGCTCATCCAGTGTCACTAATACAGCAATGTCATCAATGTCATCATGGAAGCTGACTGCTCAAGAGCCATTTGAGGAAATGCAATGAAGTTGCTGTCCAAGGTACCAATTTTTATACCTCATACAAGTCATTACAACAGCCAAGAACACATGCTAAGTTTGATCAGCCCATGAAACTGCTCTGTTCTGGAGAGTAAAATGTATCTAAAGACTCAAAAAGAGGGCTGAGGTCATTTGACAAGGCTGAGAAGCAGAGCATTTCCACTAGCGCTGAGAGTGACGAGAGACGGGGAGCTCACTCACCACTCGTGCTGCGGTCCATCGATGACCAGGAGGATCTTGAACTTCTTGGGGCTCGGGGCCGACGCCTGGTCCACCAGCCCTGCCGAGGCGGCCGTCTGTTTGACCACGTTGGTGATAGAGCTGAAGAAGCCGCCTGTGCTGCCGGACTGGGCCGGCTGGGGCCGGCGCTCCGGAGCCGGGGAGGCCGAAGGGGAGCGGGCAGGAACCGCCTGGGCTGGAGCCGGAGCTGGGGCAGCGGCCGCCGGGGAAGCCTGAGCAGCGGCGGAGGAGGCGGCGGTGGGGGGTGGAGGAGGTGGAGGGTCCGGTCGCTGGAGGTCCGTCATGTAGCCGTTGGGGAGGTTGGCGATGAAGCTGCTGTCAGAGAGGCGACGGCGCAGGAAGTTCATAGCGGCAGCGGTGGCTGGAGTCTGGCTCAGAGATCACACACTCACTGGTTGTCAAGGGTGAGGGTCACCGGGATTGAGCCTAGTGGAAGAGGGAGCCAAGGAGTCGCAGGAGCCGTGGTCCAAGCTGTGCTGTGCTGGATCACGGAGAGAGCAGCCTTTGCCTAGTGTTTTTCCCCACACTCTCCAGGTGACCTGCTGCTTGCTGCTTGTCTCCTCAACAGCGTCAGCTTGCGAGCGTGTGAGTGTGTGTGTGTGTGTGTGTGTGTGTGTGATTGTGTGCCTGTGTGTCCGTGCGTGCACGAGTGTGCGTGTGTAAGCGTGCGCGCGAGAGACACGGACACACTCTCTTTTCCAGCTCGTGCCGTCTGTCTCTGCAATCCAACAGCCTGAGCGCCTGCAGGAGATGCTCTCTCTCTCTTTCCCCCTCTCTCTCTCTCTCTCTCACACTTCCTCTCTTACTGGCTGACACAGAAATACACACTCTCTCTCTCTCTCTCTCTCTTCCCCCTCCCCCCAGCCCTTGGTTTCCCTCCCCTCACGCTCTCTTACATCACTGCTTACGTAGTGGTGGCGTAGTACAACCAGTGGAACGGGGTTTCCAATGAATATGCATGAGGCACACATGAGGCAGTGGGAGACTCCCCTCCTCTGTCAGCACAGCACAACACAGCACAGCACAGCACAGCACAGCACAGCACAGCACAGCACAGCACAGCACAACAGCCCTCTGTCTCTCCATCTCTCCCTGTCTACCTGCCTGTCTTTAGAGTAACGTCCACACACTCATGGCCATGAGCAGGCACTGTGCCTGGAGAATGAGGCTGCTTGGCAGATGGAGGGCACACCAGCATGGGTGGTTGGGGAGGGGACTGGGCACTGGCATGGCATTCTCATGGGCGCCATACTGGCACTTCCAACTCAAGATCCCTAGGCTCACTGACACACACACACACACACACACACACACACAAACACACACACAGTGAGAGACACACACAGACAAACCTGTATGCACACACACACACACACACACACACACACACACACACACACACACACATACACAGCAAGAGAGACACACAGACAAACCGGTATGCACACACACACACATACACAAACACACAAACGCACACCCACACACACACATAAAGACACAGGCATCTGACCTTTCCCACTCTTCAGCTGTGCAACCATAACTACATTTGCAGATGTAACACGAATCTGCCTGCTGCGGGGCTAATGCATACAATAAGCACCTTTTGCATCTCACAGAGAAGTTAAATTGATTACATTGCAGTGCATTAGCTATGGAAGAACACAATTTAGGAGTATGTGATTATAGCTAGAGTATCAAATGTCATAATTAATATTCATTTTCTGTCCAGGCTAACTCAGAACTGCATAGTTTTTTATATGATGATGGTGGGTTGACAATGATTATGGGTTGTGATCGAGGTAGGAGTGATGCATTCAAGAAAATAGGCTGGTTATTGCAGTGACTTTATTTGTCCATTCATTTAACATGTGACTCTCATTCCAGGAAGTGTATGGCCTCTTAATGAGCAAACATTCTCACATGGATTCCACTCTACAAATGCCACCTCAGTTAGAAAGACAGTAATATGAAATGTTGTTATAAGGTTTCAGTCATGCTCTTAATTTTAAAAGTCTGACATCATGTAGATAATTATGACCACCACAGCACAGCTGGCAGTCATATAGGTGTTGCTTGAGTCTTTTTCTTCCTTTCCTGGAAAGGGCGCTGGAGCCATTAGCATTTCATTAGCTAGCTTTCATTTTAGCATCATATCAAAATCAAATAACTTCACATGTGAAGCACCCTGTACCTTGCTTTTGGTATTGTTGTACACCAGAGAAAACACAACAATGCATAACAGGCTCTATTATTTCCTGTGTCATGTTATTGCCTTGTAAGAAACTTTTTTTGTGGGGTGATTCTAAGAGTGACGACACAAATTTAGCGATGGCTAGTGACTTTCTGTCGCACAGGAAGGAATTTACCCTACATTCTTGATAGTGTTCTGCCAGACCTTGGGAGTCCAGGTATGTTAGCGTCATATATACATAATAAAATAACTAATATTTAAAGTAATTTAGGAGAACTTAAGGACGGACTATGGTTGTACTTGACATGGCCAGTGGATCTCCATTGTAAGTCTTATCCAGGGTCATTAGAAACACCCAGGGTTATTTTTGTCTTTCTTCTGTACTTTAGGTGACAATAGATTCTTGGCATATATGTGGAGGAGAATTTCCACTTCAATTCAAAAAAATCATTTTTTGTATGAGTAACCTACAGCTAAAATCATTTGTTCTGTTCACAAACTTTCCCTTGGTACTGTTCTTCTTCTTTAAAGTGCATAGACATAGTTTCTAAACATGTGCTGTAGATTGGCACATTAACAAGAAACTTAAAGTACATGCTACGTGCTTTGCATCCCCATAACAATCCTGTCCCCTAAATAACTTTACATCAAAAATGCACACATAGAGTCTATCTAGATAGAGATAGATAAAAACTTTTATTATCCTGCAGGAAAATCTGGATTTCCGGTTCCATCCCGACCAGTAGAACACGGCTGAAGTGCCCTTGGGCAAGGCACCTAACTCCCCGGGTGCGGGCGTAGTGGGCAGTCCACTGCTCCGAGCGAGTGTGTGCTTCACTGTGTACTGTGTGTTTTTCAATAATTAATGATTTGGATAAATGCAGAGACCAAAAGATATATATTCTATACTGGGTACACACACACACACACACAGAGAGAGAGAGAGAGAGAGAGAGAGAGAGAGAGAGAGAGAGAGAAAGAGAGACAAACAAGCTGCATGTTAAATTCAACAGCTTTTCTAAGGTGCATAATATTTTATGAAGGCAGAGGACACCCAGACATCTTCAATTATTCCTTTTAGTCTGATATTCACTTCATACAATTGCTTATTCTTTAACACTATGTTGAGTGTTTCATAGGGATCCAGTCTGTCTTCATTGGAGATCTATAAAAAATGATGACAAATCTGCGGCACTCAAAAAGGATCATTTTTACATATCTGGAATCTCTGAACCGAAGTGCACCAAAGGATTTACAGTGTAGCAACACCCCAAATGAACATGAACAAATTGTTCATTTGAGATATATTTGAAACAATTAATTTATTTAATGTAGAAAAGTGTCAAATCCCTCAAATTAAATTGTTAAAGTTTAGATAAAGTCAGGTAAAAAAAGAGAGACAAAAAATTGCAAAATTGGCAAAACTTCCCCAGGACAGGAAACACTGGGTCTTATTCATCTTGGTGAGCTTATTGCCCAACTGGGCTCATAGTGCAGGAGCTATTTTGGTCCCACGGGAACTACTTCACCTGCAGGATGGGTTGACACACATAGTTTTTGCCAAATAACTTCAGAACTGTAGTATCCAGGCCATCTAAATTTTAGTGGTACATGGATCTTAAGGAGCTGCATCCAATAAGCCCTTAACCACACATGTATTGTGTAACGCCACCTATGAAAAGATAAAAATGGCTAAATCAGCTGTTATATTGTGAGCAAATCTCCACTGATGATTGCTGGAACACTGAAACATGGGTGTAAGCTATTTTGGTCCAAAAGTGCCACTCTACTCCTGTGAGAAAGCAGGGATAAATTTCAGTGTTTTTCAGATAGCGTAATGTGTGGCAGTCATAGTCCATTTTGTTTATATTGTAGAAATATGAATTAATATATAGATTTATACATAAATGATATATTATTTGACCAGGTCATAGGAGAATTTTGCCTTTTCAAACTTTTTACTTTACTATACTTTGCTTGTATCCATAATGACCCAGCAATACATAATCTTTGACATTTTTTTATTGTGTTTAAAATGAAATGCACTCCCTCCACTGCCCGGTTCCCCTCATCACTCACCCTCTGCACTAGAGAGAGAAGACAGTCTGATGTAGGAGGGAAGTTTCTGGATCTCTCTTGACTGTTCCTCGAATTTCTATGGATAGGTATGACAGGAGAGAGAGAGAGAGAGAGAGAGAGAGAGAGAGATTGTGTGAGAGAGTTTTAACATCACTTTACGCATCTTTGAAAGATGCCACCATCACAGACCTGACAAACACACACACACACACACACACACACACACACACGCATAGTGAGCAGAGTATGTAGAAGCCTGAGTGAGTAGAGCCAGATGAGATGCTCTTTCATCTCCATGGGGAGGAGGAGCTTCCTCTTCTCTTCTCTCCAGTCAGCACACAAATCCAGGGGGAAACAAAGGACACATCACAAGCCTTTTATGCGCCATCATGTCTTAAAACACAGAGCTGGAAGCACCACGGTGTCTAGCCAAGTTTACCCTGTCAGACTGGAATATAGTACATGTTTCCAGTCCTATCTTTACCCTGTCAGACTGGAATATCGTACATGTTTCCAGTCCTACATAACAGTTATGTTACAGCAAAAAACATGATTCTGTCTTAGAGGGAACCAATTCAATTCAGACATTATAGCAGGGTTGTAATATTACAGGGCTCATAATAGGACATTATATCATCATCTCCTTCATATGTCTACATCAGTGTTTAGATTTATAGCTGCCCTCACTGACCTCGCCAATCCAGAAACCTACTGATCAGTCTGAATGGATTACTGTTGCTGATGCCCACAAGGTTATACCATTCTACTAATGAAGTTGCCAGCCTCTGGACTCTCTCTCTCTCTCTCTCTCTCCCTGTGTGTGCTTGTTTGTATGTGCAGGGCACCACAGGGATCATTCTGGAGGTGCCCAATCAGGGGAATGTAAGTGCACCCCTCCATCCCCAGCCCATCCCCATCACTCGCTCCCTCCCTCCCTCGCTTGCCTGTTGATTTATGCTGGGGTATGTGCAGGGTACTGTCACGATGCACGATGTGGCTGCATCAGCAAGGAGGGAGAGGAAGGCAGCCGAGTGGAAGATGCTTGTCATGAGTCACAGCTGCATCCATGCTGACATGCTAAGCCCATCCTGACCTAAATTTTTCACGACAGTGTATAAATAGACAGAAAGGAGAATTAAAAGAAAACTCCCTATGCCATACTACTGCCTTGAGTGATGGATGGTGATGGTGATAGAAGTATGTGAAAGCATCTGGCTATGCAAGGATAGCCAATGCTGCTTTTTCAAAGCTAAGAGAGGTGAACTCATGCCTTTGTGAAGAAAGAAAAACAATACCAGTCACTTCCAGAGACCAAAGAGCACATGATGTGACCTCTGGCTTATACTAAATCAATTCAGTTCATATTTTCATTTGAGGTGGTTAGAGAGATTGAAATACTATTGTGAATCCTCACACCTCTCTCTACTGTAGGTGTGGGGTTATATAAAGCAGGAGTGGTCAGGTTTGTATTTGGGAAAAAGGAAAGCACGTGAAGGGCTAATGAAACACAAAGCCAAAGATACTGACACTTGCACACACCTCCACACACACTGCCCTCTGATGGAAACAACATGGCCCTCGAGGACCTTACTTTGATCTGTTAGTGGAAAATTCATTTGCACGCAATTAAATCATATAAGCCAAACAGCTTCCTGTCTGTTCTGACAACGCTGTGCGTCACAAAGCTGTGAGAGAAACATAACATTCTGGAGTTATGTCCTTTTCGTGTATGAAATGTGTGATGTTCCAAAGAGATGATCCTGCAGTGAAATGAGTTGTTTTACAGCACAGGACATAAATTACAGCTCTGGAAGGTCAGATGAGAAAACAACTGTCTATAATATATGAAGATATTCATATGATCTATTAAAAAATGTACATGTACTGTATGGATGTGCATGTACATCTCTACTTACCATAACAACTTCATTCACTGAATTGCCAGCAAGGCTGTTGTCATACAGTGTCAGTGTTTGAAAAGGTTCTCACCTGCATTTGTTTGACACCTGCTGATTGAACTTTTCACACACACATTTTAATCAAAATGATCCAACTCTAAAGGTTTCAGTGTCATAGCAACATCAGAATTGTGATATTGCTCCCTTTTACAGGTGGACAAAATGAAAGTGGTTGGGCTCATGAGAGGTGATTGACAGGTAATGAGTAAATATAAGTAAAAGTCAGAATATCATTGTGCCAATAAGAGCTTCTTCTGGCAGCTGAGAGCTGGTAGTTTATGAGAGCATAGTTACACAAGAGTGCCAGCCTGGGGGAGAGCCTGGAGGGCCTGTGACATGCTCTGTATGGAAATCCTCTAGTCGACTAGCCACTGTGGATCAGAAAAGCATGGAAGATAAAAGCTGGCAAAAAGGAAATGATAAAGCAGCCAGTCAATCACTCTTTTAGCCATTTCACTTTCCAACACAAGTGGATCTGGTGTGAAATAAGTCAGGGAAACTGAAGCCTTAGGGGCCGACGTCGTAGCCTACCGTAGCGAAATGCAATATTGAGCAGAGGTAGCCTACTATGGCAGCGCTAGACTGGCTATATGATTCCTGCTTATCAGGAAAATTAAAAGTTAAATGTATATTTGGCAACTTTTACCTTGCATAGAAAAACAGGGAAGCCATCAAAGCACCACAAAGATGGGAATGAGATCTATGCAGAACCTGGTTGTGGGTCACCTCCTCAAAGTATTATGGCCACAACATCCATGGCCAATGGTAATATTTTCAAGACCAGCAAAGGATGTGTTTTGTTAAGCATTTTCAGAATCCACTGATAGCTATTCAAGAGGAGTTGTGATTCATTTATTTTTCATTAATTTATCCAATCTGCTTAATTACACGTCAGATAATGAGGTAAAAGTATTCTAACTGTGTCCAATGAAGTGTAAACACTATCAGTTTGCACTGCCAACACTTCAAAGAAAAAATAAATGAACTTAATAAGAGATGATGACACAATGGACTACATGCTCCTAACACTACAGGCGTTGATTAAGAGAACAGATCATACTTCAAACTAAATTCTTGCTTATCCTTCTGTGCCTTGACAATGTTTTACAATACATTTGCAAATAAGGCTACATAATAGTCCAGGAGAGGAAGGATAATGACCAGAAAGCAAACAATACCTGGCACAACAGGCCATGTGTATGTGGAATGGGAGCAGAGTTGAGGAAAGGCAGCTGGTTCAGGTGTCAGGTGTTGTGTGTAGTGAGTACAGCATGGATGAGCTCAAGCAGACACTAGAGTGGAGACATTAATTCTCCAAGCTTACATGCGCCACTCACATTTACATATATTTACATTTATGCATTTAGCAAACACTGTTATCCAAAGCGACTTACAAAAGAGGATGACATTCAAGCTACAACACAAAGAAAAACTAAAACTAAGAGTGCATATTGCTAACATAGAATTTGCAGTATCTTGAGATGAAAGTGCAATAGTGTAATACAACATGCAGTACGGAGAGAGTAAGACTAAGAGATTAAGTGCATTCCTGGTATTCAGAGATTTAAGCCAGGAGATATTCTTGGAAGAGCTGGGTCTTCAAGAATTTCTTGAAGGTAGAGAGGGTATCAGCAGCATCAGCATGGAACAACACATGAGAAGAGCCTGGATTGACCTGCGCAAGGCTTTGGCTGTGCTAGATAATGTTTCTTGGAGGAGTGAAGTGGCCGGTGGGTGACATAGGGCTTTAAGAGAGTATTCAGGTAGATGGGAGCAGAACCATCAATCACCCTGTAGGCCAACATCAGTGCTTTGAATTTGATGTGAGCGGCTAAGGGTAGCCAGAGGAGTTCATTGAACAGAGATGTGACACTGAGGTAAATCTATCTTAATGCTGATGTTGAATGGTTTGTTTGGCTGAAAGGACCAGCAGTTCAATTTTGGAGAGGTTTAGTTGAAGGTGATGTTCTTTCAGCCATGTGATATGTCAGAAAGACAGTCAGAGATCTGTGTTGACACCATGGAGTCACCAGGACAGGTGGTCCTGGTGGAAAGGACAGATAGAGCTGGGTATCATCTTCGTAGCAGGGATAAGAGAAGCCATGGGAGTGGATGATCGGACAAAGTAAGGTGGTATACAAGGCAAAGAGAAGGGGCCCCAGCACAGAGCCTTGGGGTACCCCTGTGGTGAGGTAGTGTAAAGCAGATGTTTGCCCTAGCAATTACACACTCAACGATCACCCAGTGAGGTAGGATTCAAACCAGGAGTGCACTTCGCCATTGATGCCCATGTTTGTCAGTTTGTCCAGTTGGATGCGGTGGTTGACCGTATCAAATGCTGCTGATAGATCAAGCAGGATGAGTGCTGAGGATTGACCTGCCGCTCTGGCCTCTTTCAATACTTTTGTTACAGACAGAAGCGCCGGTGTTGGTAGGAGTCAAGGAAGTTGTGCTGAGAGAGAAATCGTGTGACCTGTTTGAAGATGGTTCATTCAATAGTGTTAGAAAGGAAAGGAAGAAGAGAGACAGGCCGACAGTTCTCCACTTGAGTGGGAGTGAGGGAGGGCAGCGGTGTTACCTTGGGTTGTTCAAAGGTGGTGGGACATGTACTCATAGTTAGTGAAGCATTGACCATATGTGTAGTTGCTGTCACAATGGTGAGGGCTATGGCCTGTAGAAGGGTTGTTGGAATAGGGTCCAGAGGACAAGTAGTAGGACAGCTGTCTGTGAGAAGCTTAGACACCTCATCCTCTGAGAAAGGACTGAATGAAGAAAAGGAAGCAGGTGGTTTAGAGAAGCTTGGAGGAGGAACCTGTGAAGCAGGGTAAGACAGGGTCTGTGTAGATGGGTCAGAGAACTGACTACTAATTGCTGCAACTTTGTTATTAGAAAAGGCAGCAAAAGTGTCAGCTATGAGGTTGGTTGCAGAGTTTCCTGGTGTCAGTGGCATTGTGAATCTTGTCACCCAGAAAGCGTCGAGCATTCATGTCCCTCAGCCAGTTATCATCAGTCTCTTCAAATATCACCTACAGGCTGTCCACAGTAGCCCACTGGAACTGGTCATAAATAAGCAAATAAGGTCATGTGGAAATTTATTTTTCTTTTAAAGCATTTTGGGCCTTTCATTGTCTTCAATCAGATAGGACTGTAGAGTGACAGGAAATAAGCGGGGGAGAGACGGGGAAGGATCGGAAATGACCTTGGGCCAGAATCAAACCCTCTTATGTTATGATGCCGTAGCTCACAGCATCACGGTGCTCCTGCACAATTCATTTGTTTTATAGAAACTCATACAAACCGGCTTAATAAATCAAGATGTTGTGCAATTGAACCAATTGCTGTATCGCAGAGAAATCACACAAATGACATAATAAAATGCAACATCAACAAAAAACAAAACAAAGCCTGTTCTCTTATGTGAAAGGGTCAGCTAGCACATCCCTGTCACAATCAGAATCCTGGGTCTTTGTTATAGCACGGGTGCTGTTAGGAGTTAGTAGCAGAGGAAGCATTTCAATGTGCCATTCAGGGATGAAGCTTTCAGTGTTGTTGGTGGGCATAGGCAGCCTCCGTGTCTCCATGGAAACAGCAGTTAAAGAGTGGCGATCCACTCTCTGTGGCATTGTGCGCTGACAAACAGGCGGGGTGGTTGCCTGAAGCTGCAGCAAGGGAAGTGAGAAGCACACAGCTCCACTGTTCAGCGCATCTCAGCTGCTATAGGCTCAACTCTCTCTCCATCACATTTCTCTCTCTCTCTCTCTCTTCCTCCCTCTCTACATCTCTCTCAATCGCTCTCTGGGGAAGGGGAGATTTTCATATCATTCTCACCACTTTGCTCCTTAGACTTTTCTCCTACCCTCATATGACAGATAAAAACCACTGCCTGCTTGAAACAAAATCAGTAATGGCTCTGTGAACATCAGAGGAATATTAAAAAAAAAAAAAAAAAAAGCAATTAAGACACAGATGGAGCATCGCAAGGCTATGCAGGATGGATGACTTTATGAAAGACTTCTTACAAATGAGAAAAAGCCCTCTACTGGCAGAGCTGTTTTCTTTCCCAAAGAGATACATGCCATGCTTGCACTTCAGGTCAAATGTCAGCCACTCCCATAATGAAATGTGGCAGGAATGCAAATCATACCACTACAGTCTGTTAATGTCTATAGGCCTACAGCAGAATAAGGTGAAACAAAGCATGATGCATAAACATGTATATTTCATTTATAAATGCATGGTTTATAATTCTACTAGTTTGGACAACATGGTGTTGATGCCACATTACCCGTTCTAATGCACTTCAATCAGTATTTCTTGATAAATTTACTGGCACACATGCTAGCAATGCTTCACTGACATAAAGGGTTGCTGTGCTTGTTGAATATTAAATGCTGAAACTAAATAATAGACCATTCATATAACTGACTGTTTTGAGAGCCATGGTTGTTTTGTGGACATGTTGGGTGTAGAGGTGGTTTCACCCATGACTGCACCAGGTGTAGCTGTGCGACAGGAGAGCACAGTTATGACAACACAGAGTTCTCATGCCCTCTTGTGGTGCATATGTTAATTGCAGAAAGCCCTCATATTTCACAGTATCCAATTCTCACTCCCTGCTGTGTGTATATATTGGCACAGAGCCTAATATTAAAAACATCCTTGATAAAGCCACCTTGATCAAAGGTTCCAAAGGTTTTGTTGCCTGTTGGTTTTTGTTGGTGGCATTTTTTGCCCCTACATGTAGGCCTGCTATATCCACAATGGAAATATGATTCTGTCTACTATTCTTTGATGTCTATTTAGAATCTCAAATTTTTCTAAAAGCAGCTGACAGTAACGCTAGGAGAGACAGGAGTGACTGGGGAGCAGAAAGAGATTAAAGCAACCTTTGCAGCTTCTCAATCTCATTTGGCTCCCTCTCCTGTCCCCTCTGACTCCCTTTGTGCATTCATATGCAGTGTTTGCCTTTTGGGTCATCACCCCAGAGAAGATGGGAGACATAAAGCCAAATAGCATGGAAGTTCATCATGAGCAGCATAAATGTCCATTATGACTTTCCCTTTATAAAAGGTGCCCTCAAGTGTTAGTGCAGAGTGCTGGGGAACAGGTCTGAGAGTTTGAATTTATCTATCTCTATCTATCTATCTATCTATCTATCTATCTATCTATCTATCTATCTATCTATCTATCTATTACATCTAATGACATTAGATTTTTTATTTATACATTTCTACTCCATGCCACAAGGTGGCAACAAATAGTGTTTTGCATCTGCATCTTCCATAACAATTTCTACTGTTGTATCTTTCATTGACATTAACGTTAGCTTGTGCATTTCTAACGATACAACATATGGCATGGTGTTAATTCCTTTAATATTTCATGACCACAGTACACAGATATTTATTAATCTTATATTTGCCGTAATCATTGGACTATTAGCAAGCGTGGGAGACGTTATGTGTAGCTCTGCATGCTGTTAACGTTAGCTATGTAGTAACTTGGGTTGCCATTGAGCCTGTACATACGTTAGCTAGCATGTAAAGACGGTTGTGATAAAGCACTTTTTAAAAAAAAAAAAAAAATACCAGCGTTGTAATGCAGGTCACACAAACCATTTGAAACAACCCGTGGCACATGGTTAGTGCAAGTGTCAAACATGTCTGTTCCAGCTCTGCAAAACACAGCAGTGTTTTTTCGAAGGATACTCGCCCAGTTTCCTCAGGATTTAAGTTTAGCGTTTGCATATGGATCTGGTGTATTTAAACAACAGGGAACTACTCAAGGTCAAATGGGGGTAAGACAAAATAAACTGATACAGTTAACTTTTCAGTCTTCTTATTTCACAGGCTTCTCTTAGCCCAGATCATTCCACTGGATTTTGAGTTAACAAATGCAACCTTATTAAGTAGTGCTGTTCCTTTGTCTTTGGTAAATCACTAATTTTGTCTTAAATTACTAATGCATAAGTAAAGCTTTTCAGTTTTGATGTGATTGTCTAATCTTTATATTTTATCAATGTCTGCATGCTGATGAAATGTCTCTTCATCTCATTTGTATTATTATTTATTTTAGAAAAACATGCTGGACTTTGTGTTTGCTGTAGACGACCCAGTCACCTGGCATACAATGAACCTGATGCAGAATCGAAAGCATTATTCTTTCCTGAAGTTCCTTGGGCCCAAACAGATCAGTACCATCCAAAATGAGTATGGAGCAGGAGTGTATTATAACACCCTTGTTCCTGTTGATGGAAGGGTATGGAAAAGCAGAGGCGTATAGCTGTTTGATTTGACATTTGTAAAAGTTATAATGTTCCAAATGGTATCGTTTTAATAGTGATTAGGCTAACCTCTGTATACAAGCTCAGACTAGATCTTTATTTGGGAATGTAACAGTATTACATTTTACTAGTGTGCACTCACCTTTTTCTGTTTTCTTTTTTTTAGCTAATAAAGTATGGCGTTATTAGCACTGAAACCCTGATTGATGATTTGATGCACTGGAAGACCATGTACATTGCTGGTAGATTGCACAAACCAGTGAGTTTTCCCTAAAGTTGCCCAAATATTAACATTACTGTGTGGAAACACTTAGCCCAATGCTAAGATATTTTTGTGCACTGTGTGTAGGTGCGTATCCTGCTGCAGGGGGAGAATGGGAAGCTGCGGAGTGCAGTGGTGGGGAACCTGAAGAGTGCTGTCACTGCTTCTTTTCTAATGCTACCAGAGAGCTTCTCTGAGGAGGAGCTCTTCCTCCAGATAGCTGGCCTCTCCTACTGTGGTGAGTGGATGGGCTGCACTAGTGTATCTAATGTTTTTATTTAGTTGCATCAGTATATAATATAGTTTCCCTCCAGATTTTTCAAAGATTTTTGGCAGCACAATCTACACATTTTTTACACAGTGCATTTTATCATCTGCAGTCCTGTGCATTTTGATTGAGTTATTAGTATGGGTAGAAGAGGATACTCTTCCAAACATGCACTCATGTTCTCCTTCCCCACACCTTAAGTTATTGGCTCGTCAGCTGTTGTTGGAATTGACATTCCAAGGAAAGAATCCAATATATCTATCTAGAAAACATCATAAGTTGCCTGTCTTGGTGCCACTGGAGCACAAGTTAGAACATATTTCAAAGGCAGGGATTCCTATGGAATGCCCTCACTAAGCTCTTGGCCATGCTTGTCTTCCCACAAGGGGATTTCAGAATGATTATTGGGGAGGATAAATCCAAAGTGTCCAATATTGTCAAGGACAACGTGCCCCACTTTCGAGACTTGTACACCAACATCTTGCTGGAGTGTCCTCAGGTGGTGTACAAGCCACAACAAGGCCGACTAGAGGTGAGACCCATGACATACATTAATGCATCAATCTGTATACATGGAACATATATTGTGGTTATGTGGATGAGAGAGAAAATATTGTTCCTATTTCAACATCTAGTTTTATATAGCACAGCTTGGTCTAAGATGCATCTTTTCCATTTACAGACTCTGGACTAGGGGAGTGGCAAAATATCAATATGGCATAACACTGTATATTTGTGATAGGTTATTGACAAACTATCAATATGGCATAACACTGTATATTTGTGATAGGTTATTGACAAACTATCGCAAAGTAACAATCTTTTGACTGAGATATGAGAAACTGATGGGGGATCACTAAAAGCCTGTGCTCTGCTTTTTAGGTGGACAAGAGTCCAGAGGGCCAGTTTGTCCAGCTGATGGCCCTGCCTCGGACTCTCCAGCAGCAGATCACCCGCCTGGTGGACCCGCCCGGAAAGAACCGTGACGTTGAGGAGATTCTGCTCCAGGTGGCTCAGGACCCTGACTGTGGAGCGGTGGTGCAGCAAGGTGAGGACCATATCTCAGCAGTGCACTGTGCAGTAGTACTGCACACTCTCTTGCAGCTCACTTGTGTGTGCTACAGGGTGCTTTATTAACCCTCTTGTCTGCCTAATGTTACAGTCTCCAGTGAAAAACTATAGCTCTCTTTAGCTGCTGAACTGTAGTTTATTGTGGTGAATTTCACACTCAGCAGGATGTTTTATCATCTTTAATACAATAAACATTAGTTTAACTGCGTAAACGCCTAAACTACATGTCTGAAAGCCTATAACCTCTAGATGTGATTGAACATGTATTGAGACATGTTCCAACTTCCCCTACATTAGTGGAGTTAAGCATTGATTTTCAGTGGATAGCTATTCATGGGCCTGCAGGCTATTCCTGCAGCTCTGATGCAGTAGCGTCTGGACTGTGGAGGGATGCTGAATGCTTTGATAATTATGGATATGAACTCACAGTACAGGTAAAAGGGTTGACAAATGATGATCAGATGTTTCAAGTGAGGTGAGCAGGACGAGGAGAATATGGGTTCCTTGGGTCATGTCACACAAGGCCGATTGCTCTACCTTGAAGCAGCACTATGGAAAAATTGATAGCCTATTTATTTCCCTTGGCGTCAATATTCAACTCCATTCAGGCGAAGGTTGCACCCAGACATTCAGAACCTGGCTAAAAATGTCCTAATCAAGCAATCAACAATGTTACATAGCATCAAGTATTCTGGGCACATATTAGCAATGTCTTAGACATCATCCACTGTATTATAACTCAGTGCAGTGCCAGAATGAGCTTGAAGCCATTGGGTTCAGTGCAGTAAAGCTGTGTGTTGCTTTTACTCTTCCTGGACTCTTTTGTCCTGTCAGAGCAGAGAGTAGAAAAGAACACTAAAGTGCCTGCACAGTCTTGCACAGGTGGAGTTAGCCATGTTTCAAAGAAGCCTAGAATGTTCCTTTCCCTGATGTATTTCTGGAAATGTGTCCCTGCTTTGGCCCACTCTATTCTCCAGAGCCTGGCCATCCTGAGGAGCTCTGTCTCTGAGCTGCTTCATGGCTCTGTAGTATCCAGCTGTGTCACAAAGTACCTCAGAAACACTGGTTGGCTCAGTGTCTAAAATATCAAAATGTAAATGAATGTGTGCTTATCCAGCATTCCAAAATGTACTGCTGTAATTCATAGTCAGTGCATTAAATATTTTAAAGAATGAGGGAAGCATAAAAGATAAACAATACAAGAAAACACATAAAAGCACAGTCCAAGTGGAGCAACTGGAAAGGTGCCATAGCAACACCTGGGATGACTCAGAAATGACTGTCTTGTTTGTTTGTATGTTTTTGCCTAATCAGTCATAACCTCACCCATACAAGATTCTGTGCCAATCTATACCATTGAGTGGCAGTTTGCTTCTCTTCACACAGCAATAGCATCAATAGTGAAGATTTCAAGCCTAACACAGAGTGCCAAAGGAATAGCCACCGCTGGTATGTTAAACAGGTTTCACTTTGCTTTAATATGTGCACAGAGCTGTTCTTGAGTCAGTTGTAAACACGTGTTTCTCATTTTGCAGGGATTTGGAAAACAACATCATACAGTGTGAAAAAGCTGAAGAAAATGTGGAAAGGCTGGAGGATGAAGCCATCGTGACCTTTACTTCTCTTGTGTATTTTCCCTGTAGCTGCTCTGACAGTGTTGAACTACTGTGTAATTACACTGAACCTGATCTGCCTGTCCCAATACACCACACTACTCAGGTTCTATCGAACATCCTCTGTAATAGCATAGTACAGACGTGTCTTGTACAGCGTACAAGGCCAAAAAACCATACAGTCATTGGACCTGATCATGGCATTTATTTGCATCCTGGTTGCATAATAATGTAGGACCCAGAATGCCTCATGGGTCTGGATGGATGACTGGTACTGTCCTCTTTGGGGGCAACTACTCCTGTCCTCTTTTGGCTTAAAATGACATTAGTCTAACACTGCAGACCAAGGGCCCCAGAAACTTAAGAAAGCATCACAGATAGTTCAGAAGAGCATTTGGTGTTATTAATGTGGATGTTTAAATAACCAAAGAAGGACAAGAGTACACATTTGAATGGGTTGTCCACACAAGGCAATAATTACATGTATAAGATATGTCTCTTAAGATATACAAAGACAGATCTTATGCATGAATCTTGTCTTTCCATCTCGTATCACTGATAAAATTGGATAAATCGAAATTCTCTGTTATACAATGTCATTTTTAATGCAGAGATGCAATGTTTTAGGAGTGTTCCACTCTTATGTAACACTTCTTGGATGTACATTTTAACCCACCATAAAGATATATTTGGGAGACTAAGAGTCTGTTTGTATTCTATAGAAAGAAATCAAAGTGGCAAATTGAGTTCTTGTTGGTGTGAGGTTCATGAGGTTGGGATACTGACCAGTCTTTTCTGTATAAATATCTGTATTTGACTAAAATGTACACAATGAAGGGAAAATAATTAGAACGTTATTTATATTCTTATATCATCATCGTTTGTATTTATCTTCCCTGTGAGTTCAAATATCCATCAGCTCAACGGGTCCTTGTGAGGGGGTGTAGAGTGTAACTACAATGCTGTACTGCCGCAGTTACTTTGGAGCACAGGCAGGCAGAACGGCTGGCCAAGGGAGATGACTGCTAGGGTGTGGCAATGCAGCTGGTGAAATACCTCTTCACTTCAAGGACTCATCAGACCTTGTATGTTGAGTACAATTTTGAATAAAAAGAGACTTCCTTTTTAAAAAGGAAGGAATATAACTGTATTC
Source organism: Tenualosa ilisha (assembly GCA_015244755.2). Lineage (NCBI taxonomy): Eukaryota > Metazoa > Chordata > Actinopteri > Clupeiformes > Clupeidae > Tenualosa > Tenualosa ilisha. Next base: position 1,901,403 of record PYXC01002776.1, on the reverse strand, counting down.
TGAAATTATGTGGACTAACTGCTAAATGCTATTGGTTTCCAGATAAGGGTTAATGAATGTTTTGTAAATTCAGTATGTAAAGAAAACGGGCAAACTCTATTTTGGTCTGTGCAAAAAAGTCATCTAATTCAAATGTGTTAATGCCATTGTTATTTTAGCCCAATTAAGTCATACAATGCCAGAACAACCAACCAGAGATTTATGTCGTAATTTAGGCAATGACATAGTACTAATACATCAATAACATATTTGTTCATACTATCTAGCAGTACAGCAACTTCAGTGCTTAGCTTCCTTCCTTCGTACCTGCAAGGATATGATGTAATTCGCACGATTAACATAATTTATGCTGATCTCATTTTGTTGAGCTAAACCAATGAGAATTCTTCACTTTCACCACCTGCTAGGAAGAGAATTCCATCATTCCAAACATTCTTCCCCAGTGTGGCCGCTCAGTATCCTACCGTGCGTGTGGCCAAGTTAGTTCGAGTGTTTTTTTTTTTTTTTCTTGGATTGGTCTTATCGTGTTTTCTATGATACCTTTTTAAACTTGTCTCAAACTTCCATCATCGGTAGATTTACTTCTTGAGGATCCAAAGTTGCGCTTCAAGGTGGTATGTACAAGTTACGAAATCCTTTAGACTAACAAAACTTGTGGATATTAATCAGGTTAAAAGTGACTCAGACACGCTATGGAAGTGACTATACATCTTAATTGTTATTCAGTAGATAATCTAACATTATTTGCCAAAAACATGTAATCGCACAGGCTACCGCGCAAAAATGTAACAAGCAGTCTGAAAGCGATGTAGCAATTCTTATTCCTATCTCATTCCCTACAGTAATGGAGGAAACACTTGTTACAAGTATTGCTTACGTTAGGAGTGTAGGAATGTATTCACACAAACTGAATTTGTAATAGTACTGGGAAGTTGTGAGAACTTTAGTGATATTTTATCGCGTCTTAACATTTGCGCGGACTACTTCCTCTTGGGAGCGCATAACGTTAAGCTAGCTTTAATTGTGCAAATCTTACATTGAAATGATAAGCTTTATGTTGAAAGTAGGTGATAGGCTTTTGGTCGTCGAGTGTATCCACAAGACCAACACAACGACACTTTGTTCGTTTTACAACTCAGATTGTGTCTAATTGACTACGAACTTTCTTCGTTGACTCCTTGGCAAAACTGTGTCGCGTAAAAGTAATTTCCTTGCAAAAATGCAGGAATGGTATCCTTGGAATGTTGAGTGTGGGAAGCAGCATGAGGCAGACAAATTGCGCTCAAATACACACGTCTCTTTCCTTCATTCATTTCACGCAAATGGATAGATTATTGGCGTGACTGACTTTGTATTACGTAAACTGTCATATTGCCCAGTGACTGTTCACAATCTCCATTAATATTATATAAGCACCAAAGTCTTTCTGATTTAGACCAAGTATTACTAGGTTCTGGTTTTATTTTTAAGTAAGTTCGTCACTAACAAATCCAATAACTTAGCATTGCAATTTCAAAGCAAGCAAAACAAGTCTTAAATGAGTAGCCTCGGCTTCTTTTAGTGTGTTTCATTAATGTTTACCAATGATTTCCAACAGGGTCTTGCCAAATGGAAACGCCCTTGGATGTATTGTCAAGAGCAGCATCATTAGTTCATGCGGATGATGAGAAACGTAAGTTTAAAATGTTAATTTGATTACCTGGGGTATGCCTTTTTATCGTTATTTTATGTATACAAGAGAGGTTTAGCCATTTTGCAAAGACTAAATTTTTGCAAGTTCTGACAGAACACTTGCATTATTTTACTAGACTCAGCTTTATAATGCACATATTGAAAACAATGAGAACAGATGCAGTAATGGCCTAGATTCAGCTCAACTGTAAGGAGTCCTATGGGACATATGGTGACAGCTCGGGAGTAGTCATCAATCATTGAAACATGAATGTTGTATGGTCACCCTAACACCACCCACCACCCACTCCCATTCACACATGCACAAGCTATTAGTCCACATGAAATGCAGTGATTCTTTAAAGATAGGAAAAAACACTGCAAGGCTTCCATTCCTAAACAGCTGGCATGTCCAGTCAGCTCCATCTGAAATGCTCTGTGTCGTTTGTGCCCTGACGTTCATTCCACTATGTCTACCCCATCCATATAATCACACCTCAATTCTGTCTAGAGAAAATTCCTTCCTAGATTAAAGAGGGAGGCAAATCCTGCTCAGCAGGCATTGAGCCTGCTTGAAATTTGGGTGTTGAGGATCTTGTGGGGGTTGAGTAGCTACAACCTTCACAAACCTTAATGTGAATTGAACTGCTGACTGGAAGAGCTGCCTTTTTCATCTTTTCCTGGGCTCAGCAGGTGTTTGAATTGTTACTTGGACCCAATTATTTTTGCATTGAATAGTTGATGGAGGTTTTTTCTGTGTTCATGAGTGGCTTTGTTAATATTGTACTTAAAGGTAGAAAAGAACATTGGTTATTTTCAATGAAATGTGTGATAGCCAGGAGAGAAGGCCTGGCGATGCCCAGCTCTGTGCTCCAGGGCCTCCATCAGAAACTAACCCTTTAAGCCCTAGGCGTCTGGGAGGTTTGGCTTGGCTAGAAAAGCATACCCTAAATACATCAATAATAACTCCACAACTTTCTAGTCTATTTACATAATCTTTGGTATCTATAGATAAGTAAGACCCACAAGAACATGTTACCAGTCTGTATGTGAGTGTTGCCTTACCTTAGTGCCTTGTGATTATAAATAGAAAAAAATATGAAATTTGTGTCCCCACCTAAAATGTATGCTTAATTATACAATAGATAACAACTTGATGTCAATGATTATTTGACATAGATGCCACTGAATTCATTCATCAACACAACTGTACCTCACTTGATTGAAAGTATGGATTCTACAGAGGTTTTAGTAAAGATAGGACTAAGCGGACTCTCTATTTGGACACTTTTTGGAGCTAAAAGACTACTTCTGAAATTCATAGCAAAACGATAGACACATGTAACTACAATATCAGACCTTGCATCATCCATTTTGATAAAAGATAGTGAAGGATCAACTTAGATTTACAACAAAAGGGCAAGGACATAATATTTACTGCCTTTGTTTGAAATCACTTGCGAATTTGTCGTTACGTTGTAACACATAGGCAAACTGAGATGCTGATGATAAAATGTGAAGTTTGACTGCATGTCTGCTGTGTGCTTGTTGTGAGCCGGGTAGCTCTATATCTGCCATGCTGGATGTCAGTTGAAAGGGTATTTTCTGTAGTTTGAAATAGTGTGGAGGATTTAAATGTGTGGATTACATTACATTAAATTAAAAAAAAAAATTAAACCTCGAACTAATGCCATTGCCATATATAAATTGTTTAAACATAGGCCTGTTTAACAAATATTTGGAGGGAAAGCATCCTGATAGCATTTTGTGAACTTTTATAAGCCAGTTATCAACATTGTATCAACAAACTAGCCCACAGCATGCTGACCGTCATCTTAAGAAAAGGATATTCTTTTGCATCTTGTAGTGATCACCTCTTAAAAGGTTTAGTAATTGTCTGTAGGTTGGAGTAGGAGATCTGCAGCACAGCCCCCCACCCCCTGCTGTGTTTTGTTTGGCTGGGTGCTGATGTCATTCTGTTGTGGCTGAGCATGTGTCTTTGTTGCTGCACAATGTCCTCGACCTGTTTTCACAATAGTGCTAGAGCACAGGCTCCTCCCATTGGCTGTTTGCATTTATGACAAACCTTTGGAACTGTTCCACTTTCTGCAGCTCGAGTTGCAGGGAAGGGCAACAGGCAAAACCAAAGCCCTTGCTCCTCATTCGTACCTGCACATGGCGCTCGGATTCTGACAGGTTTAAAGAAAAGCTTCACCCATACCTGTGGAGCCCTGGGGTTATTATGGACTCTCTTGCCATCTCTTGCCAGAACTTAAGACATGGGTGAAGTACAAAGTAGAAGAAGATCATTCAGGCCCCGCATGTACTGGCAACTTCAGGCCATGTTTGAAAATGTTCTTTTAAAAGTATTTGAGGTGTGGTGTTTAATGGCTTGCCGTTGTGTGTTGGAGCTCAGTCAGGTGGAGTGCAGGCTCAGGTTGTAAAACTTGAAGGGTTCAGCCCTCTGCCTACAAACAAAAGTGAAATGGCCTCAATTGGATTAAGAACCTCCTAACATCATTAGTGGGAGAGAACACAGCCAACATCAATTTAAAGGCCTTAGGAAAAAAGGAAAGCACTGTTTTTCAGAGAAGGCTATGAGGGAAGTGGTGTTTGTGGAGCTTCCTCCTATTCAGACCCAAAGTAAAGGAATTTAACTTTGGATTTGGGCTCTTTGCCAACAGGAGGTAGCTGAGACAATACCTACCCCAGACCCGTGTCTTTGCTTGATGTGTTTGTTTTGGCCCTCACCTCTCCTTACACCTGCAGTCGAGACCAAACAGGATGCTGACCTTTGGAGTTGGTATGACTCTCTCCCTCTGTCTCTCTGTTTCTCTCCCTCTCTGTGTTCCTCCTCTCTTCTTTTCTTCCCCTGCCTGAAAGATTGATGTCTTTTGCCTTTGTTATGGTCTCTGCTGAGCAGCCTGGCGCTCAGAGTTTTTTCCCGCTGGCGTGGGAGTGTCATGTTAATAAGCGCTTGGCAGCTCCTAGTCAGGGTGGTGTGGATTACACTGCTGCACTGCTAGTGACCAGGCTCTTGCTGCAGCAGGCTTGGCTTTTGTCAGGACCTTGTGATGGGTTATGTCATGACTCACACCTCCCGGGTGTCTGCAGGGCTTCTAGGGGGCTGCTCCCTTCAGGGAGGGCAAGGTGGGAGACAGGCATGATACCTCTGATGGCTCTGGAGCACCCACTTCTGCAGCTTATCATACAGCAATCACCAGCTGGGGAACGCCATGCATGCCAGCTGCATGGCTTCAGTTGAGCTCGCTAAAACAGACATGCCCATTGATCTCTCTCATTTTCCCAGGCTTTGTAACCTCTGTAATTGAAATATTCATGTGTGAGAATGAAGAACCTTGTAATCAATGCTTGGTCAGTAGGTTCCCATAGGATCATGCATTAGTGAATGATGTGAATGCATACATTAATGGTCCAGAAAGTTTCTTTTCTTTCTGTGATGGACTGGACTTTCAGCATCTGCCTGTCCTTTGGGGTGTAGAGCTCTGGAAAAAGGCCAGAGGGTGGGTCAGACTTCTCTATTGTGCCTAGCTGATCTTTGCGTTATGTGCTTACATGGCTGTGTGTGTGTGTGTGTGTGTCTGGGTTTGCTCACATGTTTGGAGATTTGTCTAGAGGCCCCACACTTTCTCTATTGTCTGTGGTTGAGGATGGGTGTCAAGCAAAAAGGACTCCTCAAGTATTTTTATATCCCAGTTCAATACAGGTTAATATGCAGTTATGAGATGTTTTGCTTGTGACAGTAAGACACAGCAATCAATACATTTATCTATGCATTTATATGGTGTGTGTGCGTGTGTGTCTGTGTGTGTAAGAATGAAGAAGCAGCTGAAGGTTCTCTCCACTTTCTGGGCTCCTGAAGGTCCCTGAGGTCAGTGTGGAAAGCAGCAGCAGGGGTCACAGTTCAGGGGTGAGGGGGTCACAGTGAGTGGGAGGCTATGTGTCACAGGGGAGGAGGAGGCAGGCAGGCAGAGCTAATCCATTTTATTGTTGTTTCCTCAGGCCTGTGACAGTTGTTGTAACGGTTTCCAGCGATTAGCAATTGTATTAACGGATCTGTTCATTATTAGGCTAACATATGGGACACCGTCCGCAGTTTTGCTTTGTTTAAGCTTGGTCCAATTTCTTGGTGGTGCTCAATTTTAAAATCAGCGGACATTTGGATGCACACTGCTATAAAATGTATTGTTTAAAGAAGTTTTCACGTAATTGTTGACCTCAAAGGTGTGTGTGCTTCAGGCTCCAGTTTGTTCATCAGCATTAATGGGAACTCAAAGGCCTGGGAAAGGTTCTTTAATGGGCTTCAATGGAATGCTTGTGTGCCTCAGGTGCTGGCAGAAGCATATGGTTAATGTGTTGGACGCATTGGTTCCACAACAACAGATGCAAGCTGTAGACTTTTCACAAGGCCTGTGTAGGTGGGATGTCTAACCATTCTGCTAAGTGGAAGTTTCCAGGTGACTACTTAGTGTGGGGTTACTGTGAATGGATGCGATGAACGTGGGCATGTGTCTTGTGATTACCACCTGGCATCTTTTCCCCCATGCTGATATCTCCTGGCAGTTTTTTAGATTCAGATCAGTTTCCTGTATGATAAGTATTTGAGAGAATCTGGTTGGTGTTCAAATGTATGAGCTTTGTCTGTGTTACTGTAGTGGGTGCACACAGTGGAGTGGGTCTGTCTGGAGCCTCCACTCCAGGCTTTGTCAGCCTATCTGTGTTCCTTTCCCACAGTATGACTGAGCGTGCAAACTATGCGCTATCACACGGACCCTGAGGAATTCTCTCCTCTCCTCGTGTTCTCTGAGGTGCTACTTCAGACCTGTCGCTCTGTGGGAGATTTGATCAGAACCGTATCAAAGATAGATGCCTCTCATGGCTGGCTTCTTTTTTCAAACAGGACTCTACTCACAGTGTCAGTGGCGGAGCGAGCAGTGCAGGCCATCCGTCAAGTTAATGGTGACAGCAACATTCCGTTTGAGCACACTCTGTTGACCGTGGCTAAGTTTTTTTTAGAGCTTTTTCTCCCCATCCCCAAGAGCACTTCCATCTCCCCATGCAAAGGCCCTCTGTGCCAGATAATTGGATGTTCTTTTGTGTGTTTAAAGTGATTGAGCCATGCACCCTCTAACCCAGAGGACAGGGAGGGCTGGCTTGGCTTGGCTTGGAGCAGCCACAGGTGGAGCCCTGATGGGGAGCAGCCAGGCATGACCGGCTGCCTCATGGGTTGCTGCATGTGGGTCCTCTCATAGTCATTCTGGCTCTGCCAGTCAAGTGTGTCCATTTGTGTGTGTGTGTGTGTGTGTTTGTTTGTGTGTGTGAGTGTGTGTGTGTGTGTGTGTGTGGACAGCAAACTTGCCCCACCCCACACCCACCCATCCACCCACCCTTCCACTCTGATTCCTCTCTACCCTTGGGACAAGCAAAGCAGGCAAAGCAAACAAACAGAATGGATCACTATGGTGGTCAGCGCCACCCCTGTTTGTGCATAAACAAACAACTATTGGAGCCAGAGAGCTCAGGCATGCATATACTTGTGCAGGGCCAAAGGGGCGGTAAAGATGTTGGGGTTGGGTGATGCTGTGTGTGGATACAGGAAACTGACTATAGATCCCAATTCTGATTTTTGGGAGGGCTTACAGAGCCTATGCTGGCAGTATCAAATGCGTCTAAAACATCCAAAACATAGAAGGCTTTAGCAAAGGTGAGGGTGCTAAGGGTGAAAGTTGCTAATGGTGATTCCCAGAGTGAAGGTCCTAGCCATACAGTACCAGCGGAGGGAAAAGCACCTCTTTATGTAACCCTCCACAGACACTGAGAGACTCGCGCTATTCAGGGCGCCAGCAGTGGAATTTCTTGCACTTCAGTGTCGGTGCAATTTCTCCTCAGACGCCATCGCCCATAGTCCCCAGCATGCCAGACATTCAGCGAGAGCCTCGGAGATAACTGCTCCCGTCATCACAAGACAACTCGCCCTTATCACTGCGTCTTTTGTTTCTGGGTGGCGGCGTACACAGCAGTTTGGAGAACAAAGGAAAATTCCGGGCCAGAACATCCCTTTCCATATGCTGGGTCCTGCCCCAGTTTGGTGAGCTTGGGATGAAGTCATCTGATTAGCTGATGTATGCGTCTTGGACAGCGTCTGAGTTTGCTAGCAGGAAAAGAGGCATTGTGTTTTCTTCTGGGTAGCATTCTGGGACAATTATTGTAACCTGGCTTCCTTTTCAAGGAAGTGGCCATTAAAAAATGCATGAGCTAAAAGTCACTGAACCCAAAGGTCCACTCAACACCAGATTTAAAGTAAACAGCCTCTCCCAGACCTCTTATGTTTGAAATCAATATTTAACAGGCAACCACATGCTAACTCCCTCTCTTCAGCAGTTGAGAAGACTTTGCTCACCAAGAACAGGAAAAATCAGATTGACTGTGAATTTAACTGTGTTCCTATGTAAATGCCTGTGAAAACATGTATAACTTAAGCATGCTTGCTGAATGACGGGGCAGTATGAGAAATGGCCTTGTACTCCAAGAGTCATCGGAGACCCTTAGTCACTGAGTCAGCTGCTGCAATGAAAGGTTAGGCCAATGTGGCATGGATCTCCCTGTGCTAGCGCATGCTGCTAAAAGGTGGTATTAGTTGGAATGATAGAGACTGAGATCCTGTGGTGTTTAATGACTCTGTGTTGCCTTATAGTCAGTATAGCTGAGGTGTCAGGTTACAGAACTTGCCATGTCAGTTGGTGTTGCATTTGGGCTGTGGTGTGTGTGTGTGGGTGTGTGTGTGCGTGTGCACGCATACAAGAGAGACAGGTGGCTGACTATGGAACAGGGGCAGCTCAGTGTCCAAATGTATGATAGTGGGATGGCCTTTTTTCTGCATTAGTTCAAATGTTCCAATATACCTTTCCCATATATTTCTGAAAGCCTGTCTGTGTGCCTGTTCAAACACACTCCGGTCTCACTCAGAAGTGTGAACAGAGACTTTGATACACCAATCAGGTTCCCACTAGCCAAAGTCCTCAGGGCCTGGCACTAAGTTGTGTTGCTCAGAGGGGTATCTCTGTGTCTGCACCGATAATGGAGTGTCACCGCCATCCAAGCACAAAGTTACCTTCAGCGAGAGTAAACACACACTCACATTCACTCTCACACTCACTCACTCACTTCCAATCCCACTCCCACTCTCACTTTCCCTCACTCACTCACTCACTCACTCACTCACTCACTCACTCACTCACTCTCACTCACTCTCACTCCCTGTCCAGATGAGTGTTTGTTGCTCAAGCGTCTCTGTGCTGCTGTAGCCTCCTGGTGCTCTTGTTCTCCACGTCCCTCTTGTGAGCAGGGGCTACTGAGGTGTTCATCCATAGCTGTCTTTGGCCACAAGGCCACCTGTGCAAGGTGGAGCATTAGGCCTAGAGCTGCAGGTGTACTTTGCAACTTATGGCAGTGGCATGTTGAGGGGTGCGCTGATCATTTAACTGCTAGTTTAACAGCCATACAAGCAGCTCAGTGACCATTTTAACACTGATGTATTCACACATAATATAAGCTGGTATGAAGAAAATGAAGAAATGTAGAGTAGTGACGATCAGATCCTGGTAAATAACAAAAGTTGGAGAACAACTGTGTGAGGAGTTAACAACAGTAGTGGTATATTACTTGCAATGCTAACTGCAGTAGCAGTACAGTGAAGCACACCATTTAGTCCCATTGCACTTTAACTGACCTCGCAGACTTGAGCTTCACCCTGCTGTTGCTTAACTTCATACGTGGCTTCTAGTATTTTCCTTTGAGCTTTAAGCAACCAAATCAGTATTGGTGATATTAATGTTATACAGTGGAGCAAATATGGCAGGCTTTAGGTAGACCCACTCCAGGCAAACAGTCATTTGACAATGATAAGATTTAGCTCTCAAGAAGCCGTGAGAACAAGAGTAACAAGAAGCTGTGGCCAAATCAGTAGCCTTGCTTTAGCAGCATCTGGGACAGCAGGAGTTCAGCCTGGGACTCCCCATGTTGGCAAGCTTTTAGAGAACTAGAAAACATGGCTACTGATTTCTGTGTCTGATGATCACTTACTCACGCCTCAGTCATCCCTCAGGATCACAGAGTGGTTGTCACATGCATCTCCTCTGCGTCCTGATGACTGAACCTGAGCTTCAACATTTGCTTTATTATCAGACAAGATCACTGACAGTAAGATTTATTTGTCAACAGCTTAGTAAATCTTCACTGTCTTGTGTTGTTTTGTGTAACAAAGCATGAACCATTCAAAACCCTTGCCAGACAATGGAGATATTTGAATGGCAGAATTAAGCAATCACACAAAAGAGTAAGTTTGACCAGAGAGCATTTGTGTTTATTTCATGTTTCTACTGCTCAAGCGCTTTTTCCATGCCTGCGGAGCACATGCAAATGAGGCCTATTTGCATGGGCCATATCCTCAGGGGAACGCGAGTTCCAGGCAGTTGCACATCAACAATGCCTGCTTTCACATTGCCACTCAATTCTCAGTCCAGGAATGGTTTGGTAATGATCACTTGTAAAGATTTTGTCATTTGAAAAGCCAACTGTATTTCCAGTTTTACTTGTGAAAGGCCATGGCTGTGCGGCTGGCTTTGAATTGTGGTGTGGTCCTCCGAGTAAGACTGAGTGAATGCAGGATTAGGCAAAGCAGGTTGGCCACTGCCTGAGTTCCCACTCCCAGGGCCACAGAGGAACTTACAGTGGAGGGGCTGGGCGATCTGGAGATTGAATCACAGCTGTGTGTGTGTGTGTGTGTGTGTGCATGCATCAGAGTCAGAGAGCCTGGAGTTGCACAGCTGATTGTGTCCCTGTTCAAGGCTCAGGCCAAGACACGGAGCCAGAGAAGGAGACAGTGGCCTGCAGCTGCCTAAAGCTGTGTAAGTCTCAGGGAACACTCTCAGTTGTAAGTCGTCTGGAACACACCTTTTACATTCACTCGCATTGTATTTAATACAATGGCCACACGTAGAATGTGTGAGGGCCCAAACTGGTTGAGTTACATGCTAAAATGTGGTAGAATGTGAGTGCAGAGAGGGCCTGAAGCTAGTTGAGTTACATTTTAACACATGGTAGAATGTGAGTGCAGAGAGGGCCTGAAGCTAGTTGAGCTGCTAACTTCAGTGGATTTCTGGGCAGCCACTGTGTTGCTGTTTCTATGTCTTTTCTACTCTTCTTTTGTTCTTACATACTGTAGCTCCTTAAGGGGCTCACTGATTAGAGGGACATGTGTGTGGTGAAAATATTCTTTAGAGGTTATGTTTTCTTTTGGATTTGTCTGTCAGCAGGGTAACAGGAAAACAAACTGTCCAAACAAATCCTGGTGTAGAGGTGCAGCCAAGTAGATACACCAGAATTCTTTTAGTTTCACTTTCACAACATTGCAAGGTGGGGCATTTTGCCTTCACGTCCTGCACATATTTCTGTGCTGAGCTCCCTCAGAACTTTCTGCACTGTCTGCCATATCTGCCATTATAAGGCTCACAGGCTCCAATGTTGCATTGTCTGTACGTTCCCAGTATATCTCAGTTGTGTGTTTTAGGCTGATGTGATTTATAAATTTAGGCTGAGGACAGTGGTGTAATGTCAGTGTAAGGTGCACACCTTAAGGAGCTTTTGGTAGGGTTCTTGTCTTCATTTTGCCCCTGGAGTGGACCCCACTCAGGAGGCTTCTCACTCTCACTCCAAGCTGCGTGCCTCCTCAGTCAGCCCCACAACCAGGAAATAGGCCTCTCTTTCTCATAACGACAAGACTAACGTGTCAGCCATAGCAAAACAAAAGCTACTCTGTTTTTCTTCAGGACACTGTCAAGGAACAAGGGTTGTGTAATTTCCTCCAGTGAATCACACAGAGAACTTTAATGTGTGGAATTTCAGTGTGCCCAGGCGGTCCATGCATGGACATGCAGGAGGTGTGTGTGTGTGTGTGTGTATGTACACTGTATATGGATGTCCATATGTGTGTACACTGTATATGGATGTCCATATGTGTGTACTGTATGTATGTATGTATGTGTAAGCAGGCCCTCAGAGTTTTCCTCTTGTTGCTGGCTAGGCTAAACAATAAGAACACTGCAATGGGAATATTTAGCTCCCAGTTGACCAAAAGGTTTTGCCATCTGATTTTCCATGTTAGTACATTAAAATTTTAAACTCTTCAGCAAGGTTTCAACAAGTGCTCTTAAACCTGATAGACAATGGGCTGTCTGTTCTGGATCAATGAGATACAGAAAGCATCAGTTTGAATTATATAGCCTATTGATATGATTATCTTTAGGTCACATGTGTGTATGCCGCCAGAGAAATGTCTTATGTCATGGCACCACTTTTCACATGTATTTGAAATGCTACCCACTATGCTAAATCTATCAATCCAAGATTTCGCCTGTCTTCTATGTATCTGTCGATGATTTCAAATGGAACTGACTGGTAAGTGACCGTGGAAGTGTTTAAGCAGTGGTCTATGGCCAGATGAAAATGGGAGGATTTATGGAGGTGTGAGGTGTGCTCTGGGTGAGCGGCTCTTGTAAACCTCTGGCAGTGGAAATTCACCCAGGAGTTGTATAATCATTAATCAACTTACTGTGGAGTTACTTAACACACAACGGGGCTGTACAGCTGAACAAAGCTTTCATTGCAGCAGCTTCCTAGCTGGGATTTGTGTTTTATTATCGCGTATGTAGACCTTCCTGGGTCCATTCTAATCACTAAGCTCCAACTAAGAACTCGGATTGATGCCGTCTGCTTTCTCCTACTGCAAGTCATTGTTAGTTTGTCTTTCATTTTTGGAATCATTCTTATTCCTAGCACAATGCTGCTGTGTACATGGGAATTCTGTCAGCCGATTTATCATTGATAAGCATGATTACATTGCATTCAATGCATTTCATACTGTGTATTTGAATAAAGTAATGTGTACTTTAATATGTTATGTTTACAAATCACAGCAATCAACTTCACTGTTTCATTGGTGTTAGGTGGGTTAGGTGGGGTGTGACTAAAACTTCACTATTTGATTGGTGTTAGGTGGGTTAAGGGTAGGACTGAAACTCCTCCTTCTTACAGGTAAAGGAGAGTAGCTGGGATATTTTGAAACAGTCTATGTCTGTGTTTAGTATTACACTTTCAGACCAGCCCTGCACTGTAGGAATCGGATTGGCTACCGGTGGACAGTAGGCTGATGCCTTTACACTCACCTCACTTGATTGGTTGGTGGCATGCTTTGAGGAGACCTAATTTGACATATTTAGCGACATTCATAATAATTCATAAATTCACCTAAAATTGATGAGGTGATTAGCAGCAACTCTTTAGTACTAGGAACTTGGAGCCAATATTATTTCCATTTTACTGGGTCTTTAAATGTGAAGAGCATTTTTCACTTTGTCATTTTTTGTTGCATTTTAGTGGGGTTGATCAGTCATATTTGAACACTAGGAAAGGAGCTGTAGGGTTCCTTCCTACACTTGGTAAACCAGGAATTATGTGTTACTACTTGTGGTGTAGAATGCACAAAACACACTTCAGATGTTCCCTTTGTCTGAATATTGTAGTCTGGACTGTCTTCTCTCCCATAGAAAATTATCTCTCTATATAGATTTGCACGCATGGTCATCTTGAACACTCATAATGACTTTGTACTGAAGGCTGGATCAATACAACACCCTTCCGGAATCAAATTCACCTCAAATCACCGGCTGTTGTCACGCCGACGCCTCCAGCAGCCCATTCTCCCAGGAGGGACTGGGGGGTTCCAATTATACCCTGTGTGCCTGCGTTGTTGTCTCCGAAAACTCCCCAGTGCACAGGACAATGGGAGAAGCAGCCTGGCTGAATGAAGGCACTGTTCTGACTTGGCTCAGAGATGGGACTGAGTGTGTGAAACACGAGACAATGGCTCCTCCAAAGCATGGGGGGGTTAACCCAATGAAAAGCACTTCCCTTAATACTGAGTGTGAGTAGGAGGAGAAGCCCAACTGTGTGTATGTGTGTGTGTGTGTGTGTGTGTGTGTAGGGATGTATGTGTGTGTGTGTAGGGATGTGTGTGGTTGTGTGTAGGGGTGTGTGCGGTGAGAGGTGGTGGAGGTGGTGGTGCTGGGTAGGCTTGGCAGGGCCAGGCCTGGGTAGGCTTCTCTAGATGAATAGGCTCCTCTAATCCCCCTTCTCTGCCATTGATGGGCAAGTCAAACAGAGGTCCCTGTAATCTGGCTGCTGAGAGAGGACACATGAATAGCATGCTATTGCCTTTGAATAATCCCCTTTGCTCGACTCCTTCTGCTATCTCTTTCCCCTCCCTAGATCTCCCCAGCAGCACAGCAAGGTTAACTGGGTGGAAAGCCTCTTGAATTTTTGCTCCCGCAGAAAACAGTACACTGAGACCTGGGGCTTCCACTTCCTGGTTTATGTCAAATTTATAAAAAGGCACAATACCAGCTGATCTGTCCATAGAGCACGCAGCAGTGTCAGAAACTCCAGCTTTTGTGACAAATGTAACATCAAAAGATAGCACTGGGATGGATCAGCAGGAGAGATAGCTGTGTGGGCCTTACACTCAAAACTCCATTCAAAGCATCATGTTGTTAGGTGAATTGAAGAAGGGCCTTTGAAGTGGTTGGCTGCGGTTGTGTGCTCCGTCTTGTCCTTGAAGGGCCCAGTTTTGGGGTTCTGTTCAGTGGTGGTTGTTAGGATACCCACATCTAAAGCAGAGTACTTGTGTAGAAGAGGTATGGTTTCCTGAACCTTTAGCATGTTGAAGATTAGGACCATATGCCTCTGTGGATGTAAAGTGTACAGTTAGCTCCTGGCTACATAATGGATATTTACACAGATATCAGCAAGTCAGGTCACAGCATTTATTGCCTAGATGCTGGTAAGATGTCTAAAGTGTTCCTTAAGCTTGCTGGCCCATTGCTTGCTTAGGGTTTGACTGGACATTATGAGAGATGTCAGTGCTCTTGTGTGCTCTTCGGACTAGGGACTAGAGGAAAGCAACCCAGTGTGAAACTGATGCCATTTGAAAGCTAACACCTTATGCTTTTGTGAAGGCACTGGGGCACACCCTGCGTGTTGCATCCACTGCTGTTACTGTGCATGAGCTGTTTTACTGGTTTAACAGCAGAATCGCTTTCATTTTACTGATCTTACAAATACTGAAGCAACACCCAGCAACTGTACAGTGCTTTGATGGATTTGTAGTCAGTGTCCTAATTGACTATTTTGTGTATGCTGTAGCCTATAGCTGTACCACAGGCTATAGTCTGCAGCTGATTGTCTCCATTTACGAAATGGCATACTGAGAATGTGTTCTTGTTTGACTAAATTGTGTGCTTATTTTACTCTGTTTTTGAGCACGTCATTAAGCAAAATGAACGCACATCTTCACCATGGAAAAATAATTCTCCGGAAGTGGGCAGTTAAGTAGTACAGTAGTACATTTCTCGGACTTGGCGAATTCACGACGTTATAAAAAGGCCCACCAGAGGGCAGCAGATAATCAGGAAAACTATCCTGTATTGTTACAAAACATTCCACCGTTCTGGTCATTGTAACTTTCTTTCTTTTTTAAAGAGTGAAATACTTCCAGAATTTGATATCAGCTATGCTTCTTACACTCCATAGGATGTATGTTTTATTATATGTTTTTTTCTAATAAGAAAGAATAAAGAACACATTTTAGCCCGCGCTACTCCAAATGTCCAAACCTTTAATTATTCAGTTGACTTTGTACGTTTTATTTTAAGTGTTAGGTCGTACATAACCTGTTTATGGCAAAACCATATACAGGCTTATGTAATTGTGAAGGCCTAAATGATAAATGCTAAAAGATCCTCAAACGTTTTTCTCTCCTTGTTATTTTCACTAGGGCAGCACTGTTTCCTGTCTGAATTTTTGACATAGCCCCTCCTTGTTTGTGACTCCCGCTCTCTCCAGTTTCCCATTACTCTCTATGCTTCAGTGCATTCAGGGGGCTGATCTTGTTCAGGAAAAATCTCTGACATTTGAGGCGCTCTAGAGATTTAATGAGCATGCCCAGTGGCCGAAACCCCACATAGAGGAAACGGGTGTACATACGAGTCATACCGAGCATAGCCTGCGTGTCAGGGCAGTCTACTTACAGCTGGCTGTGAGGAGATCTGGCGCGACCCTTTTGTCCCAAATAAAAATATATTTTAATTTTTCTTTTCCCTCTTACAACTAGAAAAGTTCTAAAAGTGTATTCTCACTTTTATCCAGGTAGTTGTTCTATTCTTTGTCGCGTCGGAGCGCACAACCCTGAGATTTAGACTGCTAGCCCACTTTGAAAAAAAAAGTTAAAGGCTGGGCCTTTAGCTTTTGGACAAGAATTCGCGAGAAACTGACCGGTCGCACCATTTCTCCCCCTGCCTCGATTGAAAGCAAAAAAGCTGGTCTTTTTGCTGACCCGATAAATGCTTCTTACGAAGATGGACCTGTTGAACTATCAGTACTTGGACAAAATGAACAACAACATCGGCATACTTTGCTACGAAGGTAAAATTTGAAACTTAATATATTATAATGTGCTATAATCACTTATGTACTTGCTGACGATGCATTTAGTGTGAAGCTAGTTGGAAAAAGTGTATGATTTATGACGTAGTTGCGTATTGCTCCAAAGCTTCGAAATGTGAAGTTGCGATTGGTTGTTGAAGGGGAGCCTATTATAAACACTGGGGTTTATTTGGAAAGCCTTGAGACGTGCAGTTGCTTACCAAAAAATGTTGTACAAAAACTAATCGATAACTTCAAGCAACTTATAGATAGATCCAATACCGTTTAACCGTTTTACCAAGGGATTGCTAGAGAAGGCTTATCTTGACTACGTGGTTGACTTCAAAAGGAATCACAACAGAAAAGGTGCTCGTGCACTGTTTGCTCTCTGTCGCTGCTATCATGCGAAATTCAGATCGTGAAGGCGAACGTGAGGTTATAGTCAGAGGCTTTTTTGTTGTACAGATAATCTTGATAATGTAGTTTTTACAGATAGTTTATTTTTTAATGTAGAACCACAGAGTGGTAAAGAGGCATGCCAAGCATGAGGGTTTTTTGTCTAATGTTTGTGTATCGGCTACTTCAAAGAGTCAGATAATCTCCCAATACGTGTTCTTTTTCTCGGTTTTATGAAAATATAATGTAATGTATCAGTGTCAGCCAGGGTGTGCACAACCGATCAGTCGTCATGGTGTGTAAATAAAGGGAATTGTCACGTGGTCGCTATATTGACTAGTCTTTACATGTCAGTTCATTGCTCAATTTGTGACTAAGGTCTTTGAGGTCATTTGCAAGATTATTAATAAAGGCTGGATCATCTCTGCCTCCCAGTAACGTCTGTCACAACTGGACTTAAAATGTTTGGTAACTTCCTCCTCCAGTTGTTAGGGTAAGAGTCATTGTGAAGAAGGCCACCTAACAACTTTTCATGCGCATGCATGTATCTCTTGTGGTTATTATTTAACATTGCGTAATTGCAGTTGATCACAATGATTCCGGTGTGACACTTTTGGCATATTGTAGAGTTCACATGGAATTGATTTTGCCCATTCCTAGCTGGGGAGTAGTCAGTGGTTTTAGGAATATGGAATATATACAAAGGTGTGTCCAACTCCGAAGAATGTCAAGCAGCCATCAGAGGTATGGCTGGAGTAGGAGAGAGGCTGGAGGAAGGCTTGTGCAGGGGAGGACTGGGTCTACTCTGCACCATGCTGTACCAGTCTCTTGTTGTCAGTCTTCACTTGCCAAGCCTCTGGAAATGTGATCCAGATCAGAGGAGAAAAATGAGGCTTGTATTTGTTCCCCCTGCTCTTCTCTTCTGGGTAGCTTGGAACTTACAAGTGGGCTTACCTGAACTCCTCACTTGTCATGCTTCCTCTACATTGGTGGTAGTCAAAGACAGAATGCTGTGTGAAATTCTTAAATCAAATCACATGACTGAACGGTGAGCCTAATTTCACTCTCAAGCCTGCCTTTTTGGTTCCTGGGTCAGGGCTCTGTGCACGCTGGGCTCTCTGGAGGCCTCCTGTGTGAAAGCCTTAGTAAGCAGGCAGGCCAGACGCTGAGGAGCAGAGGCCCAGGGATTAGGACAGACCCATGAGTGCACATGGCATTCCAGTTGATTATATCTTCCATCCACAGTCATCAGACTTCAGCTTGCTAAACCCCATTATTAACCACCCCAGGCAACCGATAGCTGTGATTACACTGTCTGCCATATCTTGTGTTGACATTGATTTGATTTTTTTTGTGACGTTTGATATTCACAATGTCACCATCAGCCATTAATGATGTCAGAAATTTGCAGTAGTCATAGATGTACATAGATGCTTAGTCCTTTGTTGTGGCTTATAGAGTTACTTAAAATTCTTGATCTTTGTCCCAGTTATTACATTTTCTTGTTCTTCTGATATTTTTCTGACTTCATTTCTTTTCTTGTCTGTATTCTTTAATCTGCACTCTCTCCCATTGAATATCACGTTTTTTTTTTCTCAGTTTCTCTGAGGCCATACTGGATGCTGATGCCATGCTGTAGTAGATTTATGATAAAGGCAGATGCTATTGCAGTATATATCCTGAACCTCTACCTAAAACCCAGTGATGACCAAGGCAGGGGCAATGCATTAGAACTCTCTGTGTTGCACATTAAGCTCAGTGTGACCCTCCAACAACAAGTTCACTCATTTTTATGACTAACCTAGTTGGACTAAGGCCAGAGATATTTGGAAGGGAAATGATTGTCTGCCATGACCATGCCTGTCAGAGACTGAGATCTTTTGTATTCTTGCCCTATGAAAAGTTTCTCTAATGAGTGAATACACAAACTCAAAGAAAAGAGAGCACTTTATCAGACTCAAGTTGATCAGTGGAAGAGCCGGTCTTCCTGTCTCCTCTGAGAGGTGATCTAACGTGTGTGCGGTTGCAAACCGTTTGTTCAGTGTTGTTTTTGTTGTCCTCGCTTCTGACCCTGGTAACTCAGACCTGTTTCCATTCAAAGCCTGGAGCCCTCCAAAGATAACTGGCCCCAGTGGACGGAAAAACTCCCAGCAAAAATGTGTGGCAGGCATGACTGACATGGCTCGGATGGTGACCTGTGGATCTATTCTGAAGGCCTTACTCTTGCTCATTCCTAGTCCCAGCCTCTCGCTCTCTCTTTGCTGGATGCAAACGTGGAAGCTCACTCCTCTGGCCTTCCTGTGCAGTTCTCTGGGGGAGGAGAGGTGCAGGCGGTGGGGGATGTGGTCACGTGACCCAGTGACAGGGGCTGGAAATACACAATCGGCAGAGCACGACAGGCCTCTCAGCTATTTATAATGGGCTCTGAAGAATTGCCTGCCAAGCACATGGCGAACCTATCTGCTCCTGTGCACGAAGCACTGCATCATTCCTCTAAATAAGCACAGTTCTCTATTGGTTCATCACTCCGTGTCACTCTCTGTTCTTCTCTGTCCAGTTTGTTTGCACTTAGGAATATGTCTGCAAGGATATGTTGTAGTGTACTTTTCTGTAGGTTCCTTTTATTTGATTGCTTAAATGTTTACAAGTACAGTAAAAGGACCTGCTGAGTATAAATACTGGCTTCACGGGGGTGACAAATCCGCCTCCAACTCCTTATCTGTGTTCCTCGGCTGTTGTCTCAGTGAGTGTGCTCTGCTCACAATTTCAATGTTGGTTTCCAAGGCAATGCTTTGGGAAAGAACTTCTAGATTGTAGACAAGACATTGTACTTGTATTGTCCTTGAGAATCATCTCTTGATGTCCTCACTGACATGATCCAGTGCACATACACATACACATTGCCTGTTTGGGAATGGCAAATTGTTATGGCCAGTGAAATATGGAGGAGTTTATTTGTAATGAAGTTTTTGACCACCTTCAGTGAGTTGAGTTTAGTCTGCACCTTCCCTGCTTACTGTGTTGGGATGCCAAACGCAGCACTCCGGCCTTGATCCCTATCCAGCCTCCCACTCCCACGCACTAATGCCCTCTGTGCCACGAGGAGTGGGCCTCTCCATCCCTCCCTCAGCCTCGGAGATTAAATTAAGCCCCCCGTACCTTGGCACCCGCTCGGCTGGAGAGCCTAATTTAATGCTGCAGCTTAATTTATGTGGAGCTCCACTCCTCCCTTGGGCCCAAGGTGAAGAGAGAAACACACGTAAAACATGAGGTTGGACAGCGTTACTTTATGACCTGCAGCAGCCGTCTTCCTGAGTATGGACTCACTCCTGAGTCGGACAGGACGAGCTGGGCTGTGGTTGGTGTTTGGGGGGGAGAGGGAGAGATGAAGACTTGCGAAGGCCTAATCTTGATACCAATACAGAGAGCCAGAGAGTGGGGAAAGAACTCAGTAACCCATATTTGTTAATGCCACATCATTACACCACACAAAAGCTTATTGTTGAGCTGTAAAGTCAGTGCTCTGAATATGGGCCCCCTGCTGATTTTCTTACAACCTAATGTTCTCTTTTATGCATGTGTTTTGAGGCCTTATATTTCAAAGGCTATTGGAGAACATGTGTTATGCATTGTGAATGCATAGGAAGACAAGTTAAAACACAGGGATGCTAAAAGGAGACTATTGTCCTGCCAACATCCGACTTAGGAGAATTCAAGCCAAGCCTCAGACGTCTTTTTTAAATGGAGGTGTTTCTTTGCTCAGGGGCTCAGGTTACAGCAAGGGAGTTTGCCAAAAATATCATTTGCAGCGGATGCCTGGCTTATTTTCTGCTCTTGAAAGCAGCACTAGGCACTAGGACATGCGGGGGCAGGGGGGGTGCTTTAGGAGGCAAACACCTCTGTAACCTGATCTTCCCCTGCGTTCACGTTTGATGTCCCAACTCGACGACGTCCGCCTTTGATCGTGTCGCCCTTAATGACTGCCTCTCAGAACATCAAACGTGGGTGTGCGTCTGTCCTGACACAGATAGTGATCTTTATGGCTCAGCATGCGCCTTGCAAAAGTTACTGTACCAGTAGTCTACCCCCCCCGCCCCCCCCCCCCCCAACCCACACCATCCCTCCCTTTTGGCAGTGCTCAGGCTTCTCTGTTGGTTTGGCTTTGTGCTCCCCCTATACACACACACACATTAAGTGTGAAATGCAACAAGTATGAAAGAAGGGCTCCTTTTAGTTGCTCTGTGGGGGAAAAGTCCCTCATGTATGTGTGTTGTCTAGCTCTTGGATATGGGAGGTCTTTGTGTGCACTGGTGTGAGGCAGTTGAGTTTTGGAACGCCATATTTTGGCCTTGTGTCTGTTATTTCAGTCTCCACCTCTTTGTATCCTTCACATCCATTTACAAGAGTTTTAGGAAAAGGAGATTTAAAAAAACGTAAAATGACTCGACTCTTGTGTTTGTTCATATTGTGCGTTTCAGTGGTGACAGTTTTCTGATGTGCCGTTTAGCATGTAGCCCTTTTTTACAATAGCACCGGTATGCCTTATCTGGCTGGCCTGAAGGACAGTAAACTACATTAGAGTTGCGGTAAGAGATTACGCGCTCATTCTCTTGTGATAGTGTATGAATACACACACACACACACACACACACATATACTGGAGTGGCTTACTCGCAAAGGCGAGGGCAGATAAGCTATCGTGTGTCAGGGACTCTGGCCTGCATGGCTGAACTGCAGTGCCACCACCAAGGCCCACAGTCTGGTCTTTATTACAGAGCCCAGGCCTCTGCCAAAAACAATGATGTCATAGCGCTGTTGCCATGGTGCAAGGGCGGACTAGTAGAAACACGCCAGCAGGGGGAAAATAGGCCGCTTGTTCTGAAGACACCTCGCCTCACCACAAGCTGTCTGTCGGGGGGGCGGTGGGGGCAGCATTGTTTGGGATGTACTGTTCACTTGTTCACAGTAGTGCTCTGATCACCTCGTCCATGTTGTGTCTGAAATCTGCCGTTTGGTTTTGAAGTACTGCTCAACAGTGCAGCTTCAGTCCACAGTAGGCACGAGAAGGTTAAAGACCAACCTGCAGTCCACAGTAGGCACGAGAAGGTTAAAGACCAACCTGCAGTCCACAGTAGGCATGAGAAGGTTAAAGACCAAGCTGCAGTCCACAGTAGGCACGAGAAGGTTAAAGACCAACCTGCAAGATTGTGGATGCCTCGAGTAGCCAGGATTTTTATTTTGCTGCAGCTCCAAAAAAGTCAGGTTTATCCAGTTAATATTGACAGATTAATGGTTTGCGTGACTGTGGCCTAGTGAATGCATCCTGTAGAAATGGCTGTGTTGGGTGAAGCAAGCCTCCCCCCAGTGGAAACTCCCAGTAGCTGGTGGCTGCCAGTTGTAATTTTCCTGCCTCCCTTCCCCTCTGCTTGCACTCTGCAGGCACTGCTGCTGCTGAAGCACACTGCCTGCGTGGGAGAGAAACTCCCCATGGCCTGGTGGACTTGCGTTCGCTGATTCCCTGGCATTAGGAAGTGTGCCCATTTCCAAACTGAAGCAGTTCCAGAATGTTCTGGGAACCTGTTCCTAGCTTTCATGGCAGTAGTGGGTCTATGCCTGTGAATTGAGCCATAAACAGCAGACCCCTCTTTTTGATTGCAGATGTAGTACAGCTCTCATGAGCTTCTCAGGAGCTTTTCAGAGGGGGCATTTGTCTGGCTCCAGTCTGCACAGTCACCTAAAGAGGCTGTTTGCGTCAGAGCAGGTTTGTATAAAGCCTGTGAGCTTGCCACATGAAATGGTAGTTTTAATCAGACCCTCAGTTTAATTAAGGTTTTGGATAAGGTTTGGTTGTGCCTCTAATTCACACGCTTTGTTGTGGACCCCCAGCCAACTTGCAAAACACATGGATTAAGCAGCCCAAATGGCATTAATTAGTTTTAAAACACTCTTGCCTTGATGGCGTTTCAGTCTTTTGAGTTCCCTACAGTTTTCAGTTTTGTGTGTGTGTCTGTGTTTCTGTGTGTTTCTTTCTTTCTTTCTTTCTTTCCCTCTTTAATGACTTAGAAGCAAACTCAAAGCAGTCTGGGTGAACTGAGGTGATGTGTGACTGTGCTCCTGTGTGTTTTGTGCAGGTGAAGCGGCCCTGAGAGGGGAGCCCAGGATGCAGCCTGTGTCGCTCTCCTCGGCTGTCAGCAACCACCGCACCGGCCCTCCTCCCATCAGCCCCAGCAAGCGCAAGCACAGCGGGGACCAAGCCCACGACGACCTCGACTGCAGCAACGAGCACGTGGCCAAGATGAGCCGGCTGTTCGCTGCCCAGTTGTAAGTCCAACTCATAAATGTCACGCCTGACTTTACACAGGCCTCAGAACCCCACAGCACACACTGTTTCAGCAGCGTGGGATTTTACACACACACACACACACACACACACACACACACACACACACACACAGCAGAGGCCAGGCCTGCTAGAGCAAAATTAGAAGGAAGACATGACACTGTGTAGTAAAGAAATATCTGTGTGTATCAGCAGACGCCTCAGATCATCATGTATGGGGAATGGGGAACATTGTACATCCTGCTTGAGCTGCAGATCAGTCTTGCCAAGCTAAACTAAAACACTTGCGTGAGGCACACAGCATTCAGAATAAAGCACCAAAATCTACTTGACCCAGTTTTGTACTTGGCCCAGGAATGTCAGCTATGCTCACTCATAGGTCTGGGAAATTTCGCTTTCTGCTACTGGGCACTTTCTATTTTTGCCCAAGAGGTGGAGGTTTTCTGCAAGGTTGCTGTTTTGGCCTGGAATGCCCAGACTTCCAGGACCGTCAGATTCCGTAGCCGGAAGGCCTGTGAGTGTGCACACAGGGCAAGAATGGTAGTGAAGCCTGGGGATTCCTGGCATTCCAGATCCCTGCGCAGGGAGCACTTGCAGTGTCTGGCCATGCCCTCATAGCAGCCATGACACTGTGGGTCTAGTGGAGTCTGGTGCATTCCCATGCAAGTCCCAGGAGCAGCACAGTCATGGCTTTGGAGTGTTGAATAACCCAGCCCAAGTGTCGGCTCCGACAGCCCAGTGGAGTTGTTCACGGCTGGGGAATGCGTGGCGCAAATTAGGACACAAGTGTTAGCCGATGTGGGGAATAATGGGAGCACTCAGCACACTCCTCCTCAGGGCACCCAGGCTGTGGATGCCAGCCATGCCTGCCAGTGCCGTCTCTGGCTCAGCATTCCACTCTCGTCTCCCCACTGCTGTGGCCACTGGGGCCACTCGCATCAGACGTACTTTAGCACAGTGCAGTGTAGTCCGAGAGCCAGGGGGTTAGTCATCATCGTTACCATCTGAGGGCAGTAAGGCACTTAGTGATTTTTGGAATGGTACACCACCCTAGGGTTAATAAATGATAACATTGCATTGGTGGTAGTTGTGTATGTGTTACCACCCACTGTGTGCCCATTGTAAGCCTATGGAGGGATATATTATGGGTGAATAGGGTAAACATTTGAACTACTTACTACTAGATATCCCCTCAAAACTTCCCTAGCTGATTATCTACATTAATATATTTTTGTATTGTGTTCTGAAATCCCTTGTACATACATAGGTGCCTCATTATCTACTGACATATGCAATAATTTGCATACATTTTAGGGCTTACACTGCACCTGTACAACCAGCCAAACGTTTAGCGAAAGGTCAGGCTATGCTGAATATAAATTGAATGTTAACATGAACATTTTTGGGATGCACTACCTACAGGCCCATGGGTGTACACTGGAAATCAGTGCATTTCAATATAAGAAAAATGCTATTGAAAGAAGGGGACACTGGTCTCAGTGCATATTAAATCACATCTACAGGGTGTATGCCTCATTTACGTATTCATACATGAGATTTCAGAAAACTTGCAATACAAACAAAGGTTCCCTAATGTAACTAATCAGCTGAGGAAGTTTTATCTATATCTATTAGCTAATATCTATTAGTTACATTTGTTACCCTATTCCGCTGGGATAAATCCCTCTATAGGCTTATAATGGACATAAACAGGCCGATAAAACACAAAAAGCTACCCTTACTGCCTTTGAGTGGTACCGACAGGCCAAATTTGGGGGTCTGGTTTGAGGACTAGGAGGAGAACAGAGTCATGGCCACAACAGACTAGCAGGCACTTTGTGTCTGTGTTTTTGTTTGGTTGAGTGGTGCTGGTGGTGGTGTTTGTTTGTTTGTTTGTTTGGGCGCCAGTCTCTAGGGCATGTGGAGATAATCACTTGGACTATATACACACTTCCTTCCCCAGGGCAGGGTAGGGCAGGGCAGGGCCAGCCAGTTGAGTCTTGTCTTCGATTAGCTTATTCACTCAGTAAACAAACTGATCATTAAAGCAGCCCTGTTCCCCCAGGTGTTGATATATTCCCACAAACATCCCCTCAACTGCTTCCAGTGTTGTTTATTTATCTTTACCTTAGATGAGTATTTTGTAATGGTGTGTTGTAGCAATATTATCTCAGTCAGGGCTCATTTGTCTCCTGCCACCGTGTAGCTGAGGTCCAAACAGCAGGTCACAGGAGTTAACACATTGACCACACGAGTGGGATCATCTTTCAGGAGCTTGAAACTGGGCCCAGATCAGTCCTCTGCTGCTCTGACCACACGGCTGGCTGACCGCTGCAGAAGCCAGGGCTATGGTAGGATGGTGGGCTGTAGTACAATGGTTCCTTGCGCTAGAAGAACTCTGGCTCTGTGTATGCAGCATCAGCACTCTGTGCAGGCTCACGGCTAAGCAGCGGCGTGATTGGAGCTGTTTATGGCCAACACCCTCAATGGCCTGGAGCATTGTGATGGCCACTCTCAACACTCGGCCCTCCATAGTTGTGTCAGGCACAGCACTCATCTGGTCATGTGCTCTGTGGTTTGGGTGTGCATTAATTAAACTTTGTGAAGTTTTCACTGTTTATATGTGTGTCAAGTGGGAATAACACATGACTGGCCATTGTGTCCTACTCAAAGCTTGTACTTGTGTTAGAAACATTATTCACCCAAATTGCAAGCCTCAGCAAAAGAAAGAAAAAAGCACACAAAAAACAACAACAAAAAAACACGGCACTAATGTCTCGTGATAGGCCACCGCCTGTTTTTCCTTCCAAATTCAAATCCATTGTTGTTCACGAGGCTGTTGAAATGCTGTTTCGATGACTTGTCTTTCAGCAGTTTAATTTTTAAGGTGTACTTTCCATATACACAGATATGAACTGGAAACTCTGAGTGGAAACTTTGGTGTAAGTTTATTAATCACGGTAACATTAAACTTTCACATTGTCTGAACAAGTTTTATCTAGTTTCACTGGCTAATTAACATTGGTTTATTTAACTTTCCAATCTCTCGATTGATATGGGTTTTTCAGGAGAGCGCTCAGACCATGCCTATGGTAGACTCTTCCTGCAAGTGAACAAATAAAGACTAACTAAAGAGAGTGGAGAGGGAGGGGAAAGGGGAGGGGAGGGGTGGGGGCCTAGGTAAGTGACACCTGACACCACAGACTGGGCCAGCACTCTCAGCGGCTCAGGTTACTATTATGGCGCTGCACTTCTGGAGGGCACGGCCTGCAGTGGCCTGGGGGGGGGGGTGGCAATCCGTTCCCCTTTTTTGTCTTTTGTCCCGAGAGTTGCTCTCTCAATGGTATTCTCATCCTCTCAGGCCTACCCACTCAGACCCACTCAGGTTTCAGCACCTCTGGGGTAGCCTGCGGCCAGGCGCTTCCTGAAGGCTCTCTTTGTGGCAGCGCCACTCACCGTTTCCCAAGTTTAATGAGCAGTTCGGTTCTATGTTCTGGAAGCCACTCTGCGGAGGTGCTCTCCCTATGACTGTGTTTATGCAGCCATTTCACTCTGCTCCAAGTGTGGGCTGAAATGAGCCGTTGCGCAACAGTATTAAGGCTGTAGTCGCCCTGTGAGAGAATGCAGCGTTCAGCACAGGAGAGAATGGGTGAGGGGACTTTTGAAGGGTGAGGAACAGAGAGCCAGAACTCTGACTAGTGTGTCTGTGGGGGGAGAGGTGGTGTTGTGGAGTTTGGGCTTATGTCAGGCGGGGGCCATTTTCTCATTTTCACTGTGCTGGCGAAAACAAAGGGCCCCTTATCCTGTCAACCCACTGCGTGTTGGAAGCCTGCTCTGGCTTGTCCCCGTGGAGACCCCCCCCCCCCCCACACACACCCCTCCACACACACACACACAAAACACACAACATACCCCCACACACACACACACACACACACACACACACACACACCACCCATTCACATCATCCAGTCACCCCAGCCAGAGCCCCTACTAGCAGTAGCCACCTGCACTCCAAAGAAGCAGTAGTTCTTCCTATGTGTGCGGCCTTCAAGCCCGTAAAGAAGCAGTAGTTCTTCCTATCTGTGCAGCCTTCAAGCCCATAAAGAAGTCGGCTCTGTCGAGCAGCCATTGTTCCCATGCTTGTGTTCTGGCGCTCCCTCTAGAGAGGCACTGCTGCTGGTCGCGCTGTGGTGGATGTAAAAAAGAACAACCCCCCCCCCCCCCCCCCCCCAAAAAAAAGGTCCCTTCGTAGAAGTGGGAAAGTCGGCCGTCCTCAGCTCTGCCTGCTGGGAACTTTGTAAGTTCTTACTTCTCATGACTCCCACCCTGGAGCCAAGCGCAGAGGGAGGGTAGTCCTGTGCCAAAGTGGTTAGGCCCAGATGAAATCATAGTTTGCCGCTGTTTTACACGGGGCCCTTTTTCTCCAGCTGTAAAATGCAGAAGTGCTTCATGATCAGCCTCAGATTCCTTTCATCTAGCAGTTGAAGTCACTGCTGGGATGCTCAGACTAGGCTTGTGGACTTGCAGTCTTCAGAGCAACATTGTTTGCAGGGTTTCAAGTGTGACTACCTCCAAGTAAGACTAACAAGGTGCCGTTTTTTGTTTCTCCGTGTGAGTGAATATCATCAGACCTAGTGCGCATTATATTTGCATTTGCTACGGTTAGTTTGGATTTCCTTGTTTTCCAAATCTTTTCAGCAAGGCCTCAAAATGGTTCTTTGGTTGTTCAGGGTAAGCTTAGATGTGTTGTGCCCATAACAGAACCGAATCAGGATTGCTAATGATGAAATGGGCCAAGCCCAGAGCTCAGCAGAGCTAGCCTGTGTGCCAGGCTACTGCCAGGGAGACTGTCTGCATAAACATCATTATTCCCGACTCGTGCTTGCAGACTTTGATGCGAATTAGTCCGCCTGCCAGAAAGAAGAAATTAGTCATTTCTAATTGCAGTGCTCTAGGAGCTCCAGACATGTGGATGTTTCATTGCTAGAGGAAGAACAAATAAATCTGTGAGCTCGAGCCCAAACTGGTTTTCCACTAGTGTCGTACAGCCCCAGTGAGTAAAATGCATCCAAATACCAGCTCATCTCGGCTGCATGTATGGAGTCAGGGCAACCATTTGTCACTGACTGGGTGTCTTGCTCACGCAGGACAGCACTGAAGCAGTACTTACGAAGCACTTAATGAAAGCCTGACCCTACGGAAGAAATCACTGGTGATGGCCAACGAGAGACGCCCAAATCAGTCAGCATGTGGTTTCCAGGGGGAATGGCAGCGCAGTGCAGGGCTGTGTGTTTGTATCCTGTGGTTGGGGGCCTTCCATGGCCTGATCTCTCCCAGATGTTTCCTGTATCTCAGAGGGTGAGGTTCCAGGGTCTTGAACAAGAAATAAAACTCCCCAGCCTGCCAAGATTTGTAGTCAGGGTCCCCCCTCTCCCTCCCCTCTCCCTTGAGCCATGCCCAAACACAATTGTGAGAAAATGTGACTTGTTTTTATTGGCTTACTTAACTTCTCACTACGCTGAAGAAAGTCTACTACTATGGACATCTTTCTGATATCAAACTGTCGGCTTTTTTACAGATTAGGCACGTTTTTGAGCATATGACTGATGCCAGAAGTATGGCTTTTGAATGTCTGGCCTTCTGTGTGTGTTTAGAAAGGCCACTGGAGAAACCCATAGCTCCTCACAGGGTGACCTTAACTTGAAAGCCTAACCAAACGGCATGGGAGCCCCACAGTAGGCATGACAACACTAATGGCCAAGTGCTCATATTGTACAAGTCACGTGACTTTCGCCTACAGAACAGGGTAGGATTTGCCCAATTTTAAAAATTAATAGATCTCTCTGGGTAGCCGTTTTAAGATGCCACAAGATTCACCACTAATTGCATGCTGCATATAACCCAAGCACTAGTAAAAAATAAAGCCCTGCTTCTTTAGGGCACTCTGGAGAATTATAAGACCAAGCTAAATCTGTCAATCACAATATACATGTACTTTGCAGTTGCTGTAAAAAGCTGTCTAACTAAAGGCTTAAGCTTGGACTAGCCCACATAGAAAGCAGCAGGCACAATTTGAGCAGTCTGCCGTTGGCTACTTGTAGTAGTCACACAACTTTTCCAACATGGGGTGTGGCACCAGCTCCCCCTGCCCTCCCCCATTATTTATTTGTCTTTGTCAAACAGACTGCCTTCCAAGACTGGGAGGCTTTCTGGAGGAGTAGGCTGGCTTGTCTTCATGCTTTCAGCAAGGGATTAATGTTGGGTGAGCACTGATTTCCCCCCAGCCCATATCTGCCATCTCATCAAAGCAGATGGAAGCCTTAGATTTTCACGTGACGCTTTATTCTTGTTCCACCCTAGGCTCCGCAGCCAGTGGGGATGAAGCTGTGTCCCAAAAACAGGCCCAGTCTACCCCCATCCTCCCACGTACCCCTTCACCCCCCCATTCCTAAATCCAGCCTGTTCTGTGTGTGGACTGCAGCAAGCGCTTTCAGCTTTAGCTGCGCTGCTCAGAGATCTGAGGGAGAAACCCAATCTGAGCGCGCTCCAACCTAGGGAGAACATGTGGAGCACAGTCATGCCACAATATCAGTCCTGCGCAGGGGAGAAGGATTGAGTGGAGGCTTTGCATGAGCCCGACGAGGCACTATCTGCTTGTCCACATGAAGGAGGTAGATTTTCACTTTTTCACATGAGGCTTCTGGCCTCTGGCACATTCTGGTCAGTAAGTGACTTTTCACTGGAGGTGTTCTTAATGCATTATGGGCTTTTTCATCAGCTCCGTGAAACGGCTTTGACATGACTGTCTCCTTTTAGCCTCAAGCTTTCATTCCCCACAAAAAGTGGGGGAAAAGTCACCAAAAAAATCTAGTTTAAGTTCTCAGAATCATTTGGGATATTTTTTTTTTCTAAAATCAACATTTAATGTAGGAAGAAGTGGGTGAGTTGTTGGTTGGGTTCCTAGTCTACGCAAGGTATACAAGAAATACAGAACAGTACAGTACAGAATACAGTACAGAAACATGGAGTACATGAAGCTCTGCAAGGATGCCATGATGAATGCTTCTGTGGTAGAATGTCGCCACACGCCATAACATGGGAGCCAGTGGGGCATATTAAACAATGCACTCTCAAGGCTGCGCTGGCCATACGCTTGTGAAATTGCATTCACAGCAATGTCTGAGTACCTTGTGTTGACTGAATTCAGCTTTACTGTGTCCACTCAGGTTGTTGTGTGTGTGCTGTAAAAAGGGTCTCTGCCTGTCCAGCTTGCCCGATTAGTCTCTGTGGGAGAGACATTTCCGCTGGACGCAACGGTGTACTGCAGATGCTTTACTTGCCAGTGCTGTTGCCTAGTAACAGACTATTTCAAGGACCGTGGCCCACAAGGCTGGCTAACCAAATGTTCTCTCTGTGCTCTCACTCACGCACACCCCAGTATGAACCAAACAAATCAGCATGTAACGCACACTTGAATTTTGCCAGGTTTGTTGTAAAATCGTGAACTTTCTTCTTTCATCCGACAGTCTGTCATCGGTGTAGTCATTGCTAACCATATACAGAAGAGGGATTTTAAAGACGCAATTTCCTGGTTGGCGCATGTATGATTAGAGGACCTGTCTCCTCCCTCCTTTCCTCCCCCACCCCCTTGAAGGCACACAAAGCTCATTGTAAACTAATCAGGGCCTGTTTGTTGCCCCTTTCCCAGCCCCCAGTTCCTGCCTGTCCTCCTCCCCCTCCTCCTCCTCCTCCTCCTCCTCTGTGCTTTTGCAGCGTGTGGTTGGGGAAGGGGTATTAAGTTCTCCTTCTGTGAAGCTGAGACGAGAGTGCTGCAAGCAGCCAGGAGAACTTGCCCCCCTTCGCCCTCCTACACCCCCCCCACCCCCCAGAAAAAAGGGCCTAGTTGCTGGCAGACACACACATCTCCTTCAGGAAGGGTGGAATACACAGCGGAAGAGAGAGACAGAAAGAAAGAGAGAGAGGGAGAGAACGGGAAGGAGGGAAGGCGCTCTTATTTAGTGGAGTTTACCTCTATGCTCTTCCTGAGAGCGCAGCCAGAAGGATGTGATTTGTTAAGCTGGAAGCTGCTCATTGTGAATGAGCTGACGCACACTGGTTCAATTGTCCAGTCATAGATGGTACAAGAATTGTGTTGAGTTCTACTCAGTTTGAGAATGGCCATGGGTTCCCATGACTTGATGGAAAGGCCAGTATTCTCACTGAAAACTGACGCAACCTTCCTTTGAGAAAAGCCTGCAAAACTCAATTCATGCGGTTGCCCCTTAAGTTCATGCAAATGCAACTGAGAAATGTGCTACTGCTTGTCCCCTTTGCACAGTAAACATTGGGAATATTCACAGGCATGAGCTTGCGTTAGTAAGAGGCTGGTGTTTGATAAGGACACTGTGTGTACTGAAGTACAGAATTAATAGGAGAATGCGTGTCTGCACTCGCCCTGATGGGAAACTCGCTCTAACAAGCCTTTCCTTTGTGTGTGTGTCTGTGTATCTTTATCTATCTTCACAGAGGTAAGCCAACCAATGGGGACTACCGCAAGGACCCTCGTGAGCGCAGCCGCAGCCCCCCGGAGCGAGCCTCCGTGCCGGCCGTGAGTTTGCACGCCGGCTCCCTCTACGGCCACATGCCCAGCCTGGCCATGGACCAGCCCCTCGCACTGACCAAACACAACCTGGACACTGCCGCCCGCACGCTCGCCCTCTCCCCCAGCGTCAGCCCCATGGAGCGCCAGCAGGTAAACCATACCGCCTCCACCAGCCGCAGCCTCTCAAAGGCTCAACTGTGTGCGAGCAGGAAGCTGAAAGCAAGAAATTCATTGACCAGTCACTTGTTTTTTTGACTACTTCACATCTCCACTCACTAAATAGCTTGCTGACTATTTTAAAAATGCTGTGTTTGTTTACTTTTGTAAATGTGGCTCTACTGCTGCTGGAGGTCTTGGTTGTTGATTTTGTCCGAAGTGCTCATATTTGTGTGTGTGTGTGTGTGTGCGCGTGGGTGCGTGCAGAATCGGCCCTCGGTGATCACCTGTGCCCCAGCGAACAACCGCAACTGTAACCTCTCCCACTGCACTGTTTCCCACAACGGCTGCTCCTCTGGCCTGGCCACCAACTACAGGAGAGCCTCCAGCTGTAAGTAGCACCTGAAGCAGCCCCCCCCCCCCCAACAGTTGTTTTTGCTGCTATCATTGGAAGATGTTGGAAGACAGTTGAGCCTTATCCCTGCTCATAGTGCAGCCAGCCTGCCAGTTAGCCTGCTGCTCTCACTGCACAGAGCATCTGATGGTGTTTAAAGGGAGCAAGACCAATGAGTAGTCTACAGGGCCCTAAAGATGGAGTTATCGAGAGAGAGAAAGAGAGGAGGGTGGGGGGTCAGAGGCCTGCTGCTGGTACTGTAGCTCAGCACAGGTCAGTGGAGGGTCACGGGAAACAAGCTTTCCCATCCCATCTGGGACTGTGGCGCTGAGATGAAGTTCTGCTCTGGCACACAGGGGAAGATGCTAATAAACTCCAGATTGAGTTGTGTAACTCTGACAAAACACACACACTTCCTGATGTCCTCTCAGTTTATGAGCTGTACTATCTGCCATATGAATCTCTCCACTTCACTGATGCCCCCCCCCCCCCCCCAAAAAAAAATCTTTTTTAGTGCTTAGGGGTTTATTCTTCATTGAGATGACCACTCTTCCTCTCTCTCTCTGCTAGCGAACAGCACGGCCTGTGATCCTGTGATCGAGGAGCACTTCCGCCGCAGCCTGGGCAAGAACTACAAGGCGGAGGCGGAGCCAGTGACCAACTCGGTGTCCATCACGGGCTCGGTGGACGACCACTTTGCCAAGGCGCTGGGCGAGACCTGGCTCCAGATCAAGGCTAAGGGCGGCTCCACGGGCAGCCCGGAGTCCTCCCCCAGCAGCCACATGCTTAGTCACAGTCACTCCCCGTCAGTCATCTCCTGAGGAGAGGACCACAGACAACCCCTCCAACGCCCCCCTCTCCCCACCCACCAGCCCCTCACCCCAACCCTCAACCCCCCCCCCCCCCCCAGCCCAACCCAGTGAGCCTTTGCTAGTGACAAAGCATGCATGCGTGTTTTAGCCCAGAGCTGGGACAGCATTGCTAGTGTATAGCTGTGTACATAAGACAAGAGGGGGAAAAGGAGGTGCTTCATCTGTCATTTTTAATGTTGTTTCTTTTTTCTGTGTGTGTTTTATTTTGCTTGTCTTTTGCCTTTTTATTTCTTTTTAAAATATGTTTGCCTTCATTTGCTTGGCATATGCATTGCCCACAGTGTACAAATCAGAGAACATGCTTGAGCCATTTTGTTTTGAACTGGCTGTTAGCAGCTTGCATCTTAATGACCTGCTTGAGTTACCAAAGAACCTTCTGATGCAAACCTTTAGTCTGGTGGAGAACAAGCAGTTCTTTCATGGCACCCCTCTGAATATTTGATCTGGACTTGTGGTTGTCATGCACCAGCACCCCATGTGCAGTCTGTGCACTCTCTTCCACTCTCCCCCTACTGTGCATGTGTGTGTGTGTGTGTGTGCGCGTGTGCGTGTGTACTTGTGAAAAAGAAGGACTGGTCTGATTTGCACTATTGATGGAGGCCCAGAGATGACCCGTGTTGTCAATGTGGAGTGGAATGTTTCATGGTCAATATTTGATAGGAGTCTTTCCTCCTTTGAAGTTTATTTGTGTTCCAGACGTACCAAACATGGAGAGTGCTGACTGCCCTGGTTTGGTGGTGCATCACCGCAGTAAATGTTGCGGGGAGAGGAAAGGTGATTCATCAAACCATCTCTTACTGACAGAGAATTCTGGTTTTTCACTTTTTTTGGTCTGGTTAGTGCTGACAACCAGGCTGTGTTGTTTTCTACACATGGGCATTTTTGGAATCATTTTGGATATGTGTGTTCCCCCAGGCACTGTGGTTCTGGTAGAGTAGCTATGGTTTGAAGGGTAAAACTAGTGCTTACTGATGCATGTTTGAAATAGCTGGTATCTATTGTTTAGACATTTCAATCTTCATTCTTTTATTAGCCTCTTTCAGATGTTTAGTTCTATTTTTGTCAGTAACAGTCTTGATAAACTTACTGCTGGTACAGTTGTACTCAATATTTTTTATTCAATATTCATTATGGTAGCAGCCAACATCAGAGGATGGCCTCCGGACAGGTCTTCTATGTTATTAACGGTTGGATTTTTATATCTTATTAATCCATGGTACAGGATGCTATCACGTTTTGCATGACTGAAATAAGTTGAACATTAGCAGCTGTGGACAGGTCAGCCCCTGAGAGTTCTCCATCTCCTGGGGAAAAGACAAATGTGTTGAGACGTGTTAATTTCACCATTTTGCTCTCTAGATGTCTCTTATCGACTTCTCTTAATTTCACAACAGTTGCCTGCAGCTGTACAGACCTCCGACATGTTTCTTTTTCTTTTCAACCTGTACCAGGGTGAAATACATTCCTCCTCCAAGGAACCTCGTACAGGTCTTGCATTTGTGTCTCAATTACAGTATAACTACTAACAGTGAACATTAGAGCTAGGTGGGAAGGAGGTGGTAGAAACTTGGAGAGGCATGGACATACGCACTGCCCATCTTAAACTTCTCTCTCCCTTACATCGTATGTCCTGACATTCCAGCATCCCGGTTGACCCAATTGGCCACAACTAAACTCAGCCAATCACATTGTGTTTGAGAAGAGTGACAGAGCTGCCAGACAGCAAAGGTTTGCCTCTAGCAAGATCAATAGGAGGAAGAGCGAAAGTGAAAATACTCAACAAACATTGTTCATTTTGTATTTTATATGTATGTAATTGACACATGAAAATGTGTATTGCAAAGTAGGCCAATGAAATCCTCCTACTTCAGTATGCACAAACAGTATACAGAGGGAAAGGGCATTGTGTCCCTTGGTCATTATGTACACATTTCACCTTTTTATTTGTATTTTTGAAACTAAACTCACTTTCAGCTTTGGCACACAGTACCCTACACACTGTAGGAGAATCACTTAAAGAAAAAAAAAAACTTTTTATATAGGTAACTATAAGACCATCATTACGCTGTGCGTAACGAATGTACAGAGAACAGAAAAATCGTAGTCATATTTTTTGAGGAACAATTAATTTGTTAATGATATGTAGCTATTTAATTTTTCCCTGTCCTTTTATTGTAATCGTGCATTATTATTATTATTTTGTTTTTCTGAAAAAAGTTGATCTTTTTCGTTTGTAGATTTGTCTGTAAAAGGTTAAGTGCAGGAACACAGTTTATTCTATGAGAACAGGGCTTGTATTGCGCGACAGCCACTCCTGTGTTAGCGCTAAAGGCTACTGAGCAGTCGAAACAACAGCACCCTATTCCCATGTGGGGACACCCCCAACCCCCCACCTCAGAACAAACAGGTCCCTCCTACAAGTGCACAGGCACAGAGTGGCCACATCCACCTCTACATATTTGGAAGTTCCAAAAGCCTATTGTCCTTAGCTAAGCAGTAGATCTGGAGCAGGTGAAGATGGGGGAAACAGACAAAATTACTAACTTGGAAGCAGCATGTTGTGTTCTTCCTCTGACAAGTCTGTTTCAAGTCTGAGTCTGTTTGTAAATCTGTATTATATCCTCATTTTGTGGCCTTTTTGCCTTTCAATAAAAAAGGTTTTGGCAGGCCACCTTTTTGTACTTAAAGTAGCCTTGATGAACAATAAAGTGCTCTTAAACCACAACCCATGATTAGTCTCCAGTACTGTCTTGTGCAAATGTGTGTGTGCATGTGTGTGAGTTTATCATACTACAGTTCAGAGGCCATTCTTTCTTAGCCTTGTAGCCTTAAGTCATCATGTTATGACTGATATTCTGCTCATGTTGTCATGAGTTTGAAATAGATGCGTAGGGATAATGCTCTAAGTACTGTACAAAACACACCTAAAAACATGGTTTAATACTTTTTTAATCTTACTGCCAAAGTAACAGAGTTTAAAGACTTCACATATAACAGTGACAATGAGGTTAGAAAATAACACCAAAAACTTTACTGTACCCCATAGACCCACATATATGTACTATATATAACCATCCTTATGGCTCAAGAGTAAAGAAAGCAAGACTTTGGTTGCTGATTTCATATGAAATGGTAAATCTGTAAAGTGTGGAGTTTCTTCAAGAGGATGATGTCCAATCCAGTCCCCATCAAATGGAGCTGCTGAGTTCTCAGCTGAAATCTGCTCATATGCTCTCATCATCACTCATGTCCCAGATCTGGAAAAGAGAAGTATTTTGTATTTTATTTTGTCAAAGTTCAAACAAGCATGCTAGATCCCATGTCACAATAAATATAAAGACAAATACAGAGGCTAGCTTCTCGTGCCACATACATAGGTGTCCATGTTATGTCTGGTATCTGCTGTGACCTAACACTTTAATAGAAGCATTCAAGGCATCAACTACAAAAAAAACCCTCATCCACAGGACACATCAGATAAGGAAAAAAACATGAACTTCACATAGAAGCCACAATGAACAAGTTCTTCCTTATCCAGTGAGTGCCCAGATGATAGAGGTGCTAAATTCCCCTTGCACAGTCATCACAGTTGACTCAGTAATAAGCAGCTCCTCAGGTGACGGCTGTGTCCAAGACTGAGGCGGCTCCATCAGCACACCTGGCAGGACGGCAAGCTCCTGCGCTCCATTAACATGCTAATAGAATCCCCCACAGCCACACAGAGAAAAACAGAAAACGGCTTCAGCTTCCAACAAAGCACTGTCCTTTAGTCAAGGAGCGACTCTCTTTCACTTTGAAGTCAATGCCAGGGCAAGTGACGGCCTCAGAGAAAGTGGGGAGGGGAAAAAACCCTTCCTGACTCAGGGCAAGATGACAGCCGACATGAGGAGAAGAGGAGAAAGACAGGTTTGTTCTCCACTTCAAAGAGACACCATCCTGGGCAGTAGCTCATGTCGGATCCATGCAGGCTCGAGGCCAGTCTTCAAGGCCTGCAACCACGCTTCACTGCCATGTCACACACACTCCAGACACGCATATACACACACACACACACACACACCACACACACACACACCACACACACACACACACACACACACACACTTCCTGGCAAAGGCCTTCACCACACACCTCCGTCAGTAAACACAGTGGCTCTTCTGACGCTAGCAAATTCCTCACATTCCGTCTTCCTTCAGACTCACTTCACATAACTTGGGAGAATTAAATGACACATGGATACCACACATACACTCACTCACACACACTCACACACACACACACACTTGAGAGTGACAAGCCTGTGATTACAAAAAGAGCTTGAAAACCTTGTGATGTGTGTCACAATACTGTGATTCAAACAACTTCAAGAGCAGATACTCTATCTACAATTAATTCTCTGAACATCTGGAGTTGAGAGTTGACTTTCCATGGAATTTGGTAGCGAGCAAGAGTTTACACACATTTATTAAAAGAAAAAAGAAAAAAAAAAAAACTTTTGGTTTAAAAAGCTACTTCCAAATGTTTATGCACATTTTTTCAAGCCTACTCAAAATGGTTCTCACACACTAGCTTTTAAATGCCCAAATCTTTTATTTAATTTCGATGGACTGTTCAAATATGTTCAGAACTCATCATCACTGACCTACCATAATCATTTACATGCAAAGATCAAAGGTCATTTCAGTGTGACTGGACATCTCTCAAGAATGTAAAGAGACTTAAAGAGACATACTGGAGCATTTCATCCCACAGTCCTGTTGTTCAAGGTCATTGAGTACGAAGTGCAGTGGGCAAAAGAACAGTCAAATCTGATACAATATAAACCTAAGAGCAAACGGGCAGCTAACACTAACTGAAAAGGGCATAGAAACTCACCTTTTCTCACTTTTAGTTTCATTTTTCCTGCCCCATTCAGTTAGTGTTAGTGTTAGTATGTTTTGCCAAATTGTTGTTTTCTTGTCTTGCTTCTTCCTACAGACTGGTAGCCTTATGGTTTGAAATGCTCCAGAATATCCCTTTAACACAAGCAAATCTTACCTCAGCAAAAGTATTCCTAAAAAATACCAATGAGACTATGTGCCCAAGATAACTTTCAAAGTACTGTCAGCTTTTTAACAAACACACACA
Organism: Tenualosa ilisha; assembly: GCA_015244755.2. Lineage (NCBI taxonomy): Eukaryota > Metazoa > Chordata > Actinopteri > Clupeiformes > Clupeidae > Tenualosa > Tenualosa ilisha. Next base: position 1,863,286 of record PYXC01002776.1, on the reverse strand, counting down.
CATGCACACATGGACACGCACACGTATACACGCGCGCATGCGCACACACGCACACACACACACAAACACACACAAACACACACAGACTGGACTTCTACATCCCCGCAGTGGTTTTGGCATCAGGACCTGGTCTTGTTTTTCAAGGAGGCAGACTATAATTACATATATCATTATTTTAATTACAGCCTAGTCCATGGACCTTTAAACTATTTCAGCCCTGCCAACCACAAGAGCTCATATAGTGCTGCTAGTGATTGTTTGTGATGAATGTTTCCATGTTTCACACAGTGGTTTCCTGGTTGTTTTATCTACTTATTCGTTGTTTTGATTTCTACTCTACATGTGCTATAGCATCAAATATTCTTCATGTGCAACATGGCTTATAGAAACGACTATACTTTACACTTGCAAAACATCAAAGATGGCTAAATACTGTTGTCACTGTGGCTGGTGTTTACACCAGTCACATTATGGTTATCAATGATGCCCTGGATTGATGTCATGGGTGGGCTAGGGCTTGTGTTTTAAGCAGAGGTAACAATGGTGATTTGTATAGTCCGAGGGTTATGGCTTCTAGCTGTCTTTTCTTTCAATATTGAAATGCTTACTAATTAGATATTGTCAAGAAACTGTAATCAATGTTTAATTACTTTATGATGGCTAATATCCAAATATATTTAGTAACAGAAGAAGAACCTTAAAACAACTCTCAGACTTGACACCAATACCAAGAATACACACAATAGCATTTTCAAAGCCATGGGAGGGAATAAAAGCAAACTGTCAGAGACATTTAGACTGAAACTGGTCTCAAAGCCATGTTTAGCCAGCTACAGTCCAAGAGCTAGTGATTAACTGCTAGTGGGGGAAGGGGCTGTGTGTCCCTGTCTGTCTGCAATGCTGCTGTGTGTTCACTCTGAGTCGAGGATGACACTGTTGGTATCGATACTGTTGCAAATAAGTATCTAAGGCTATGTTCTGACTGCAGTTCAAATCTTTTTTTTTTGCATTTCCAATCAAAACCTGATCTTTCTGACTGCAAGCTTTCGTTGTCATTTTCACTGAACTATGTGGAATACAATATACATAGTATCACAACAGTAATGCAATGTCATGACAAGTATCATGCCAATACCAATTCCTACCAGAGAGCTGGTACACAACCAAACTATGTCTACAAGCACGCACTGACACTCTCTCCTCCAGGGTTCCCACTGTAAGGCAAACTTAAAATCCACTGACTTTTCCTGGCAAAAATACACGATAATTAAGCAATAAGCCCTGAGAGGCTATTCTATACAGTTAGGCACGAAGCGAGCGGAGCAAATTATTAATTTGCTGGCACACCAAAACACCGGGCCAAATGAAACTCAATTGGCTTGTAGATCCACTTGAGTTTTAACGTGCAATAGGTTTTCGTTCTGGGTAGGGGTCACTACACCCCTCCCCCTACCACTCCCATTATGCAGTACATCTAGTTGTATAATATACTGCCTGGATCCTAGCAAGGCATGAGAGAAGTTAATACTCGATAAAGTTTAGGAAGGAAGCATGAAAATAGATCACATTTTGGGGACAACTAGAAGCTATTACCAAAATTCCCTGCTATTACCTGACTTTGTTCAAAAAAATGTCAAATTCCCTGATTTTCCATGTCTAGAAACAGGCTGCAAATTGAAATTCCATGATTTCCCTGACTCGTGGGAACCCTGCTCCTTGCTTTTGTGTATACTTGACCATGGGGTTGGTGGCCAAAAAAATGTACACAAAACGTATTCTTGGGCAGGTTGCAGAGAAACTTTGGACAACACAACCTCTACATCAAACAAATTGTAAAATATCCCATGTCAGGATGACAAGCAGGATGACTAGAGATTGGAATGTATAAAATGATACAGTGCTGGCAGAGACGTCAATGCTTAATGTAAGCTGTACCTATGAGGAGCATTAGCATGTCTATATGACAAAGAGATAGCATCAAATGCAAATGAAAGCCTCATCTTCTCCCCTCTTAAATATCAGACAAATGACATAAATTATATTCACTGATGAATGCTTTCCACTGCTTCTGTATCATAAAGGTTGGCATGTGTGTGTGTCTGTATGTCCTGTGAAAAAACACATGGATGTAGAAAATACCGAAACTCTGACTTTATCATGAGTGAAATATGTTTTCTGAAGCCCCCGAATTATCAACCTTTTTAAATGCAGCGTAGCTTCAAAAATACTTTCTCCTTCAAAGAACGTCAACAACAAACTACTAAAAATGGGAATAAAATTCATGGCGGAATATGGTGGATTAATATAGTTGAATAATTTAAAAAAAATGTCAGAGGACATCAGAGATGAGAAGTGAATTCTTCCAAAGCCTTGGAGATGATGGACCCTACTCACCGATGAAAAACAACCTTGAGTCACTAACCAAATAAGCTGCTTATTGCTGCTTAATAAGCCGACAACCAAGTAAATAGCATTTCTACCCACGTCATTATCACCAACAGCCAAAGACAGTAAAAAAAGATCTCCTTCACAGTTTGAGATCTGAGAGTAAATCTTCTTTTCTTCAGGGGTGTGTGAAGTTCAAACATAAGCCTCACTGTATCATTGTGAACCACATTCTGATAAACAAAGTGCAAAAAAAAGGAAAGAGAGTGACTGTTTCACATCTCCTCACTATTTAAGCTTAAGATGTCCTCCAAGCAACTGTGTAGCAGAGCAGTGGAGGAGAAATATATGATGGAGCTTGTAGGCCAAATCATTTGATTAAGAGTGACTCCAAGGCAAATTAATAAATCTCTCTCTGTATGAAAACAAAGATTTTTCTCTATGTAAGGCTGACAAGTGAGTTTGCAATCAACATGGCAATTCAGGGTGAACTGGTAGGAAGACTTAAACTCATTCTAAATGAGGTCACATAACACTTTTCAATTCCTGTGTGGCCTTTCTGTAGATGAAACCTCAACAGTCAAACGCCCAACCCTTCACTATCTGTAGTGATCAGGCACAGAGCTGCTTAAGTGTCAATATGGAGGGTTGACAATGTTTTACACATGCTCACATTAACTTGCACTAGACAAATTACCACGACTTAGCACCAACTACAGATCTTTAAAAATGAAACACAATGTACATCTGTTTCACATAGCTTAAATTAAAAACATTTTTGCACAGGGGGCCTCTACACCCCTTGGCCTTTTATCATTGAACTTGGCCAACATGGGGGTAGTTAGCAACTTAAGGACCACACAGGGTGAGGGCTAATTATGCACTGTTTGCCATGCCGACAATGAGCCGTCTGCCCATTATACCACTGCTGTCATCAGTGCTGAGCTGCTGAATTTATTGTGTTCCGTGCAACAAGAACAAACTGTGATGTGCTAATAGCTAACTGAGCACTCCAGTGTTACACAGAATGTTTCCCATTCTGGGGGGTGCTGACATGGTCCAATTACTCTGACCTCAAAAGGATGACTAGCTGGGCAATGAGCCTTTTTTTCCTTTCTCTGCCCTTTTTGTAATTCTTGGTACTTGCAGTCTGTTGTAATTAAATTGCACATGATTTGTTTGCTACGTTTATGTGCCACCAGTGGCAACTGAAAAATCAAATGCTGTTATTCTCTTCTGTGGCACCTCCAGCCTTAAACTGATAATATTCCTCTCAGCTCATACTGCACCTCCTTCTGCAAAGACTCTTAAGCTTCCCCTCTACACTGTGGGACTGATCACACACTTAATGTCCTTGGCTTTAATTTCTGCCTCATTCTACATTTGACTCTGCTTCTCATCAGAGCCTTTGAGAGAAACCCTACTTCTACTCTTGAGACATCCATTCTAATGTAATGGTTTTACAAAAACTGTAAACTAGATGTTGTTTTGTTATTACTTCCCATCCCTCTTTTTTACCATAAAATGAATGGGGAGACATTCAAAAGCATTTGTTTGACTTGGATCTGGCTAGTAAGAGTTTGATATCGTATAGGTCTGTACAGCACATTAGGTCTGTTGGCCACTTGAGCTGCCTGAGTGAAATCAAACATTTCAAAAGAGCTTTGCTAGGCCTGCTGCTGAGGAACCACACTATTCTTAGCAGGAAAAATATTTCTAGTTTTACAAATAAGCTATTAAGGCATGCAAGTGACCTTCCGGTTTTAATTACCCTTAAAAACTTCCCCACGAGTCAAGACTCTCAACTGTTGATGACACATTATGGCTTTATTTCAGTTGAATTTAAACCTAACTAATGTCAAACTTTAGTGTCTAACTCCATGATTTGTCATTCTGTTACAGCATGATTACTTCCAAGTGCTTTGATTAGACTAAGTATCACACTGGCGCCTCATTTGCGAGGGCCTGCACCAGTTGATTGCTAATTGAGTGGAAATGTCTGGAACAGAGATCATGAAGATCACACGGGAGAAACCACAGAGAGGTTGATACAGAGAGAGCTTAGAGAAGTGAGAAGCAGCAGTTTATGTTTTGTGAATAAACTACATTTATTTCATAAACTTTAGCTCATAAACTTGATTTGACTGATTGTTCTTTGCTTTTTCTATCAGGACAAAGATTAACATGGGTGAACTAACAGACTGGTGCCTTCTCAAATCGTAGGTTGCCTGATTTATAAATGACTTCTGACAGACATTTTAGCAACAATAAACATGTGCACACAGAGAGCATTTCCTGAGGTGGTGTGCACACTGAGATCAAGTGCACCTAACACAACTAACTGTGTGAAGAGATTTACAATCTTGACGTGTGCCTGCTGGTGTATCATCCCTGGGGCTGGCCTTCCTCCAGCTAGAGTCACTGAGTTCAGATGCAACTGGACTTTGCATCCACAGCCCTGACAACTGCAAAAGCAGTCCTCTCTACCACTGCATGAAGACTCTTCCGTGCTGTTGCATGTCATAACAGTCATATTAGTTCTTGTAAATCAACATAAAAGTCTGTTTCTTTTGGTCAGTATGGTTTATTTTGGCCAATATGTAAATTAAAAAGTATGGTCAGTATATGATCAAATTCTATACCTTATTCTCACCTAAAATGATATTAAATGTTTGAGTGTGCAATATTTTAACTATGCACAAGACTGTATAGTTTTGCAAATATAAATAATACGTGAGTACTAAATCCCAAAACTAAGTTCAAAATCACCCAGATCTCAATGACTAACTAAAGCTAATTTCATGTCTGTTTTCTAGTTAAATAGCCTACCATCAGCAACACCCAAAATACAACAAGCTCAGATACCACATCATTATTTCAGTCCATGAGCAACACACTTTGTGTGCTGTCTCTCTTTGTACCACTAAATTGAGTGAGGGCATTATGCAATATTTTTTTATGTTTTTGGTATATACTGCTTTCTGTATCCTGTTTGCATTCATTTGCATGGAATATGGTTTGTAAATACAGTCGTTCCCACTAAACGTAACCAAAAATGACTGCAAGCTTTTATCAATACTCAACCTATTGTGGTGTTTGTCAGGTTTCTGCATGTTTTTAAGGTGATTTCGATGGTTCAATTTTTACAACAACTTCCAGCAAGTTTGCCATGGCATCTGGGTGGCACCACACACTAACATCAAAATGTCCTGGGAGGACAAGCCTGATCAGGCTCGGCAAAGGGTGTTGCAAGAGAGCAGCTGGCTGTTTGAAAGGTTTATCCTAAAAGACAAACTTGCTGTGGCCTGATCTTTGGGGCGACATTTGTTTAAAACGCCTGTGTTAATTTGGCCTCAGTGTTTGGCTAAAAGCTGCTTGATGCTTATGGAGTGAGGCCCTGTCTCTCCTCACATGTTTTGTGTAGGCTTCTCAAGCTTTATGGGAATCCATGAGCGTCAGGCTCTCTTTTAAGTCAACCCAAGCAGCACATAATTATGAATCACTAAAGGACAGGAGAAGGCTTTGTAGAGGATCAGCTCCACCCAGATCAACTACTGCTCCACTGGGAAACAATGTCCACTCCTTAGCCTTGAGTATACTGCTCTGGTAAGTCAACTTTATAATTACTAGGTCTGACTCAACTGTCTATCCACATATAATATGACTGTTTTTATTTCATTCTGTTCCTTTTGTTTAATTCATTGGAAATAAAGTAGAATAGATAAGTGCGTTTGTCCCCTGCGTCAGTGGCTATCTGCTCTAGTGTACCACGCTGGCACTAATCATGGTCTGATTCAGTGCGGGCCACGTCAACTGGGATGACTAACACCATCTTCCGTCAACCTGGAACTGCACTTAAAGTAAGGCTATTTCCTGTCTAATCAGAGTGACTGGTGGTCGCTATGTGAAGCATGCTGTCACTCCCTTGATGCACATCACTGTAAATAAAACTCTGTTCATGATTTTTCTAACTGTTGTCTGACTTGGTCTCCAGTTCTACTGATGTAACCTAAAAATTACTATCAGACTTCTGTGTAAATTCTGCTGGACATAAAGGATATAATGTTTATTTTAATTGTTTATTTGTTTATTTGTCAGACGACGTAGTCAATGTGGGAGGTGTTTGTTGTCAAGGCCTTGACTATAAAGTGCTGGGGGAAACCCTATGCATTGTAGAACTTTAACTATTTTTTTTCCCCAGGCACCTGCTTTTACAAAACCAATTCGTGGATGGTATGTGGTGATGTCAAAAAATCGATAAACACATCACCTCTCCTACTGACAGCCTAAACTGGCTATGCAGGTTTGTGAGCTGGGCCTGACACCCAGCCAAAATCTCTTTACACATCAATGTGGATCAGTTAGCAAGCTGGCTAGATTTTATCAGTGCCAGGTGTGTTGCTGTGGGGATTCTTATGCCTATTGTGATGCATTTTGACTAATCAGGTTTCTAGCTTTTGATGAAAAAAAAACCCTCTCTTGCTTCAACAAAATTTTCAACTAATCCAATATTTAACCGTCTCCTCCTGCGCTACATTTCCGTCACCTAGATAGGAGCCAAACCGTTCCTGTAATATGCACCGTGCCAAAGGCCTTTGGGGTCACATGAACAGCCTTGACATACAACTCCAGCTAACGTCATGCTGGGTCATTATCGCTCCACCAGAAAGCCATCATTACGTCTAACGGGCTTTTTTATCCGCCCCAAACAAACTGCTTGCGTCGACCACTGGCTTTATGACACAAGTCAAAGGCAGAGTTGGAGGAGCAGGAGGTCCAAAAGGGAGGTGGTTGTCCCTTATGCTCTCCTCCAGCAGTGTTTCTTATTACGGGGCCAATCTGTAGGGGTGGGCAAGTTGGGCTTGACATCTCCCTCTCTTTCCAAGGCTAATGTCCCTGGAGGGAAGCAAGCTGGAGCTGGATGGACTTCTTGATGAGAGACGAAGGCTAGTCTTTTACACTGCTACAGAGACATGTTAGCCATGCTCCTTTAGATTCGGTCTTAATGTGGCCAGACACATTCCAATCTGACTGAGGCTCCGACATTCTCTCCTGAAAGATACTCAGCTGGCCGCATCTTATAGACTGCACAACTCATGGTTATTCTTTATTTATTTATTTATTCTTTACTGCACAGGCACTACATACACCCTCCAGTAATGTACCCTCCATGTGCAGATATGCTGATGCTGAGGGGGGAGGAGGCCAGGGAGGAGGAGACTGGGAGCTGGGAACTAGTTTTTACAGCCGATCCCAGCTGGGGTCAGACCTTTTATTTTGGTAACCCCACCAGCAAGGCAACTTAAACAAAGAACACAGTCGCAGGAACTGTAAGCAAGCTGGCTGATTCAAGGGGGAGGATGTGCTGCTGCGCAGACAGCTCTGTACGCACACAGCATGGGTTTTCCCCCTCATCTACTGGACTTGGTGCACGTCTCAGCACCCAACAGCTGTCAGCATGCTGGGGCCTCCAGTCACCTCCTACACACACACACACAAACACACACACGCACGCACGCAGAGACACGCACAGGCACAGGCACAGGCACAGGCACAGGCACAGGCACAGACACAGACACACACACACACACACACACACATATACACACAGCCATCTTTGTCACTCCCTTAGGAGCATGACTCACACCTCTGCTTCACTACAACCCCAATAACAAAACACTACCAGTACACACATGTTAATAGTACAACTACAGTACCGGCACAAGACAATGTGAGCTGCCCCAACCTCTCATTGTAACACATACTGCCTCCTTTCCTTGAAAAACACTCAAAAGGGTGTTGAAAGTCCCTCCTCCATTTTGAGTGGATTCACTAAAGTGCAGCAACAAAAACAGGCTCATGTCATGGGTGGGGCAGCCCAAAGAGCTGCAGCTGTGGTTTGTTGTTCCTCTGGATGGAGGGGTCTCTTTCTCTCTCTCTCTCTCTCTCTCTCACACACACACACACACAGTCTTTTTCTCTGTAACACATTTCCTGTCCCACATATCAAGGAAAACACTTCCAAGTGATTAGAGACTGCCATTTTTCCGGAGTGGAGTTTGTTTCCCACAGGAGATAAACAAGACTTTGCGAACAAAGGCGGTCAAATCATTACAAACCTTTGGGATATTCAACATTTAAAAAATTAGGTACATTTAACTTGGCATGTATATTTCACAATACAAAAACCACTAACAAATAAAAAACCCTACAAAAAATAAACCATAAAACCTGGGTATAGATAAAAAAGTCAAACTGCAAGACTGCAAATCTGTCTTTGTGTGCGCTGAGCCCATTCCTGGCAGGAAAAGGGAAATGGCTTGGAGTAATCTTCCCTCTCTGGTCTGTCTCTGTAGCCCCCACTGATACACTGGTTTGTCTTTGTAGCTCCTACTGATACACCAAGCCCAGGTGCGCTCCTGTCTGTGGGACTGAGACCATAAACAGTGGTGGCTGGGGGAAGGGTGGGGTTACTGTAGTAGGCAATGCTCAAGAGATCACAGGCAAGCCACAGCTTCACGCATGCCATCTTTTTGCACTCTACACGATGTTCTACTCAATGTGGTTAAATCAACCACATACTAAATGTATGGCAAAATATCTATCTGTAATTTAAGTGAAATATCTAACTACTTAGAGCTAAGAGCTAAACCTGTATGACCCAAGCCGACCCAAATGTTGAGGCTTTGGGTAGAGAATGTCAGCTCTCACTGTGCTGTAGCTCCACATGCCTCATGCTGTCCTTAACCCTCACGACAGAACTGAGCCCTGCCTAAATATCAAACTCTGGCTTGATGAGACATACAATCTTAAATTACAACCTTTCAGTTTTTTCTTGACGTAGCCCATAATTTCTGATCTCTCTGTATAACCATTACTCTGATGGCAGATAATGGAGCTGCGTCTATATATGGACAAATCTAAACAGTAGCCGTCATTTAATGACCTAGAATCATCCCTTTAGGCTGCATGTCCAGGGGGATATAACAACTGGATGAAATGCAATCACAAATGACATAAGGACACATTCATAAAGATCTTTGTGTAATGTGCATGCTTGTGTGTGTGTGTGTGTGTGTGTGTGTGTGTGTGTGTTGTGCATGCTCGTATGCGTGTGTGTGTTTGCACACTTCCCACTTGGGGAACATATAATACGTGCACTATACGAAGCCGTGTCAGAGAACAAGAACAAATTATCCAGTGCTCACTATTTTAACCTCACTGCTTTTTATATAAGCAGCAGATGGGGATGTTCATATTAAAGAACTTCCTGGCAATAATAGTGCGCGCTCCCAAAACAGCACCATAAATAATAGACTCTCACAGCTATTTTTGAAGAGCTGGCATGATGAACTATTGGGACTAATTTTGAACACTTTTGTCAAGCACTGTAATCAACTTCATGCTCCTGACAAAATTGCTTTGAAATGCATGATTCCCACTCCTAGTCTCAGCCTGCCTTTCAGAAAGCCATGGGGGAGATAAAAGGCAGAGGCTTCCTTTTGGGGGGACAGGTCTGGTCATGCTGCTCATTAATCACAACAGCGGCCCGTTTCTGCCTGTAGCCTAGCAGGTGTGGAGATATAACAATATATACATGCATACAGAACTCACGCAAACACACTCACTTTCACATAAACACACACACAAACACACACACACACACACACACATGATCACAGGACTCACTCACCACCACAGATGCACAAAGAGGGGTTGGGAGCCTCCATACTGAGGTTGATCAGCTAAAGCAATGACAAAGGCGTGTGTCCTTTGAGGTTAATCCCATGAAACTAGGAGCAAGGTCAAATCAAGGGGCCCTCCACAGGGCGTGTGCCAGTACAGACCTGCACTCATAATAATTAAACATGTGAGGCACATCCAGCTGACGTGTGGTCAGAGACATAGTGGAAACCACGGCCCCAGGCGCAGCCTCCCAGCTCTCGGAGCAAAACACCCAGCGAGGAGGAGGAGGAGGATTAGGGGAAACTTTAATGAAGGACTGGATGAAGTCCAAAGACTGAGGCAAATCATTTGAATACAGCAATGTGCTTTGGACGGGCTAATCTTTATCTTGGATCAGAGGAGCGATCCCAACCACAGGCTGCACACTGATCTGTTTGATCTCTCCCTTACCGCCCCCTCTGGCCCATCACACATTCAGGATGCCAACTTTGATGCACACCTCTGGAGAAGACTGCCCAACGGCACAGGATAGCATGAGCTACACTTGCCATGACTTTGGCTTCACCTTACCAACAACAGTCGGCTGAAAACATTTGTTATGGAGACTGACTGGAGATGAACTCAGACAGTTTAGATAGTTTCTCCACAAACTTAGCCCAAAGTTAAGTCGTAGAATTGTAATTTGTAAAACTGAAAGTTCACACAGTGATCAAACTTCAAACCAAGAGAAGCAAAGCCAAAGAGCAAATAAAAGTCCATATTGTGCTCGTCAGGCAGAAACCTCAGCCTCTGGGAGGGTGCAGTGAAAAAAAGTCTGAGTACAGAGCGAGGGAAAGTTCTGTTAAAAAAAAAAAAAAAAAAAAAAGGACTGTGTGAAGTTGGAGCGCCACACCTCAGAGGGAAGGGATACAGAGAACAGAGGGGACGATGCTATCTTTCCGCTCCATGTGTCGCTTGAGCAATCAGAGAGAGATAAGACCGTGTGTGTGGCTCCTGTCCTATCCTAGGGATGGACCCACATAGCAGATTACACCACCTCTGCCTGGTGCCAGGACAAGGCCTGCCAAGCCTCCGACATGGCCACTGATAACTACACCCACCCACTGGTGCCACCGGCATGGGCCAAGTTTCCCTAGGCACACATCCTCCACTGGGTCACCATCCAGCCCCTGCATTTGTCATGCTGAAAGAGAGTCCAGATGCTATCTCCTGCTACTTGGCTTTAGGATAGTCCAGCGTTGCCTGGTTACTAATCTATCTGTGCTCTGTCCTCTACATATAGAGTCAGCCTCTAGATTAACACACTGAATTATACAAGCACTTAGACAGCAACGATTAATATAGTATTAGACAAATTCAAAAGTTGGCTTCATGATGCCATGCATATTATAAGACTTTTCAAAACAGAGCATGTGCCATTTTGGAACAACATGTGATTCCAGTCCCAGAGTTCCCTTCCTTCAGTTTGACTTGGTCTAATACCAAACACTTAGTCCTGCAGTAGAAATGTCTTCATAGGTCTTATTTTGCACTAAGCGCACGGTTTGAGCCCCATGGATTGGGATCCTGGTGTCTTTTCTAGTTTATGACACAAATACCCTGCCTATTCAACACATCAACGTGTTTGTCAAGAAATGATCCGTGTTCAGTCATATTGTTACCCTGAGAAGCTTTGCACAACTTTTTGCACAACTATAATGAATTTAGGCATACCAAGGTAAGCATTCATATTGGGTTCTACTTCTCAAATAAACAACCATCAAAAAAAGAACAATTACAGTAATAGCTATAGTGAAATTTGATATAGTCAAGTGGAGTTCAAAGTCTAACCTTATAGTACTTTTCAGAAATCAGAGAACAGAGCATCTCTGATATTAAGGTGCAATCTAAAGTGGCTACAATTTTGAATTTGAATTGAATTGCAAATTTGAATTTTTGACAGATAGACATACTTCATTCATCCCAAAGGAAATCCGGAAAGCCAGTTATCTTTCAAACCAAGTTTGTTGAAACAATAACTGGCATGTCTAAAACAGGGATGAGACGATTATAAATTTGGATGGTAATGTTGTCTGTTGATTTGGATGTAAATTATTCTTGTGAAGTGATTTTTATAATGATTAAATTGGCTACAGAGGCGCACTGTCCCAGCTGTAACTGAAATAAATAATCCATAGCTGTGTAGTCCGAAACAATAACTGCGGTGAAGCCTCATGTTTGTACCGCTGGTGTAACTTTATTCTTTGCTCTGTGTGAGTTGCACCACTCGGTCACAGACTTATTCTGTCTTTTTAAAGAATTCCATCACAAACACAATGTAAGGAGGTTCCGATTAATCACAAGGTCACGATTAATTAATTGCTATGTTTTTCAATGTGGTTTATTGTCTCTTCCCTTGTCTACAATCACCATTTTAGTGATTGTAGACACATATAGTCAATGACGGGATAAGGGAAGTAGAAAGTAATCTAAATTTATGTCCAAGACATGCAGCACTGCTAAATCTCAATATATGCATCACTGGAGAGTCACGGACACTGTCATACACAGTCACGTCTGGCTGAAACCATTCACTAAATAGTTCTGAACAAATGGTTACCAAAATTGTCCTTCCCGATGCCTAGCAGTGCTCCACTGTCTCTCATTCCTCTCTCCAGCCTCTCTCTCTACTCTCCTGTCCCATCTACAGTGCGTCTCACTTTAGTGCTCATGTTCCTCTCCATAGTGCCAAGTCTCTGACATGTAGGCAAAAGGCTATGCTGGAGGCTGGTCTAGTCTGGCAGTAAAGGTGCTACTAACATGTCCTAAGAATGGGCAAGGATGCTAAAACTGACCAGGGATGTGGCTTCATACAAGTGTGCCTCAGAAGTGCTTCTAGTCAACTGCCTGAAACCAGATCTGTCTGCCTGTCCATATAGTCTTGCTACGGGGGTGGGGGGTGGGGGACATAAATCTGGGGTGGCGCCGGAGCTCCGCTACCATCTATAGCGGCCCACTCCACAGCTCAAACAAGGCCTCACGGGGCCTGCCACCCATCCCTCCATGGGCATCGAGTTTCTGCGACATGCCTGTGGTATTATTTTGGCATCCGTGTGTTGTAAGACAAGTTTTTAAAATAAAAAGGGGACAGAGTGGAGCTGCTGAGATGGAAGTGAGGTGATTTGTGGGCTGCCACTGTAGACTCAGCGTGGGACTGACCCCACGGACCTGTGCCAGCTCGGAGGCCAAAGTGGGAGGGTACTTGGAGGGGTGAGACAGAGGTTAGAGTGAAAAGGCACTAGAAGCTAGTATGTGTGTGTGTGTGTGTGTGTGTGTCTCTGTGTCTGCCACTCTCTGCAGTGATAACAGAAGAGTGTAAATATGAGAGAGCTATATGCTCCAGCCGCTCCAAAGCCCCAGCCAGACTTTCGGATGTCTTTGCTAATCCTTACAGAAGCTAGTTGTAGCCACTCGGAAAAGATTAGCTTTGATATGATGCCATCAATGTATACAAATATGAGCCAGTAACAGTTGGGAATGGCATTTGGCATCTTTGTGGTGCAAAAATAATTCTGATTCCAAAAATATTCAAACTCAAATACCTTCTCAATCCACCACATTACAACCAGAGTATTTTCAGAGGTGGACTGATTGTCAACACACATCAATCAAATGTCATCCAAGTATGAAGACATGTTTATTTTGGGAACACGGTATGTAGCATGATGTATTTTATCTTAATCAATATAGGGACCTCCTCTTTACGTGATTGAGAGGTACAGCAACGCAATCCAATGACAAGACCACTGCTTAAATGTGAACATACCTTCCTACATCTCTAAAATAACACATTGCATTTACATAGCATTTAAAGGAAAACTCTGGCATGTTTCAAAATAGATCTTGTTGTCTGAGAGCTTCATGTACTTTCATTCAGTACAAATGAGTGAAGTAGAGCGCTAACAGGTAAACACCTACAAAATGTAGCTACAGGCAGAGTCTGTACAGCAAAATAAAAGCTCAAGTCCACCCTGGTAGCTGGTTTGTAGCGCTTCCAATGTTAGTGAGCTAGCTTGCTCATTTCAAAATGGATTCATCATTTTTGTATGGACAACAGACCAACCAACAGAATCTAGGAATCTAGGAGCAGAATTTGAAACGTGCCAGAGTTCTCCTCAAGGCACCCAAAGCCTATTTCCAGTAATAGCAGGTGTGTGTGTGTTTTACACATCAGCTCCCTCTCTCACCTATTTCCTCACTGTCTCTACACATGGCCTACATAATTATAAGCATGCATGCACGCATGCACGCACGCACATGCCTTAAACTTTAGTGCACAAGAATATAATTTGATCATTTAGTGTGCAGCACATTTCCTGCTACAGCACTAAATCCTAGTGGATCTATTTCACTTAGTCGTCATCATTAGGCACTAAGCAGCCATTGGAAAGTTCCCTGGCCAGATTAGACAAAAAGCAGCATTAGCAATATCTCGCTTTAGCAACTCGGGCAATTTTGTGCTTCCATGAGCGCTAACACAGAAACTGCTTGGAGGTGATGATTAACCGCATGGCTAAAGCTACAACTACGCTGCCGGGAACCTGGCCCCTAGTGAAATTTTGACAGGGGATTATGGCGCTCCCCGCTAGCAATTCCACACCAGACTGGCAAGAAACCAAACCACTGACAGCATAGCTGCCCCCGTCTTATCAACCTCCCCCAAGCTGCCGAACCAGTGCAGTTCAATAATCTCATTTGACTTCATTAGTTATTGGGCTTCCGTGTGCAGCACTTTGAAACAAGGACAGAGCTTTAGACGAGGGGGCCCAAAGCCTTTCGCCTCTGCTAACTTCAGAGAGCCAACATAAACCCAGGAAGCTGTGTTGAGCCACTGAGTGAGAGAGAGGCAGTTCCATTAGGGAGGTGCCCTGCCTCTGGCTCCATAAGAACATCAAAAGTGAAAAACTCTACAAACACAGTCCCCATCAAACCACAGGTGCCTGGCACACACTCCCGCCTGCACAGGAAAAAAACAGTCGACTGAGGTGTCTGCACTTTGTTGTGGCTCCTGCTGGATGACAAGTAAATAGTGGAATAAATCACTGTGCACTTCAGTCTGGTGATAAATCTGCTCCTCTGTGTGGGTACCATGGCAGTACACAATAACAATCATCTGGAGACGGCACCTATTCACCACATTACAATAGAGATGAGGTGAGTTCATCCATATATACACAATATAGCCAATTTAAGAAACTGAATGCGCAACTGAATGCAAAAATTCCCATTTCCAGGAAAACAACAGTCACAGCAGTTAGTGTGTAACTGAGCACTCAGATCACATGATTGAAAGTGGGTAGAGGACTACTCACACGGGGTCTGGGTCATCACACACACACACACACACAATACACACACTCACACACGCATGCACACACATACACACAGCAGTGCGGCAGCAGTCAAACTGTGCGCTTCAAACACTCCTAGTCTATAAATACAACGGGCTCTGCTCAGTGTCTCTGAATGGATCTCTGTAGTAAGGCTCCTGAACTTCATGGCCTCGTGGAGTCCAGCATAATGCAGAACAAGAGAAGAAGTATCATTTTGAACAGTGACGCACAATGGAGCCTCTGTCAAAGTTGGCTAGATTGGCAGACTTTGGGGGGATATTAAAGAGAGGGGGACAGTGGGACAGTGGGGACAGAGAGGCTTTTGTCCCTCGGGTGTTAAAGCGTCTCTGCGAGCTGTAGAGCCTGGGGATCTGGCCTGTGATAACAGCCGTGCTTACAGGACCAGTGGGCGCATGGCTGACGGGGGTGGGGGGGTGGGGGTGCACTCACTGCTGGGAAGTGAGGTGGCCTGGGAGAGAGAACAAACCCTCTTGGGCTGCTGCATCACACTAAGGACACAGAGAGATAAGAAGCTGCTGGTTGTGGAAGATGACCGTCTCCAGCTGTGGGTGAGAGGGATGGAAAGAGGCACCCAAAGACCCAACGGCCAGAAATAAACACCAACTAGCTCAGATTTACACTCCAAGGAAAACCTTTTCTTGCATGTGTGGTGCATCATGACGAGGGGAAATGGCCCAAACTAGAACAGACCATGAAACTGAAAGATAAACCAAATAATGTTCTCTCCAACTAAAATGGAGAGAGTAAAGTCACATTGAATGAGGGGGACTGTAATAACTTTCAGGAACTAAAAGTGCCCACAGGCTACAGCATCAAAATAGGCCATCACAAAAAGTACAGTAAGAGGAACCAGGGGAATTAAGCCAAGTCCATAAGCCCTTTTAAAGCAAGCTTCAATATAGAAGCCACACGCTTGATAGCAAGTGGCTCATTCAGGCTCTATAATTCAAGTAGACCCAACAGAGAGTTCTGAGAGTTTAGCATTCAAAGTGAGGCAAGGAAGAGGAGTCTGGCAAATGACACGACGGCAAGCGGCGCCACACAATTCAGCCCGCTCTGCATTTATGGCAACAGAGGGAGCCGAGGAGGTGGCAGAGCAAGAGAATTTAGGAAAGGAGAGGAAGGCTGGAGGCTTAGGCTGTGTGTGTGAGTCACCATTCCCCCTGGTTCCTGGCTCAGTTCAACACCACGGCTGCCTGACAAACACGCCACACACCAAGGAGAGAAGGCAAAGACCAAACGAGAAAAAGAGCAGAACAGATATAGAAGTTGGACACTGAGAAAATTAAGAGGCCTACACATACCACATGCACACACACACACACACACACACACACACACACACAAACGTAGGCTGAGACCAGTACTTCCGATGGCGGGGGCTGAAATATGGTTTCCAACCCAAATCCAG
Source organism: Tenualosa ilisha (assembly GCA_015244755.2). Classification (NCBI taxonomy): domain Eukaryota; kingdom Metazoa; phylum Chordata; class Actinopteri; order Clupeiformes; family Clupeidae; genus Tenualosa; species Tenualosa ilisha. The sequence goes on along the minus strand of PYXC01002776.1, from coordinate 1,846,411 downwards.
AAGGACGCAAATGTTGATCATGTGTGGAAATTCAGAGTATGCACACACACACACACACACACACTTACCTCCCCCTGGCGTACAAATGTAAATATTAATGGCAAATAAATAAGGCCCTCTAACCCCATAGCTTCCGCCCCCACAGTACAACTGGTGAGGTGGAGTGAATCTCTAATCTTTCTCAACAGGGCTGGAAAACTGTGACCACAGGGGCAAATAGACAGGAAACAACAACACCCTCCATAAAACCAGCTGTGTACAGGAAAGAGGGAGGAAGACTGGGGGAGGTGTGGAGATCTGAGTCACCCGCAGTGTGATGTGAGCACCTGACGTGGCATGACAAGCCATTTGAGCTGGCAAAGCTCTGTGTGAAACACCACACACTATGTTGGGGTGATTGTGTCATTAACAGGTCTGGACAACAGTCAACCTGAGGGCACATGTCAATCAAAAACCTGTAGCAGCCAAGCAGGGTCACCTCAATTAACATCAATAACTCTTCAGCTTTTGCCAAAAAAGAACACACTTCCATGTACTTTGAGCCATTGAGCGTCTGTGCGTGTTTGTGTGTGTGTGTGTGTGTGTGTGTGTGGACACATCTTTGTATGCTCCAAGGAGTACTGTGTAGTAACTAAGCAGGCGCAGCATCCTGTTCAGACACTCATTTCCTTCCAGTCTGTGTTTCCTCAGGCGGGGCAGAGGGGTAGGAGGCACCAGGGCACCAGCCCTCACAGCTGCCCTCCACACTCCCTCTCTAAACTAAGACGACAAACTACAATCACCAAGTGGCATTGGGCAAATATAGAAATCATTACAGTATTTAAAGTCCGGAGCACATCTAACCACAGCTCCGTTGTAGAGGTCAACGAGTGCTGTCGGTAGGAAAAAGAACAAGAACGAGAATTTGGTACAACACAGACCGAATAGTGAGCTGGCAGCTAACTCTAACTAAATAGGCCAAGAAAAAATGAAAACAAAAGTTGCTAGTGTTAGCTGCCACAATCATTCTTTTTCACTTGGTGACCTTGAACAACTACAGTTAGAAGTATTCTGGACTATTGCTTTAAATCATTTTATTATTTATTCACTGAGGAGAGAGTATGTCTGAAAGATGCTGTACACTGAATACACCATAAAGTCACAACCTATATACCTTCTGATGCCCATCTTAAGAATTATTCTTTATTTCAGGGAGGGTGTGGTGACTGAGAAGAGATGCATCTACACTCTTCAAAACACTAACTTTTAACGTTCAATTGCCTAGTGGTTTGAAACACTCTGAAAAGGTATAAAGACACTAATTTAGCCCTCTAGGCTCATTCCAGACCAGAGACACACCGGCACTGTTTAGACACACATGCACACATGTACTTCAGGATGGACAGTGATAACTATAAAGGCCAGCACAAACCCACTGTGGCGACTCAAATGCAAGTTATGGAATGCATCTAATGGGCTGATATTTTCATTCACAGCGCTGCCATCAAAACGTAGCAAAACTTAAGGTTACTTTAAAGCATAACAATGACAGAAAAATATTGTTTTAAAGTTCTTTTAGTCAACAATTGCTTTGTGTACATTACTATGCCATTAACAGACAGCACGCTAGATCATCATTATTGTGTTCATTTTTGCTGCTAATGGAGGAAAAGTCATGCTTTTAACAAACAGTATTATTAACTTTAGCCCAAACTGTCAGGAATGGCAAAAATACATTAATTTTTAGAAAAACAAGACACCTGTGGACTTGACACCCATGTGTTAGAACAGTTAGAGGTCACTGAGTGCTGTAGGTAGAAGAGAACATTTGGTACAACATAGAGTAAATAGTGAACTGGCAGTCCACACCAACTGAACATAAGCTCACTTTCAGTTTCATTTCCTATGGTACTATTCAGTTAGCATAAGCTGTTGGTTCACTATTCGGTCTAGGTTGTATGAAACTCTTCTTTTGTCCTTCCAACAGTATTCAGTGAGCTGGAACAACAGGACTATGGTTGGAAATACTCTGGACTATCGCTTGAAATCTGTTTTATGGAGATTAGTGGATATGGAGCTACCTGCTTCGGGAGAAGGCTATGAGGAAACTGAACTCTCACATGGGATGTTAGAGGACACAAAGGCATCCTTCATTCCAACACTGAGACAAAGAGAGAGTTGAGGCCTAGTTACAAACATCAGTCAGCACTGCCTATCGTCACCTCTCGTCTCCATGTCCACCATGTTCTCCGCCTGGCAGTGACTGTGAAACTACACTCATATTAGGACGGAGCAAAACTCAAACTATTCATTTGGAGCCAGAGAACCTCAATATAAATAATGGCCAACATAAAACATAAAACCAACTTTTCAATTTCCAAACTGACTAATATAAGTCCTATTAGGAGTGACTTTCATAATACTGTTTTACACTGTGCACTGAACCATATATTTAGTGGCTTGTGAACTGAGCTTTTAAGAAAGCTTTTCCACGTCTAGGACGTATACTGTATGTGTGTACATTTGGTAGCTTGCCTCCTTTTCAACTGATTTTTAGGAACGTATTCAGCCCAAGGAAGTGCTACTACATGATTAATCTATCAACATATAAAAGCAGAGATAATGAGTTTGCACAAGCTGGTTGCTGTACAAACAGGTCCTCAAAACAACCCTGATCTTTTTTGACTAAAACACAAAAAATCTGAATAAACCACAAAAGTACATTTTTCTTTATTTATATTCAAATACAATTCTATTTATTTACTATTAGAAATTCTTACTTGCACAGCGGGAGAATTACTTGCAGTTTCCATTTCACTGCTTGTTGTATCCACATTTATACATGTGACAAATAAATTTGTTAAATAAATAACTACATTAAGTAAGTAAATAAATAAATAAATAAATATGTTCAATCTTGATTCTTGAAAAGGGAACTGAATCAGATATTAAGACACAAGATTACTTGCAACTCTGACGAAAACAAAAGGTCCTAATGACATAATGTTTGGGTTGCTGAGTGTATATTACGTTCAGTGAAGAGAACAATCACTGAGAAATACAATTTGACTGTATGTTTACTTGTGGACTTAGTCAAAGAATAGTTGAAACAGTTCAGACCATTGTGTGTTGAGTTGAAAAAAAGACACCCACACCGAAAAGGGAAAAAAAAGTACCTAGTAGTTATTGAAATGTACAGTTTCTCAAAGCAAAGAGAGGACAATGAGCCTGGCACTGAAAATCTGGAAGGCTCCCCCAAACTGTTCCACCACTGAGGGGGCGAGACCAGCACTGACGTGGGACTTTCCCACAGTCTCAGAAACCTCTCCAGGGCCTTATTTGTCAGAGGAGAGTCCTGCTGCGGCCATATACCAACGCTCTGGCTGATGTTAAAAAAACACACACACAAAATGTTCCAAAAGAAACCAAATGTGTACGCTTCCTGCCAAGAATGTCTAAATCATACATATGGAGGCACACATGGGGAGAGAGTACAGCTGGGCATTCAAAGGCAGTCTCCAGTTTAGCAGGAATAAGGCCGGGGATACGGACACAAGTGTCATTCCACAAATTGCTAACGTTTTTGTCCTTCATACCTCTTTCAGAGAAAGCTGAGCACTTCACTCTTTCATCTTCTCTTGGGTTGACCCATCTGAGTCACATGTGCCAACGCTGGAACGACTTGCAGGCGCTTCATTTTTCCACGCTTCTGAGAGAGCTTTGGCTTCCCTCTCTGAAATAAGCTCTCCTGCCTCAAATAATCAGTTTGCCTCTCTGTGTGGGATCTAGCAGGGTTATGCAATAGCACAGCACAGGGCCTTTCCTCAATGCCTTCCATAGGATACTCTCAGACTGAACAGCCCCAAAATCCCAGGAAAATGAATTTCCTCCTTCTGAGATGCAAAGTCCAACTGTGATATGTTATGGAAGGTTTTTTTAGTGATCCATCTGGCAGTAAAGACCTGTTTAAAAAGTGATCTTGAGAACAGTTCCTGGCCATTAATCTCAACGCTCACAACACCTCAGAGGCAGGCCACTCAGGCAGATGAAATATCTCAGCTGTGTTGTTATTTCTTTGCACTGACGAGGCCATGTTTAGAGAGAGGGAAAACAGCTCCAAACCGAGAGGCCCCTTCCCTGATTCTGGATCCTGGTGTTAACAGGCCTGAGTCATCACTCACTCATCTCTAAACAAACACTCCCATCTACAGAGCTTGCCCACACACAGAAGAAAAAATCCTGTTCATTTCCGACATCCTGCACTCTATCGCTGCAGCTGATTTCTAAGCTGATCAGTTAGGCTCCCATTCAAGTGGATCTATTTACTTACTTTTAAATGCGCCAGACGTATGCAGTTGCCATCATGAGACCACAACACTGATCACACAATATGATCATTCATTACAAGGTTTTGGACTATTACTTAGCATTCACAGTTTTCCGTTCCTTTGAGGTTTTTATTAAGCTTGATGTGACAGATGATGGATGAATGATTGGAAATTGGAAATGTGCCTTTAAGTTTCTACCCAATGGGTCTTCACACATTAACATTCATTGGTTTAAAGGACATAGAAGGTGGACATGAGTAGGGGATGGCGTTCTATGAGGCGGTAATGATCACGGAATAATCCCTGACAAGAGTGACACAGGACCCAGATGCACAGTGGAGGGGCCTTGAATGGGGGCACCTCTGCAGCTGTTAACCTAACATATCAGATCTGGGAACGTAGGGGACGTCCCACTGAAGTGAATGGAGCACTTTTTAAGCATTATGAGGAGCCAGGCAATCTTCATCAATAAGTGTGTCCACAGTGACCGTGACAGACACACAGAGGCCAGGGGATGCATTGCCACATGAACTGATGGTCAGGGTGGTTGTGAAGAGGAAGAGGAAGTTGGGAGGGGGAAACGGGAGGAAGACAAGCACCCACCTCAGCAGCCTGTGTTTCCTGGTGCAACAGCGTCAGGCCCGTCAGGTCTTCCAGGAAGGAGTGGGAGGAGTTGAAAACCTTGGACAGGAACTGGAAGCCCTCCCGCTCATAATGATCAAGGACCTGCAGTTCAGCACAGAGCAGCAGCCAAGACACAGTGAGTCAGAAGGCTAGTCATATGCGCTTGTGTAACACAACATATCTCATTACAATGGCAGTGGAGGATCCCTCTGAGCTCGCTGCTGTCCAGATCTGATATGCATAAAGTGCTCCCTTTTTAACATACCCATGACAACATACAGAGAAAATGCTGACATCGCGCTGTTGTCTGCCTATGAGGTCTAAAAACCAGTTGTGGCAGTGGCAGTAGCATGGCTGTGAATTAAGTCCCCCCAATTTGATCAGCGACAAATAGAAATGAGCTGTTCCATGAAATGGCCATTCAGCTACTCTGATAGCAACTGCATTAGTTTAGGCCACACTGTACTCAGGTGAAAGGTAAAGCTTTTGTGCGTGTGTGGTGTGGATGGGAGTTAGAGGGACAGGGGGTGGGACCAGGGGGTCGGATCAATTTTCACTCGGCACAAAAGCCATGGAGAGCTGCTGCAGACATCTGGCACCACTGCATGTCCGGGTGGAGTCACAGTGTGGCCCATCTCTAACACACATATACACACACGCACGCACACACACCTTCCACACTTCCCAGACATCCTCCCTCTCCCTCAGTGCTACAGGGTCCATTATCACTCCATTCTCTGTGCAGGAGATAAAACCCCCTCTCCACCCCACTCCCCACACAGGATGAATGCACTACTGAGTTAAGTGGCGTCTGCTTTTAGCGCCCCAGACAGTTGAGAGATAAAGGGGGTGGGGGTTGTTTGGAACTTTTCTGTTTTTGTATATTTGTGTCTTGTTTGGCCAACCCTTTTGTGTGTACCTCATGTTATGCGGGAGCCTGCGCATACAGTGGGCCTGTAACATGCTGACTCCCTCAGGTTGGTAACATAGCAACGGGTATGCAACTTTTACAAGATTTCATTATGTTTTCCAGAAGTGGATCCCCCCCTTCCGAAGCCTGAGCTTTTTGATTGATGCAGCCCTATTAAACCATGGCAACTGTGACACAGAGGGGGATGGGGGATGTGAGAGCGCAAAGAGAGAGAGAGGGAGAGAGAGAAAGAGAGAAGGGGGAGCAGAGAAGCACATCTGGTTTGCATACAGTATGGCTCACACAGAGTTAGATGTGGTCCGCCTCTAGCCTCTTATAACTTCCCTTCCATAACTGGTTCGTGAAAGACACAGCGAGAAATAGAGACAGGAAAACTGGAGGAGGTTCTGAGTCCACAAAAAAAAAAAACCCTTCAAAATGGTCCTTTGAAGCTGTCTTCTCTAGAGAGCAATCATTAACCGTTTTAACCAAGGAACCAAGGGCCAGCCGAGGAGCAGAGACCTGGGCTCATGTGTGTCCACACCAGCCAGGCCCTGGGCTGCCCCCAGGCTTCAAATAGGCCAGTGGACGAACTGGAAACTAGGCACTAGCCCTGGCAGCACTTCAAATGCTCCAGATAGTGAATAGCCAGGACTACGTCTCCTCTTCAAGCACACTGATCGCAGGTCAGCTCCACTGAAAAGCATTAGCTTTTATTCACAGAGAGAGATCTGCAACAACATTCACAGCCCTGTTTATTTTTGAGAGATGTTGTTTCAGCCGTTTTTGGTTTGGGGGTGGGAGTAAGGTGGGGTGTGTGTGTGTTGAGGGGGAGGGGGGTGACACAGAGAGGTGAGAGAGAGTAGGAAAGACAGAGAGAGAGAGAGAGAGAGAGACAGAGAAAGAAACAGAAAGAGAGAGAGAACCAGAAACAAGCTTAAATTTACAGGCTCTCTGCTGAGAGGAGAATTGTTTTGTTTCCATGGTTTCCTGGTCACACACAGCTGAGAGTGGGGCCGTGTTGCAGTGATATATATACACGCTCCCAGGATGGGAGACACATACACAGGACAGCCAGAAACTCACAGCCGGCAAAATGGACTCCCACAATGGAGCCAGTACCACCTGACATCGTTGAAAGGGACGTGCACAATACTTTGGTGGATCTGATGAATCTGATTTTGACTTCAGCTAATATGTTTGTTGAGTCCCAGCCAAAGCTTACTGTAGAATAAAAGGAATGAGTTTATGTCTCACACACAAGCCTCTCATTTCACCAGCGATTAACTTGACTTCCAGCCAACTCACTTGTGTACTAAAAATGCCTTCATGAAAATGTAGCTAAATAAAATGCTAATGCCTTATATGAATCCCATATTAATCTATTTACCTCTAAGTTTCAATTTCTTATATGACTATAGATCTAAAGTGACTTTCAAATGCTCAAACAGTTCTCTTTAAATGGTGAAAGTTATTTACGGACAGTCTTACCCAAGGCTGCCTGGGGAACCTGTACCAGAGGGAGACGGGGGCCACAGGCATGAGCTCTTTGTCCCTTCAGCACGGAGCTGTGACCATAGGAAAATGTGTCTGTGTCTGTGTGTGTCTGTACATTAGGTGCAGAGGCCAGGGGTCATGAAGTAGCCCAAGGGGTCAGAGGTGTACTCACCTCACCACTCACTGTTCACACATAAAAGTGCCACATCTAAGGCTTTTATGACCCTTTCAGGACAACAAAGGAACCATTCACCACATACAGAGAGAGAGAGAGAAAGAGAGAGAGGGTGGAAAAAAAGCAAAAGCAGAGAGAGCAAAAGCAACGGTGTGAAAGGGAGAGTGAGAGAGCAAGAGACACGAGAGACTCATCTGGACAATACACTGACTTCTAACAGAGACGGTGGTATTTTTGCAAGAGTGTCTTGACTGTGACTCGAGCGCAGGGAGGTGGGGAGGCTGAGCGGGACAAATTATTTTATTTGTGTGAGAATACTCAAAGAGCAGGACAAGGGGGGGCAGTCTAAGGAGGGAACAGGCAGAGTCATGGAGGTCAACTGAACTGTGGCTTCACTCCTGGTTTAATACCTCTGACCTGGCTCGCACACTCGAACGCTCAACAACCAATCAAAACACAGCGCCATGAACACAACAGGGCCTGCTGGGAAGGCTATTGTCCTTGTGGCTGAGAAGAGCAAGAGAGAGGGAGAGGGTGAGGGAGAGAGAGGGAGAGAGAGAGAGAGAGAGAGAGATAAAGAGTGCATGAGGGCAAAAAAGACATCTGAGAAAAATGAGAGGGGAAGAGAGAGGGAGGGACAGAGCTGGAGAAAAATGGAGTGAGAGAGAGAGAATATGAGTGAGTGAGTGAGAGAGAGAGAGAGAGAGAGAGAGAGAGAGATTGAGCAAGAGAGAGAGAGCGAGAGAAGGGAGAGAGCGAGAGAGGCCACATCCACACATGCTGAAGAGATTGAGTGGCTTCCCTCTGTGATTTATAGAAGTCAAGGCCTTCGACAGCACCAGGTCCCCAGGGAAAAAACACTTCTGCCCGCCACTTAATTGTTCACATACGACAGTGACATCAACGACCAACTGTAGCCTGATTGGGACCATATGGCCTCCTCTTTAGCCCGAGACGCTCTCTAATTTCCCCCCTAACGCCAGGCACTCATCTCTGCCTTCATTCAGTCACTTCACCAAAAAATCCATGGGATTCCATGGGGAGTTTTCTGTCTTGCAAGAATGCACAGGAGAACTCCGAAGTAAAACACGTTTAGCATGGGTGCGACTCGGAGGCCACATGGCGGACTGACTACTGGGCACAAGAATGACAAGATAGCCAGGGAGTGTGTGTGCCATGTGTAAGCAATCAGTCTGTTAATGAGCTCGGGCTGCACAGAAGGAGACAGGGTGTTATGAAATTGGCTATTTCCAGCCCTGTGTTTCTGGAGCAATCATCCAGAGGCTGACTGGAGCATGTTCTGCAGTGGGGGCAGGACTCACTATTGAGGAGCAGGCGGTACACTTGTCAAAGGCCAAACTTGCAGGAAGGACGTTGTCAAATCGGGACAGAAATCCTCGGATCTGTAGTAGAAAAAGAACACAGAGAGAAAAGTCCTTGAGATGACAGATTCTGCACATGGAAAACAAAAGGTTGACAACAGCACCCCCTGGTGTCTGTGACATACATTAACATCTTTTTTTGGCTGTCGTGCACATAATATACTTCAGCAGATATACTGTGCATAAAAAGCACTACAATCCCAAATGTGTCAAGTACATTGCGTGTCTTGCAAGTATAATCTCCCCATCAGCCTGTTCCCATGATGCAAGCGTCACATGTTCCTTTAGGCTGCCGTGCTGTGGCCTGGGAGGAGCAGTGCAGCAGAGTGGTTTCTCGAGGCCCTGCCGGCTTCATTAGATGGCTAATTAATAGCACAGCATCAAAAACAGATAAGAGACAGCATATACAGCATGTGTGCTTGTGTGTGGGTGTGTGTGTGTCCACACGTGTGCATGTATGCATGCTTGCTTGTAAGCATATTTGCAAGTATATGTCTATGTGCGTGTGCTGAGATCATCCTATTCAGGCACAACTTCTTAGATGTCTATAATGTGCATGGCATGGTTATGATGAAAAACAATTACAAAATTCACAATGAAAAAATTAAATAAGTATATTTCTTGGGAAGTTATCAATGATCAGTTGTGTAGTGTATTTGTCTGTAGAAGCACACACATTTGTGTTATGTATGAGCCTGAGGTTGTGAATGCGTGCATGCATGTGTGTGTGTGTGTGTGGTTACTGGAAATATACTCCATAAAGAGCTTTCACAGAGGCACAATAACCGCCTTGCCCTTCTTCAGTCCTGCCATTTGTATAATTTAACTGTCTCATGCCTTTTCAAGAGAACCTCAAGCCAATATAGCATGATTATTGATCCCTCCAAAATAGTCCAGGTATGGGTCTATCTGATTAATATCCAACTGGATTGATATGGTGACTAAATCAAAATGGCCTCATCTTTCTGAATGTGTGTGTCCACTTCAGCACAATTCTGTGAAAATTGCAGTAAGTCATTAGATTGCACAATCTAAATATAGGGTGATTACATGGTACGTAGCCTTTGGTCACATCCACACCAATAAAATACCATGATGTTTGCATGATGGAAATTATTATATGAAATTTGAGGATTACATGAGAGAAAAATTATGTCAATAATACTATGCTTACTCATGTTCTGTCACATCTATAATTTACAATTACCCCATAATTACCAAATACACATAACATGAATAGCAACATTAACACTGAGGTAGAGAGATCACTTGGTTCCCTGTCAGTCCAGCCCCATGACTCCCTGAGCATGCCGCTCTAAGTCCAAGAGCGAAAGGAAGAGCTGCAGCTTAAGGCAGAAGGAAAGAGGTTTTAGAGGCTCCTGTGCAGTTCCCCGTCATGAACACCAGGGGGCAGTGTGGATTCACAGCTAAATATCACCCCACTCCCATCCACAGGCATGAAGGCGCAATCATCTCCTACCACTGAGCCATCTTGTCAAACACACACACACACACACACGCAATCACACTGAGCTAAGATGGCAGCACAAAAACAGGCGCTAGAAGAGACAGCTCGGCAGCATGCGATGCTAATCTGCGCCTAGCTGGGGGAGGGCTGCTGTCTAAACGACGCAGGCTCAGCTAGTCCCCATCATATTTGCCCATCTCCAGCCTGAATAGGGCCCCTCATACGTGGGTGACAGACAGTGGCGCAGCACAGTGTTGCGTTGACTAATGCTCGCCTCTAATTAATCGGGTTAAGTGTGGAGGCTCACGCGCTACAATTAAGCCCAGGCAGCGCACGGCGTTATTGGGCTGGCAGCGTGGCGGCAGACTGCTGGAAGGCCCCACTACAGCAGCCGCTGCGACCTGCTCAGTGCTGCTCTAAAGCCCTCCCGCTGGGTCCCGTCCTCCGTGTCCCCCCCTCCAGCACCACGGACACAGGCAGGGAAGGTCACTCCTGGTGCCATGTCTTCTGTTCCGTTCTGCCGGGCTGAAACTGGCAGTCAAGCATGCAGCTGAGCTGACACCTCTTACGGCTGCCATGCTGCTCCTCAGACAATAGCACATAGACGCAAACAACAAACAAACAACAGTTCAAAAGCAACAATTCCAGCGTTATAGACGTGGCAGAACTATTTTGTACAATTTTTCAAGTAACCTTTACAGCTGAACACTGCAAATCCTCAAATTTCACATAATCATTTACATCATAAAAACGTGGCATTTTATTGACCTTACAGATGTTAAAAAAGTCCACTTTGCATGGAATTGCCCCGATACCATTGGATATTCCCATTAGAACATGGGAAAAAAATCACTGAAAAACACACAAAACGTGTTCAAGTAGCTGATTAACACTAACATTAACATTAATCTGTTAGTTGGCACGCTGAACTGTATCCCATAGCAGATCTCCAGATGAGGATCTCCACTCCAAGCACAAGAGCTCAGAGAGTATCATCACAAAGCCTCGGATTTTAACTCCTGCATGGCGGGATCAGTAGTCAGACCCACCTCCAGCCAACAAGCCCTATTTAAACAGCCACTTCCGCTGGCACTTAGAACTCACACTGGAGAAAATTTGTTTATGTGTGCTGATTAAGCCACGCCGCACACATCCTTTCCTGCTCCATCAACGACAGCAGGAAGAGAGGATATGCAGATCCGCTCTCAACACAGGAGGTGAGTCAGTGGCTGCAGCTCAAGTCTGGGTGAACCTGAGGAGAACTCGGGTGTTGATTGTGTCATTACAACCCCCCACCACCTCCACCACCAGCACCCTTTGTAGTGGCTCAAGAGGATCACAGAAAGAGGAAAAAGGCGTTCCCTCGTCTCCTGCAGATAAAGCCCAGCCAAACAGAGTGGGAAAAGCAGGTCCACAGCAGGGAGCTTTCCCAGGAAACCCACTGATGCTGGATTATCCAGATGAGTTTCCCCAAGTCCACCCTGCTCCTCTGGAAAGAGCTAGAATGCCTGCCTGCTTTCTACACCTCGCATCACTCTGCACCCACAGACAGGTGTGCAGTGCAGGGACCTCCTGAAGGTTAAGAGGGCTTTCACTGTATAGGACACGTGTGTGTATGTGTGTGTGTGTGTGTGTGTGTGTGTGTGTGTCCGTGAATGTGTAAGAGGGAGGTGTGTGTACAATTGTGCAAAAAGGCAGGAGGCATAAATGTGATCAAAATTGGTGGATTAGAGCAAAAGTGGGTGGTTGTCCAAGGGCAAGGAGGTGACAGAGATTGTGCCTCTGCAAGAGCTCCTTCAGGGAGGCTATTTTCATCCCTCTCTCTCTCACACACACACACACACACACACACAAGAAAGCTCTGACTTACACATCTACAAACAGACACACAAATGCCCAGACACACAAACAGACACACACATGCGGACACAAACACACACACACACACGCATCCTCATCCTGATGCTGATCCGTTCCGGCTCTTTAAGCGCGGCAGGCAGGCGTGCGCTCCTTTCCCTCAAAAATCTGTGCGAGGAGGCTATTAAGCCAAACAAAGACGCAGATCGAAAGAGAGAGAGAGAGAGGGAGAGAGAGGGGAGAGGAGGGGAGGAGGGGAGGAAGGGAGGAGGGGGCAAGAGCAGAAGTGAATGAAAGGGACAGAATGCTCTAAATTCTCCAAGGCTTCCGGATATGCAGCCATTTCAAGTCACAATCGCCATGATTGCAGCTTCAGCTGCTAATTGGCTAGAATTATGGATGTTTGTGTGTTTGTGTGTGTGTGTGTGTGTGTGTGTGTGTGTGTGTGTGTGTGTGTGTGTGTGTGTGTCTGGAAAGTGTGTGGTGTGGTAGAGCAGTTATGAAATGCAGTGTGAACCAAGTGCTTTTGTCACTGGCTGTGGCATCTACCACTTCTTCATATTTTTCTCTGGGGAAAAATATGAACGCTGAATTCAGCAGACGCTGCCTAAGCCTACTGGCTCTGGCTACCTGGTGCATCTGCGGGAGGACCAGTGGGCTGTATGTGTCCTCCTGGCAGCACACTGACAGCAGGTGAGTGTGAAACTGAACGTCCCTCTCAGCGTCTAGCAGTGAGGGGAGTGAGAGTGGAGATGTGGTGTACTGACGGGTCAGGGAGACGCGTGAGGTGACTGACCTGATGGGGGACCAAACCCAAGGACGTGGGAGGCTCATTCATGCGGTCATCACTGCTGCTGGCCACTGCATAGCCCCTGCAAAAGTCACAGAAAGAGAGAAAGAGAGAGAGAGTGTGTCAGTCTCTCACACTGAGAGAAACGAGGAAGGATGGACAAAAGAAGAAACAAGTGTTATAAAAACAGAAGTGGGCGAAGTGGGTCAGTATACTTGAGTGGTGGACAGAATGGCACTTCAGACCACATGCAGACAGACCACATGCCGGCCACTCAGTTCAGCTGCCTGACCCACCCACCCATCCCACTTCAACACAGGACTCAGAGCTTTACCACTGAGCTGGATGTGAATGCAAAGCCTTCATCCTGCCCTGCTCCAGAGGGACACGTGAGTGCTAATGGAGAACGGAAGTGGAAGTGGAGGGAAAGGACAGAAGATGCTTTTATGCATCAAAAACAGGCCCAGTAGCTACTAGTGATGACACAACCTTTCCTTTATGCAGTGGGTGGACAGCTAGTCTGGCTGATTGAAGGGCTGTTAGGATTGCTAGGCTAGATAACCAAAGAGCTATTAGGATGGCTTGGCTAGATGAACGATGGGCTGGCTAGGCTAGCTGACTGAAGGGTTGTTGGGATGGCTAGGCTAGGTTAGCTGCTTGAAGGGCTGTTGGGATGGCTAGGCTAGATAACCAAAGAGCTATTTGGATGGCTAGGTTAGCTGACTGAAGAGCAGTTGGGATGGCTAGGCTAGGTTAGCTGCTTGAAGGGCTGTTGGGATGGCTAGGCTAGATAACCAAAGAGCTATTGGGATGGCTAGATTAGCTGACTGAAGGGCTGTTAGGATAGCTAGGCTAGATAACCAAAGAGCTATTGGGATAGCTAGGCTAGATAACCAAAGAGCTATTGGGATGGCTAGGCTAGATAACCAAAGAGCTATTGGGATAGCTAGGCTAGATAACCAAAGAGCTATTGGGATGGCTAGGCTAGATAACCAAAGAGCTGTTAGAATGGCTAGGTTAGCTGACTGAAGGGCCATTGGGATGGCTAGGCTAGGTTAGCTGCTTGAAGGGCTGTTGGGATGGCTAGGCTAGATGACCAATATGCTGTTGGGATGGCTCAGCCAGATGACTGCAGGAACGTTAGGATGGCTAGTGACGAGCACTGGCTTCTCTCTCACTCCCTCTCTGCCCATTCAGTCCTCCTTTACCTGAATTCCCCTCTCACACCCACGCTACACACAAATCAGAGCCACCAGGAGCTGAGGCCTGGTGCTGGGTCTGCCAGCCCTCCACGCCCACACAATTACTGGTTCCTTGATGACTTTAAGCACCCTCATAAATTCTACCTTGCCCTTATGATCCCTGCCTCTGAGAGGAGTGTGCTCTTTACTTAGCCACTCAACAAGCCAGAGATGAACGACTAATGGCTGCAGTCGTATTTTTTATGGCCAGGAGTGGAAAAAAGAATCAACCAAATTGGACATGGAAACAGCATCTTTCTGTGGCAGAAATAAACATCCGGCATCAAAGGTCGCTCACTTTCTGACTCAGTAACTCACCTCCCTTCCCGTAGTTCAGGTGGACATCCACTATTCAAATCTTGACTAACTGCATGTTACTGTTGGCCACAACACAACAAATTGGATGGGACCACCAAGGACAGACTATTTACTCTGGTTGTCTATCATTTCTAATCCTCGTAAACAACACAAACAGCACCTGTCACATCTGTTCATGCCCCTGTGCCTAATGCCTTGCTTAAGCTGTTAGCACTGGTGAGTCAAGTAGTCTTTTTCGTTCCTAAGAGCTCAGGCTTCAAATGCACTCCAGAGAGCTGTGAGTCATCATCACAAACACAAGCCTGGAAAGGTCAGAAATGTTCAGAGCTTCCTGTAATGTGTTTACTCTGCCTCTCCGCCCCAAACAACACTGCGACCCAACCGTGTCAATGGCTTCCTTTACCTTTGGCCTCCCAACCAATGAAAGTGAGCTGCGGTTGATTCTACACCAAACTATTTACTATTTGACACTGACCACAGTGCATGTGTATGGAGCACTCAAATGAATGTGTGAGGAGCCTAATATCCTATGGCCCTGTCTGCTAATGCTGTTTCTAAAGTGCCACATTCTTTGAGTGGGGATGGGAGGGCATGGCAGGTGGCATTTGAAAAGATGGGCGATCTATGGAATGCGCTGTTGCAAAGCGACTCTTCTGCATTTGCAGCAGCTCTGCTCTTTCAGCCTCCCTTCTCTCTCTCTCTCTCTCTCTCTGCTGAACCTTTTATCTGGCCCATGCAGAGCGGCCTGCTAATGCATCCAAAGAGACGCTCAGTCAGGGACCAGCTCCAGCTCTGCCAATGGGAGGGACCATTTACAAAAGCTCTCTAAATACAAAACACACACACACACACACACACACACACACACACACACACATACACACAAAGACACAATTGCAAACACGCCTGCATCTTAAACACTAAATATAGATGAAAGTCTCACGTTAACAAAAAAGAAAAAGTTGTGATGGGTATAGCCCGGGTATAGTTAGCTGGTCCAGACTAATAACAAGATCCTTTCTGGTGTGGCAGTGCTAAGAAGGTGCGGAGCCTAAATGCAGTGAAGATGTGTGTGGTGGGCCTGTGTGAACTGGTGAGAGCTGATTAGTATTCGTGGTGTAGCGTGTCGGCAGTGTGGTGCTCTGATGGCGCTGTGGATGTGATGGGTGCTGCTTGCATCATGTCTCCCACTCCAGCTCACGCAACGGAGCGGAGGCGGAGCGTCTGCCAGCCCTGTGCTCAGAGCCCGAGACCAGCAGCAGCTCAGCCACAGCCCACCAACCTGAGCCAGGACTGTACTCACCCCAGTGGACAGGACACGGGAGACAGTGCAAGGCTTGCAGCCCTAACTAAACGTTTATCTGCATTATCTTACAGAGAATAAAATCAGACAGGCATGGCCTCCCAACGCCTTCCCAAAAGTCTTCATGAATAAAATTTTAGAATGTGATGTCCCTTCCCATCAAAAAATATAAAGAATATCAAGATTTAAACTAAATGTATTTCAGATCTAGTGCATAATATTTTATTATATTTAAGACTTTTGGCCATAAATTCATATTCATATTCACATATCCACTCACGGCGTGGGAAACCCTGTTATTTGTCACTGACCATCATGGCTCCTCCAACAGTGTATGTGGTGTTCTTTTTTGGCTACATGTGTTCAATTCCATTTCGCCCCATCTCTGATGCTCAAATAAGGTAGGCCGGGTTAAGTGTTGCTTTTGAGAGGCCTATATTTGGTGGGTCGGTGAATGAATGCATACCCCTCTGGATGCTGGAGGATGGACACCATCAGCTCCACAGCCAGAGCTCCAGCGATCATGGCCAGGCCTGGTCTGCTTACAGTGCACTGCTGGTCTAACGTCCTGTCCCTGGTAGACTGCAAACGCAAACACATAGGAGAAAGCTTACTTCGCACCAGCCGAGTTTCTTATCAGAGTTTCAATAGATTATTGATTTAGGTCTAATGCAATGGCACTATTCAACAGAGATGCCATGTGCATCAACTCCTAAACAGTGGGGTTTAATTTAGCAACTGAAAACCATAACATGATTAAACTAATTCAACTGCTTGTGCTTTTCTCAATACTGCATTGATTGTGTGCTTTAACTGTTCTTAGTCACACAGCACAGACAGCTGGACTGACAGGTGGGGAAATGTTCCAGCCGAGGGCTTTCCAGAGCTCCAGAACAGGAATGCTAGCTCTGACCCAGGCCTGAAGAACGACTCACATCGCCTGGGGCAACCACATCGTTGCAGAAGTAGCATCCAAGGCGGTGGCCGGGGATATTGGAGAAGAGAGAGGCTCCAGGGAGAGAGGGCACACCGGGCACAGAAGAGGCCGACGAGGCTGAGGTGCTGGAGGTGGACGAGGGGCTGGACTCGGCTGACTCACCACGAGGCCGTTTCAGACCGTGCCGCATCACAACAAAGGTGTCAAACCCCAGCGCAGCGTTCACCACGAGCTAAAGACAAAAAAAAAGGAAGTTGTCATTTACATCAATACTACAGACAATGCCATGACATTGCCCTGAGGATGAAAAGGTGATTTTATCCACAAGACAGATGCTTTCATTTGACCCAGTCAGTGGGAAGACCAGGCTGGTAAGCCCTGACCACAACCCTCTCCTGAAGAGAGACACTGCTAGCATTTGGAATGCATTTGGTAGCATTTGGTAAACATGCCCAGTAAAATCACTGCAGCATCAGATGAAAAGGTCAAAAGCTGTTTTTTAATGAATCCTATATCCCTGCTGGGTGTCATCAAAAAATAATGAGCATGACCTCCACATGACGCAGACAAAAAGAGAACCTCACATAGCATCTCTGCCAGTAAGAGCATGTAGTTCCACACACTGCAAATTCTCAAGGGTATTCAAACAACATATCCTTTCACTATTAAAACATATCCAATGCACTTATTTGGCCTGATCTGTAAAGAGCAGAAAGTGCTGCCCTTCTCACTGTGCAGTGTTCCCAACATTTCTTGTCCAATTTTTCTTTCAGCTGTCTCCTCATCTCATTAAATAGCTTGTTGTTTGAGAACAAATTGATTGAAGATGTGATAAACAAATGTCTCTTCCCTGCGGGTACAGACCGTGTGCACACATAGACACACACACACACAATAATAGAAAATTTAATTTTTGATAAGGGTAGATCAATTTGTACCAGACTATGGGGCTGCCAGCCAAATGGATGGGGCCATTACTAACATTTTCTTGGAGATGCATGTCTTCCTGAGTCAAAAGGGGAAAACAAACTCTTGTTCTTAGTCCATTTCTTTTCTATTCCACCTTCCATCCAAACGCCCAGAAGCACTCTGGTCCCCCCAGGCTCTGAGTGTTTGCTAGAGTGTGGAGAATCATCCAACACCTGGCTTCCTCTGACGTATGTTTGACACTTGGATCATGTATTGTTTACGTGGGCCTCACGGAGTGAATAAACACATAAGAGACGCTCTGACACGCCACAGAGGTCATGACCTGCCATGGTCTTCATTGCATCTCATTCAGCCTCCTTGAACAGAACTCTCAGTATTTGTGGGGCTTGCAGCCAAACTGAATTACATGTTGACAAAAATGGTTCTGAAAGTTTACAATCCTGTAAGGAGTCTGTCAAGGTTCTGAAGAAAACCAGATCCACTTTTGAATATAAAAGTCATACAAAATATAGCCACAGACACAACAACACTGTAGAGACTCTGGATGACCTGTGATCTTTTAAAACAACCATGTGTGACCAATTTGAGGCTATACCTTTGTTCCAACAATACATACCCCGAAGCCTTTAGAATAGCCCAAACAATGGGCAAAGACTTGGTCTTGGTGTTTTAAATCAGTCCTAATCTAGTGATCATGAAGAGCTAGGTTAGGATCATGTGGAGTCAGATTCTGAATTATTATAAACGTTCCAGAAATAGAGCAAAGACCAAAATGTGAGCAAAAATCTCATTAATCATTAATCTCATTAAGGAGCACAGAGAGCAGGCATACATGATGACACTGAGCTCAGCAGCCCTCTGCCCAAAGCAGCCATACTTGACCATCAGATTATTAGCAACTATCAGACAATCAGCACACAGCAGCAGTATGATTGAAACATTAAAGTTGCAATCAGCAGTAAAGGCCATTGCATTCTGTCCTGTGACAACAGACCATTAGCAGACCCCTAAACATTATTAATGACTTCCGCTGGTTTGGGACTACTACAGGACTCAAAACATTTCTTATGTATTAGACATAATGAGAACGTGTCAGTGACACACATTAAACACACACACACACACACACACACACACACACACACACGGCCATTTGAAATGCTTGTGTGAAGGGCTCACCTTGCGCTGGCTGGCAGCGAGCACAGTGGGCAGCCAGCGGCTCTCGCGGGTGTCCATTAGGAGGAAGACCACGTCATGGGAAGTGATGAGGGCCTCCAGCTGCTCCACGTCCCGCTGCGCCTGCCCCAGCGTCACCTCCGAGAAGTTGACTGGATGGCCAGGCATGGGAATGCTCATGTTGAAGCCCTCGGCATTCTGCACCGCACACACACACACACACGCACACACACACACACACACACACACACAAGCATACATTCCCATCACACACACACACAATAGAGGGGACAAACAGTATGCAGAAGCATGCTTGAGCATTCTCTCAAATCCAGTCACTCCTTGCTTTACACTGTTGCATGCAGAGGACGGTCAAAGTAATTCAGAATGAAATATGAAAATGTACTGTACAGGAAGCCAAAAAGAATAAATCAAAAGCACTGTTCCTATACAGAGATGTCAAGGCCACGCCAGATGTCATTTAGCAGGAAAGGAGGCAGAATATTTCATCATAACTGGGGTAGGAATCAAGAATCTGGAATCAAGCAGGACTGAGAATAAAATGTTTCAACACACAGGAATTGTACGCCTCTGACAAAATCAATTCCTCTCATCAACGCCAGCATGTTTTTCAGACCTTGGTCAATGGGTCTTTCTGAAAACTAAACTGAAATAGACAACACAGTTCTAATGAGCCATTATGACCACTGCAGCAGCAGAGGTAAATGATGGGGCCTGTTAACACTGATAAGTCGATAGTCCACAATGTCAACACTGATGAATCCAATCACTTCCCATCCCTAATCCTAACTGGGCCTGCTCTGATGAAGGACTTGTTTGTTACTATTCACAGCACGTCTAACATGGGAGTCTGTGAAGCTGAGCCCAATCCACCTGCATGGCATACATGACATCTATGGTGTGGGGCTGGTATGGGTCTAGTATGGGACATCTGGTATGGCTCTGTATATCCTGAGGAATGAGGTTGTGTTTTCATGAGAATCTGGTGTGTGTATGAAAGAGAGGAGTACTCCTTTGGCATGAGAGCTGTGTGGAATGATCATTAGAGTGATCATTAGTGAGTCTGTATAGGATGGGTGCTGAGCACCAGTCAGGAAAAGCGACAGTAAGTAACCCCCTGTGGTCTTTCTCCTCTCTCCATCCATCTCCCTGTGTGTGTTTGTTTGTGTGTGTGTGTGTGTGTGTGTGTGTGTGTGTATTTGTTTGTTTGTGCGTGTATGTGTGTGTGTGTGTGTGTTTGTGTGTGAAACGGCAGCGCTCCTTAATTGGCCCATCATGCAGTTAAGCAGGACAGGTAAACCCACAGCCTTGAGCTCATTAGGCCTGGAGGAGCCTCAACAATCAATACAGGCTCCACCATTACTGAATAACTAATGAGGCCTGAAACTGGCAGGGCCAAGGTGCTAACTTTACGCTAGCTCAACTAGCTCAACAGACAGCTGTCAAAGCAAGACGAACCCAGTGAGCAGAAGGAAGACAAGCTGAAACAGAGGAAAAAGCGAGAAGAGGAGAGAGGAGAGTATGGTGTTAGATGGATAGGTCTTTAGGCAACTAAATCCAAATCCTCTTTGCAGACTGAACAACGTACCTTGTTGACTGGCTTCAAATCTGTGCTATCCCTGGGATCGCTTTTTAAATGACTAACCACTAACCCCACAAGAACAGGAGGTGGTGAGCAACCTCCCCAAGACAAGCATACGGTGTGCACTTGCTTTCTCCTTCATAAAACTTACATTTCTACACATGTAAATTTAAACATACTATGTGATTAGGAAAGCATAAAAATAATGTTTTTGCCTGTGATATTTGCATAAAAATATTCTTTTTGCATTCTTGCGTGCACAGTCCTACTGTTCCTGCAAGTCCAACAATGACTTGCGACACTGAGCAATTAGGCCATTATTTTTCCACAAAGGGCAGCAGGCACTAGGTCTAGACCACCTTACTAGCAATGAAGTCTTGCCAAAGTAATACAGCATTAAGTCCTCATGGAAGAGGCGTTCCACTTAGAGAAGAGCAGGGGGAACTCAATAAGCCTACAGCAGAAGTGGAAGTGTCCCTAAGAGACTCATCTCCTTGGTACCACTCTACTGGACACATAAATATCCCCTTGAGAGTTTTTATGGAGCATACTGCTTCATATCGTTCAAGCATGTTACATCAATTCCAGCTAAATTTAAAACACCAGATATATGGAACTGAAAGACATGCAAACATTATCTTTATCCCCCATTTTTGGGATGATTAGAAGAGTCTTCAACCAGCTTAAAAAGGCACTAAACAGGCAACTTGCAAGTCAGCAAACAAACTCTTTTAGCAGATGAAAACTAAAAGGCTCACCACTCCAGGGAAGATCTTTCTCAGTCTCTCCACTGCAGCGAGGGCCTTTGATTTCCCTCCAGCGAGACAGTCGTCAAACTCATAGAGGGGCTGCCGCACTGGGTTGGAGTAGGAGATCTTGGCATTGTCCACGAAAGTGATGTGCCTGACGCCCCAGCCCTGGGAGCACAATTATCAGAAAGACAGAATTCAGTCACCAAAGCTAAATGGAATGAACGTCCTTCACACTCAATCAACCAGCCTCTACACTGTCTATAAAACACACACAGACTTGACATGACACTGATCTGTTCTCGCTGTGAAGTCCCAGCCCAGTAAGCTGAAGAGTGTAGGACACTGTGGATCACTGGGATCAGGAAAGGCACCTGTAAGTAACCCCTGTGGCTTCTGGTTAGTGTAGCCTATATCCTGAGCCTGAGTATATTAGGTCACAGCAGTCAGTTAGAGAAAGTGTAACACCTCGCAGTGAGAGGCTGGGCTGCTGCACATCAGTCTGGACTCTCACCATGAGCGTTCGGGCCACGTTGCAGCCCAGTGTACCAGCTCCCAGCAGGAGACACTTGGTGGAGATGACCTTGTCCAGATCCAGGGTTGGCACCAGTCTCCAGCGCATCAATTTCAGATTTAGATCCACAGAGGACTCAGCCAGTCTTAAAGACACCACACACGCGCACACACACACACATACGCACACATGCACGCACGTAAAAATAACGAAACTAAATAGACTACTATCACTTGCATTTCACCAGAAAATTTAGAAATATGTACAAGTCTGCAGACTTATCAGTAATCATAGTCTTTATTAAGTATGAGTCCTTCCTCTCAACCCAGTGGAAGAAAGGCCATCTGCCTTAGGATTCAATTTGGATTCAGATTTTCACAAGATCAACAGAGGTGCCTACAGCAGTACCTTTTAGGGTCCATACATTCACTTAGATTGACACTTCTAGGTCCCATTGCACCTTTCTGGTTCTTTTCCCAGCCAACACTTTTAGGACAGTCTGCATGAAAATGGGATGGGATGGAAAGCAAAAGACTATTTGTTCATGGATTCACAGAACAAAATGTGATAGGTAGTGGTACAACCCATGTAACAATGTATCAGATCAGGTTCTACTGTCTACTGTCACATTGCCTCGCTAGAAGAACTAAGCACTTTGGCAAAGCATTATAAAAAGCACTTGGTTAACAAAAACACATTATGTAAGTACAACACTTACATACACAGTACATTATATTACATATCATTACACAGGTTGTACCACTGTATCTGATTAGGTAGATACACTGTTACACCGACACCGTATATTAAGTGTTACTCCAGAAACATTAAAATACTGTTTCTGTTTGGAACAAACTGATTGGACAAAAATGTTGGTTCAAAGCACTTGGTCTGTGTATTGAAATATGTCTCACTGCGATCAAGGTCAGATATTTTATGTTGATGATGTATTTACACTATCTAAGAAGGGGAGCCAAGTTGTTTAGCTGATTCCAGAAGCTGTAAACAAGTAACACATGCAAGTGATCTCCTACTAACTCTTAGGGTTAATACCAGAGAAGCAGACAAGAGCAAGAGGAAGTTTAGAAATTGTCTCTGTTGTTTGTATGTGTTGTTCGAGACTAAAAGAGAAGATGGGATAAAACAAGAAGTTCTTTGAACTGCATAAGAATAGTATTAAAGCTTACAGCAAGCTAACAAATATTTCAAATGCACAACAGTCGCCTACAGCTAGGATATAATTGATTTTTCTCTTTTTATTTAAACTGACAGAAGAACATAAAAAAAGATTCAGGCCCCGAGGGGTTAATCAGACCTGAAACAAAAAGCTTACTCCAATGAGAAGCACTCATGAGAAGCGCTGGCTTCCATATTAACATTTAAATAGCTTTCATCCCCTGCTCACCATGAGATAAAAGGAAAGAGTTCCTTTTATTTGACCCAGAGTGCCGGATAGACCCTGCTGAGGGAAATTACCTGTGCTGGCAGAAAGATCTGGAAGCTTGACCTGAAAGATGATGCTGTGTTGCACTGAGCGTGTGCCTTGGAGCGTCCTATCCCTGAAGCACAATATCTCTACCACATCCAGCTGGGCACCCCTAAAACACACACACACACACACACACATACACACACGTATGTATATGTATTTAATACCTTTATTTTTAGACTTTACAGCAGGTTTAATGAGTACTTTTTAACCAACCATCTATCTATATATTTAGAGCAGGACAGCTCTCTATATACCAATACTTACACCTTGTATTCTCCAGTCACTCTATCTAGAAACACAAGTGCACCTCTCACTGCTTCTCATCACAAATACAGTCATGTGTTTAGATGAAACTGTGGTGAAAATGGATTGCACCACAAATGCATTTTGCAGAGCTACCTCTCCTCTTGTTGTCAAATGATGATTGATTTTTCATTTGGCCTTAGGCTAGTACAGAACCAAGAAGCTTTGATTGGAAAAATGCGGTGGAATGTCTGGTGATTATGTTAACTCAGTAGCTGTATAACAAAGACAAAGACTTCACCTACGGCTCTTTCACCTGTCCAGTCAAGACTAGTAAGGTCTATTTAGCAATTTCATTAGGGCCAAACATAAATAGACAGCCAGGTTTATATCATTCAACTTTTCAAAGTATTGTATACAAAGTATTGTTGTTGTTTTCTAATATCTGGCTGAGTAGACCTGTCAGCTAGACCTGTCCCCAAATACAGGATGTAATTCATTCAATTTCATCATGCACATCTTTTTCACCTCCTAAGCTATAATACGTTGAGAAAAAGTGATATTACTGGACCCACAGGAATGTACTGACTGGATATCAGCTACTGTTGTAATGGCACAAGTCTGAAAAATATCTACCATTTGTTTGCAATGAGAATGAGCAGATTTCGGAGCGGCCAGCCTGGATGCTGGGGGAGTGAGCAGGGGTCGTAGACTCCAACAGTCACCTAATAAAACGCACACACAACATGAGTCACTGACTTGCACTCGTTACAAGACAGTGTCTGACTGAGTGCCTTTCACTGACAAGAAAGTGTCAGACTGAGTGATTTTATTGCCCCTGCTGAAATGACACTTCAAAAGATTAAAGTAAAGTCTCTGGCACCGTGTTGTGTTGCTCTGTACCTTCTTGAAATCTGAAAAGAAAGCCTCCCACTCATGTAGTGGAGCCACCCTCACATCCTGCTCTTTGTATTGGATAAGGAAGTAAGGAACAGCTGTAATGTTGCTTGTAGCGCAGAGACTGTCATAGGCTCCTTCAAGTGCAGATATCTATGAAGACACACAGCCAGAGTGAGTTTGAGAAATTCAGCTTCATGCTGACAGATGCAAGCTATAGGATTTCTAGCCTTTTGTAGACAGCAGAATATTACACATTTCTACTCATTAGTTCTGGAGATTTCTCATTTTCTCTCTTTCGGGTATATTGTTTCAGATCCATTAAAAAGAGCTCGTATAAACCTGCTTTGGGGAGAACTTCTCACTTAGAGAGACAGGCTCTTGAATGATTGAGATGCCTTCAGAGAAACAAAGCACTGGGAAGCAGAACCAATAATAGAAGTGATACTTCTTCAAATCCTGAAAAAATAGAAATAACACAATAAATATCATAACAACACAACGAATATGTCAGTAATAACACAAACACAACTCTCTTGTACTTACTGCAAATGTCAACAGAATGAATTTGTTGAGGATTGAGGGATTTTGTAAAGCAGCATTGGATTGGATTGCTTCCCATATCTGGGGAAAGAGAATATAAACTCAATACACATAGCCATTAACTGTGCTACAGCTTTCAGCCCTCTCTGGTGTCCTAAAATGAAGGAGCTGTGATGGATAGGATACCCTGTCAAACACCAAACAGCCATGTTGTCACCATGTTGTAGTGGTAAGAAAAAAAACAAGCATTTGCTACCTTTGTGCCTATTCAATTTGGGCAATGCTAAGGTTAGCTGCCATGCTAACTAACGGTTTAGCTTGCCGCCTGATAGGTCGTTCTGCAGCGGTTAAATGGAAAGTTAGAACTTACTTGATGTGTATGTGTATTTTGTTGCTACAAGACCTGTTGCTGATATGCTTGTGAATCATGGTAAGACTAGCATTATCATTAGTGATGTCACGTATGTCACGACAGGCTGTAGTCATTGGAGTTCCAAACTTTAACAATGCTCTGATTCAGCAGTCATGAGACGAACTGCAACGTTTTTTACATAAAACATTATGTTCAAAAATTAACAAACATCATATGGATAATTCAAGGTTTTCATCGACTGGGACCAAAAAATAATTATTTTCTGTCCATTCACCCCCATTCAAAGTTTCTCAGACGATCTGAACAGGCGGGACTTGGGCTCCCTTTATACAATCACGCTTGTACACGCCAACACAAATAGACAAATACATAAATACCCCAGCCCCAAATTCATCAGGCATCTCTACTTTATGCCCCTCTCTCCCCTATACACACACACAGACACACACACATGCACACACACAAACACACATCTACACACAAATTCCATAAAAGACCCTTAGATATTGCACTCAGTGTTTCCTAATTATTGCACCCCAGACTGACCATCTGTACCACCATGATGGTCACTACATAACATGAACTGACCCTACCTCCAATTATACATTACAGTCTCTTCTAATTATTTCCCTTAACCTCAGTCTGACCACCTGTGCTATCTGTGCTAGTTGCTAAATAACACTAAATTCCATAAATTGACCTTACCTTCACCTAGACATCCCCCACAGAACATACATACACAAAACCACACACCTATATACTCTCACTTACAAAAGACCATCCTCCCACACCATACCTGCACACACCCACTCATAACCCCAGCAAGAAAGAAAAAAACATATGAATCATTCCATGAATCATTGTAAATATCATACATGAAAATGCACGCTACTGGCTGACTTGCATAACAGGACACACAATCACTCATTTTGTGTTTGCGCAATAATGAATTGTTGTTATAGCCAAGGCCCTGCACTAACAGCACTCTCCCTGAGCTAACGCTTTAATCAGGCTTCTCTCATATCTAACAGTTAGGAATTGGGTAGCTTAGTAGGCCTATTGCCCCTCTGTCCTTACAAATTATTGCAAGCAGAAAACTTACTGAAATAACAATGGTAATGTTTTTTAACAGGCGGTGGCGGTTCTGCTCATGTAGCCTACATTTCAAAAAAGTTCCTCACTTGGTTCGTTTTCATTCCGTGAACCGGTTCAAAGCCTTGAATTCTGAACACTCCAACATTTGATTGACTTGTCATTCCATACTCTGTCTCAAAATGACAGTGGATGTTGGACAAATACAACAAAACTTTCAAAATACAACATTCACATAGCACATCCATAATATCCAAGTGGAATATGCCAGAACCGCTGGGCCTTGTTTGCCATTGGTAACTGCTGCATAAACTGATGAACGATCTTAGGTGCAGCTGCTAGGCTGGGACTCATCTTGTGGAAAAATGTTTCAAGGTAGTAGGGTGCATTATCACACTATAGAGGACGAATCCTATAACAGCCAATGGCTGTTCATCAGCAACATGATGAGACAGCTGCTACGCTGCGACTCGTCTTGTGGAAAAATGTTTCAAGATAGTAGGGTGCATTATCACACTATAGAGGACGCATCCTATAACAGCCAATGGCTGTTCATCAGCAACATGATGAGACAGACAAACTTTTTCTTATCTATTCCATAGATCCTTCATCTACTCAAAAAGTGCAGACGCTGACTAACCCCTGAACACAGAAATTCATTGTGCTGAGCCCATTTCTGCTGAATGTCAAAAAGAACATCTAAGTATTGTATG
Source organism: Tenualosa ilisha (assembly GCA_015244755.2). NCBI lineage: Eukaryota > Metazoa > Chordata > Actinopteri > Clupeiformes > Clupeidae > Tenualosa > Tenualosa ilisha. Next base: position 1,819,277 of record PYXC01002776.1, on the reverse strand, counting down.
ATGTCACTTGTTCCACTTTCTCTCCTTTAATCATTATTAAGCGGCGATGGCCAACGGATCTAGGAGCAAACATAATTTCTTTGGTCTTACTTCTATTAGGAACCAAATTATTTGCCTCACACCACTGCACTGCCCTGTCTATCTCAGACTGATAGATAGGAATGTAACGATACACTGTCAACCAGCAAAAGGTCGATATGACACTATGAAAATTAAAGGTTTTTTTAATTATTTAAAGGCCAGCCATAATGAAGCTACTGTCTGTAGGCCCACTAAGAGTGAGATAACAAGAGACATAGCACAGCAAACCTGTGCATAGGCTAAACAACTCCTGTCCAGTTTGTGCGAACACCTGCCGTCACTGCATTACTTTAACTTTAACAGCTACACGGGTGCTAGTGTTAGGCTGTAGGTAGGGCATAACAGACACATAGAGGGTCCGTAAATACTCACCCTCAAGTTCAGTGATATTCACCCTCTCTGTACCACCATCACGGTAATTAATCCAACACTTAAGAGCTTACCCATAAAAGCAATATCCATTGAATCCCGCAAAGATGTTGACTTGACACCATTCACCAGAGAACTACGCTGCCTGTAGCATCACTTGTAGGTAAATAAAGTCACACTGTCTTGCGGTCTGCGGTTTTCATTTACATTTACATTTACATTCAGGCATTTAGCAGATGCTTTTATCCAAAGTGACTTACAAAAGAGGATAACATTCAAGCTACAACACAATGAACTAACAAGGAGTGCATATTGCTAACATAGAATCTGCACTGTTTTAAGTTGAAAGTGCAATAGTGTTTTCATGTTGACTAATTGCCAGGGACTTGTCCCTTAAGAAATAAAAAGGCTACACGGAATCTTAAAAATGATCAGACTACATGACTTTGTCCATGAAAAAGTTCTGTAGCCTAATTGTCCACATAGCGTACTCAATTGCTATGGCCCATTATGTTTTAGTCAAGTAGTCTATAGGCCTACTATCAAACTCAGTAGCGCACCCTACTTGACAGCGGAGTCAGATGATAGGTGTTGGTATATTCTTAGCGTAACTGTTCACATTTTTAAAAATTAGGTTTGGTTCATTTAATTTCTCTTAATTCATGTTTTGTTACAAAAAAGTTATGCTGCTATTTTACAATAATAATGTCTTCTGAGAATTGAGTTATGACTCCTGCAGTCTTTTGTGTATAATGTAAAATAGAGGGGTGAGCTCACGTTGCCATGAGGGACCCTTGTATTAATGGTTAGGGTGTTGGAGAGTGTAGAATTAACCCTGAGCTGATCTTTTAGGAAGACACATTTGCTCACTGATGTGTGAGCCTGGCCTAATTCATTTGCTTCCTTTGTCCACAATCATCTTTGCTGAGTGTCATCCCTGCCTCTTTCCAGTGGACTCCCCTCACCCTCCCCCCTCCTGAATGGACTGCAACCAACAATACGGAAGGCCCGTGCCAGGACCGACTCTCCATCATAGAGGCCCTTCCTAGACGCCCATGCCAGGACCGACTCCCCTTTCCTGAGGCTTTGCCACTGATCCCCTTCACAATGGCACTGTCAAATGGACCCGTATTGTAACCCCCATGACCCACCTCACCCTTTGAGTTTAACACTATGTCTGGCCACTGCTACACTGTCCAGCCATAATTCCATCTATTCCACCTCAGTCCACCTATGGACTGACTACCATGTAATGTAAAGTAGGATAATAATCTGGAACTATTATGAACCTTAGCTAAAACCATAGACCAACTTGTAGTCTATGATGGTTACTACTGATTGTAATCTTCCTGCATGACCCCTAGCTGTTGGGTTAGCCCCTTGAGTCGTGGATTTGCCCAAGGTTTCTTCCTAGACTAACTAAACATAAGGGTGTTTGCCCTTGCCCCTGTTGCTCTTGGGTGCTCCTACTGTAAAGCGCCATGAGACAATACTATTGTAAAAGGCGCTGTATAAATAAAGAGTTGAACTGAATTGAATTGAAGGCCAGTTACCATCAAATCATATATGGGTTACCCTCCATACGTTGTAGTTTATTTAAAAGAGTTTCAGGAAGTATATGATTTCATAACCACCAAGGTTAATGCATCAGGTCTCACTACAAGCTCGTTTGCAAACTCCTGCAAAAGAAATAGGATTGGTGCAAAAGGAGTAGGGAAATCCCAACTGGCTCACTAGCCATTCTAGGATCATTGTTTTCTCCTGGTTCGGGTCGCATGTTACTGTAACTAAGTCCTCCCCATCCTCCTCAGTCTCAAAACCTGTATAGAATAACTTAAGTCCATTGGCTCTATCCCACTCATTTAAAACATGTAATTCCCTTCTACCACTCTTCTAATTGGTGACATCTTTCACACAGTAGCACATTATTTTAGTGTCCTTATTGACCCGTTGCCTGTGTTGTTCCCGTGTCTCCCTTAAATTCGCTTTCAGTTCTTTTTGATTGTTCACCGTTTCGAAAAGCTTGTTTTCTCTTTCTGATGCAGTTCTTGATGTCTGGTGCTATGTACTCTTAATTGTCTGGGGTAGATCTTAATGTCGTTTTTAAATACAACAGTGCTGACACAAAAGTCTAATGCAACACTGTTCACATGTGTCTAATCTAAGGTCACTGATTTTATTTTGTTACATAATTGAGTGCAAGTGTAATTATTTAGCTAAATTGTTATTTAAATAGATTTTAGGAAATAATAGATCATGACATCCAAAAGGTGTGCTAACTTCAGATAGCCAAATTATAAACATGGAAATTGTTCTACAATAAAGTTAACATAATTTAAATCAAAACAGACACTGGATCACAAATAAGACAGATAGAATGGTGACTCAATGCTCCTGTCTTTACCTCACTCGCCTCCTTGTCCAGGAGTGCTTTCTTGTCAATGGCTCTGAAAGCTTCTAATGTGTTAGTGTTGTAGAGCATGCCTGTGGCTGGACAACAGCGTGCTGGAGTAGGCCCATCACTAAACACAAAAAAACACAAACACAAAAAGCAGAGACCTATTGCAAATGGACTGTTTCAGTAAATCTATCAGACAAAAGCAAAACTATCAGGTAACTAAAAGTAATGGGAGTGCTAAACCTCTGTTTCTCTACCAATAGTTTTTAGTATGTTGTTTTGAATAGGTGTGAGTGAGTGGTTTAAAAAGCTATTTAAAATGCTTATCTACTGTATCTCATGTTTGATTACATGTGCTCTGGATGCAAGGATAAACTAGATGCTTATGTTTATTTTGCCATGTTTAAAAAACAAATGTTGACACTGTATAGGCCTTTATATATAAGCTTATTCTAGATTTTAAAAACATGCATGCTCTCTCCTTCAGCCAGACCCCCAAATTTGGCCATTGGAACCATTTAAGGGAAGTCTCTGTGTTTTTTGGCAAGTCATCCCATCCTAGAGTTAGAAAATAAATGATAGCATTGCATTCAAGACAGCTTATTGTGTTTTATCAGCCTGTTTGCCTATGAAAAGGGCTAAATGAATGGTGAATCAGGGATACATCTTAATTAATAGATGTCCCCACATATGACCCCAACTGATTATTTACATTAAGACAAAATCTTGTTCTATTAGAAGTTTTCTGTAATATTATGTATAAATATGTAAATGACCCATCATATGCAGCAATGCAGCAATTAGTCAGAAACCTAAAAACTGGATATAATAATATCCTGAACTGTATAGGTAATTCAAGTGGACCGTTAGTACACTCTGTATTATTCAGGGAAAATAATAAGTTAAACAACCAAAAGGATTAAAAGCCTACACCTTTTACATGTGATTTAACATGTACATTAAGTCTCACCTTCCTCCATACCAAGGCATAGTCCTCTAAAGTATTTGCATTACTTTTCAATCTACACCCACACTGAATTCATTCAGATTAATTCAGATTCAGGTTCTTATTTTTTTTTACCTTATTCGCCAGTAATATATTCCTCTATAGGATTTTAGGCATTAAATGGGCAATATATGGGCATGGGTTATCACCAATGCAATGCTATCATTTATTTTCTAACTTTAGGGTAGCATACCATTTCAAACGTCACCATGTGACCAACCCCCTAGCATCCACTCAGACAGAATAAATCCAATTTTAAAAACGGAAAAATATACTATATACTGAAGTATATAGCCTAAGACAAAATCATTTTTTTTAATCTCATGTCATTATCTAAATAAAATATTTAACATTACACTGAAATTCATACTAAGACTGTTCTTACACTTACACTTCAAACGCACTGAACTCCAGAGTAAGGCGTGTAGGAAGGCCAACTGGATCGCCTGTGCATTACAAGACACACACACACACAAAAACATTAATCCATCCTCTGTATCTTGGTGAATTAATCTCATAATTCCATGTCAATTCTGTCCACTTTCTAGACAGCAGTGTTTTACTTTTATATTTATAGTTTACTGATATATTTATGAGCATGCAGAAAAAACATTTGTCATTAATGACGTAAATAGCCTGGACAGGACAGGACAGACATTTTTACTAAGGCCTGTGTAAAGAGAAAATCAAACAGTTTAAGGGCGTGTTACCAATACACCTTTGTGTGCACTTGACAAACAAGCTGTCTGACGCCTACTGACAGAAGAGGCAATAGTTCAGTAAAGCAGAAGAAACAGCAACATACTGTATAAACAGTATTTTAACACTCTAAAGCATGAGTTCTCACAACTCATAACTATTCTAAGCCATTAGTTCACATAACTGTTTACTTGCCATTGTAGTAGTATCCTTTGATGCTTTTAGGACTTTCATCAAGGCGATAATCATTAAGTTTCTTCTGTGTTAACTGGTGCCAGAATCCAGCCTCCAAAGCGCTGCAGAATGGGGCAAACTGCAGCTTTACAGTACCTGGGCCCTTACAAGTGGAGCCATCAGCCATTCTGGAGCCAGAGTCTATCTCACTGTGCAGTAAGATGCTATAAAAACAATGAAGGAGAGGTTTTTTAAACTGTCACAAAACATCTTACCAAATGGCAATTGTTTGAATGCAATGACTTTAAGCAAGAATTTTGTCCTATATTTATGAGTGACACATGGGCAGAAGACTACACGGAAATTAATAATCTATCTATTTTTGATGGATTCTTAAGTGCAATGTTCAGTTCAGCAAGTGTACAGTATAATGACACCGCATTGGAATATCAACTTCTTCTTCACTCATTAAATATAATCATTAAATCCAGTGCACCATAGGCTATAATTCATCGAAATATAGTGATTAGACAACGAGGTAATGTTATACTGCACATGAAAGTCGCACACGAATGTTTATTTAGTTGTAGGCTACTCTCCATACATCTAATGAGTGAGCCTAACATCACTAGGGAGCTGTTGTTCCTCTTCATGTGACACTCGTTTGCATGTGACAAGGCTACCTAATGAATAATTTGGTCAGATAATAATCCTGAAATAAAATGCTACCGGAGGAAATAACACCGCCTCAATCATATCGGTGCTTTGCAGTTGACCAACACAAGAAATCGACAGTTGCTTCATGGTGCAACGATTTAAAATTACGACAACTCAGACATTTAGCCTTGCAAAAACATTATAAATCCAAGTCTCACTCACCAAAACGTCGACTTCCGTGTTCAGCGCACGTGATCCAGTGGAGGCAATGACGTCAAAGTCAATGCATCCAGAAATTAGCAGTTTAGCGAGCTAACTAGTAGCCATCTGCAACGAAACTAACTAGTTTTGTTTCGTTGCCTTTATCGTACATGTCCCTTGGCTTTGGTTGGTAAGAGTGATGAATAGAGTGAACCAAGTCAAGTCACACTAATTTAAGTTGTGTTATTTACAGCAAGTCATGCTAACTAGTTAGCGTGTTCATGCATTCCTTTCACCCACTCCAAAGGTTATTGTACATGTGTTTAGTGTTCAAGTGGAATGATCTGGCATCTGATTCAGTATTGACACCAACGTGACGATATTAACACCACTGCTAATAAGGTATAGTTCCAATAAATGGATTATGTATATGGGCTAAAAGCATTTGTCTTTACATGTGCTGGCTCCAAGACTGCTACATTATGGTGCCAACACCATAGAATAAAAGACAAAAAACCAAAAGACTATCAAGAAAACACAGATTGCAAGGCAAGAAAAAACCGACAGATATCTATAAGTCCCGTTTCTTTTCATTGTGTAAATTAGCTGGGTGACAACGAAAGTAGTTTCGCCTAGAAATAATCGCAGTTTGGCTCAGTAGCTCTAAATGTCCAGTTACAACTGCATTACATATGCATTGTTACAGTCTAGTCCCAAATCCCCCAACTCTTTGAAAGTGAGTTCAGCTCACGACAAAGCAGCGAGTCACAGCTCCATAATAAGGAGTTCTGGTATGTCTTCGTCCTACGACGTTGCCAAATTGACGTAGCCCATTAGGCGTCCATCAAGCTGAATGAACACACGGTGTTGTGCTAGGCTGCTTAGTGTCATTCCTAGAATGGCAAGACCACAGGGAACAAGGTAACAAGGACTAGAGTAGGATTGCATGGTTACTTCTTGAAACACAGTTATAATGTTATGTCACGAAGGCCTGTAGTTAAGGAATCAGAGTTTTGGGGTTGGTAATGTTGGTAATGAATGAATAATGTTAGGTCTACATCTTTTAGGCCGGTTTAAATGCTGAAAAAAGATAGATTTTTTTTTATTTTGAGGAAGAAATTCTGGATTGTGACCAGGGTGTTGTGCACAAAATAAGATCTGCCAAATAGGATTTCTTGGTTTTGTGATATCAAATACACTGCATTTCCAACAAAAAAGACTCACAATTAAACAGAAAACGGGAATGGGTTTTATATTGTTGCCTGTTTAAAAAAATAAGAAAAATAATTTGTTGTTATATGGCAAATGCTTCCCATCCAGCCCATTCAGAGACTCTTTACATGGCTCTGAGCCCACCTATATCAGATAGACTGATGTGATGGTGTCTGAGATTTACAGACATAACTGAAGAGCTTTAATGACTTTTGGCCAGATAAAATTCAAATTCCTGTGCAAATGTTCTCTCAAGCTAGAATCAAGTGAATGTAATGAGGCTTGTATTGATGACACTATTTCTTGAAACCCAAAATACAACTCGACTTATTTTCGAGCCTAGGACTGCACTGTAGATCACTCCATGCCAACTCACCAGAACCTTTACCAGTTGATGTCAATTATTTCAATACAGTACCATCTATTAAATGTTGCCATGCCAAATCTCAGAGCTGCTCTCCACATTGTTTTTTTTTTTTTATATAAAATTCTGAAATCTACCTACCCAAGGCCTATATACAAAAAAAAACAAAAAAAAAACAAGCCCTGCAAGCAATCCTTTTTGAACCACAGTGGCCCCAAATTAGTTTAGCTTAAAAATGCCCTTTTCAGTTTGGAGGCAATGTTTGAGCCACCGTAGTCTTCTTATCACTGACTGCAAACATTTTGTACTTTCAGTACTTGAAGAGCTAAGGTAAAAGTTTAACTGCAAAATATTGAAAACTCACTTAAATATTTAGTATAAAGAATTTTGAAATATTAATATTTGATGCCTGAGCATAAAAATTTACTTTAGTCCATAAATTCCATATTCAAAACCCTTACTCTGTGAAATTCTGTGAGTCTGAATATAAAGAAATGTATATAGGTTAATTTGCCTACCCTAAGTATATTTCAAACTTTTATTTTAAAAAAATATTTGGACTTAAGCTCTGAGATTTGGCATGGTTACATTTAGTAGACAGAAGTATTAATGTGAATTTTCTCAACAAAGTCCATGACATGAACTGGGAGGCTCTAGGTAAAGTGGCATGGAATGACCCCTGTGCCAAAGTGACTTACATTTGTCAACTATCAGTTACATCAAGGCCAGTCTTCCCCAGAACAACTGGTTAAGTGTCTTGCTCAGGGGCACAACGGTGGCAGCAGGGATTCAAACCCACAATTTCCAGGCTACTAGCACACTGGCCAGGTTTCATATCCACCACTCCATTTGTCCAGGCAGCATTCTTTTCTTCATCAATAATACATTTTAGTGTTCAGCGAATATGTTTGCTGATTAATATGCATTTAAATTAACCCCACTGTCAGCTGAAGATTTTTTATGATTTCAACCACTGCCTGTTTCATTCACCCCAAATGATTTCCACCATCATCTTAGTTGAAAGTGCATTGATTACAGGTGTACATTTCCTTGTCTTTGGATCAGCAATCTGACCAGAACATGGTGCATAATGCTGGAGTCATCAAATTGAATTTGCAGATAGGAGTTTCATGTATGTAGAAAATGAAACAGCAAAGGAGACAACTTTTGAAAAAATGTCTTCTCTATTTTTGTGTACTGAAGCAGCAGAGATCCATTGTTCACTGTCCTTGGAACTTCAGGCTGTCTACTGAGTGATGTGTGTGCTTGCTGGCAACTGGAAACCACATCCAATCCAGTCTTCACAACTGTGCACAACAAACCTCAGATGCATATAATATATGTCTTTACTGAGTTTCATCAGGTGTCTTCTAGATCTTTATCAGCATTACAGTATACTTCAAGTATAAGGACAACTATCTCAAAATAGATATTTTCCATCTGATACAGATTATACATGAGCAAATGGTGAATACTAAGTGGGTTGAAATTCAACATTCAAGCTGTGTTTCGGAGGATTCGGTTATCCGCTTCACTTGACAGCGGCTAATACAGCAATGCTCTTATGTTGCATTCCCAGGTTCAGTAGACAAATAGACATTTTCCTTCACTGACATTAATAACATTTTCCACCGTGTACAAACCACACTGATTTAGCTTCTCTTTCTTCTGCATGTGATGACATATGTCCAACAATGCAAGACAAAAAATTATGGGGTAATATGAAATATTGTTTTAAATACCCTTTTGAAATTCTCATTACACATGGGATATATGAAAGGATTTAGTGTGGAGTTGATATATCCAAGCCAAATAGTGAACATGTGTAGATCATCATGGACACAAGTCGTGCAAAAAGCCATAACCATGAAGGTTATGAAGTAGGGGATCCAACAAACCATGAATCCAGTGATGATGACACCTAGTTGTTGTGCAGCTTTTCGCTCCTTGTGAATGTGTAAATTCTGGACACATTGTCTGGAGTGATCGCGAAACTTCTGCCAGGTATGTTTAATAGCGACCGTTTTTGATGTGTCAAGTTTTTGGCTTGAATCTTTGGCCCATGACCCTCTACATGGTTGTGAATAGTTGTTACAGCCTACTGCATGAGCAATTTGGTGTGCTTTAGACGTTAGCTCACAAACACCCACCACAGAATTTACTATCGTAACATTGCAATTGTTAACTGACTCTATCATTTTTGGGTCATCATCACCATCTTCAGTTGACTGCAGAAAATTCATGGGCATGACTGACACCCTGGAGGGGCTTTCATTTCCTAAATCTTCACCTTCAATTGAGCAAAAACTGTTCTGAATTTGTTCTGCACCTTTTGTCTTTCTTTTAACAGAGACATGGAAAAATGAACTTTTTGTGATGAGAGACTTCCTTACAGTCTGACATTCTTTGACGCCCCCCTCAATTGTGTCCCTGCTTTCAAGTGGCTGCTCTAGGCTGTACTGGTCTAATAAGCCCTCGGTAGGAATATGTGTGGTCAGATCAAGACTGCCCCTGTGAGAGACTTCATGAACTCCTTTGTGCCCAACTCCACTGTTCTTGGAAGAATCCACTGGACTGAAAATACTCTCCCACTGCCGATAATGTTCTCGCACTACAATGAATATTTTGGAGTAGAACCACAGCATCAACACAGAGGGGACATAGAAATTAAAAATGGCCGTCAGAACCTTGAACCATGTGACAAAACGGAAATCTGTGTCACACTTTTTCTCAGTCTCAGGTTTTTGATCAACATGAGCAAATGATCTCCACCCAAGAATAGGCAAGACCCACATCATTGAAAGCAGCCATGCCCCAGAGATCATGAGGATCGCTCTGCCTCTTGTTCGATACTTGAGGTAACGAAGTGGATGCTGCACTGACCGGTACCGGTCTAGGCACAGGATAAATAAACTGAAGATGGACGCTGTGCTCGCCACATAGTCCATGACCAGCCAAAACTGGCACACAGCTCGACCCAGCTTCCACTCATCCACCAGCAGGTAGGCCAGGTTTAGGGGCATGACAGTGGTGCCAACTATAAGATCTGCTACAGCAAGGCTGACAATGTAGAGGTTGCCCACGGTGTGCAGCATCCGCTCCTTCCTCACAGCATAGAGAACCAAGATGTTCATGACCACAGTCAGCAGAGACACACTGCCCAAGAGCAAACCCAGAAATCCAATGTGTAACTGGTGTTGGAGAGACACCGAAGCATTGGTTCGAGCAGAGCAGTCTGTTTCAGAGAGTTCTGGCCATGTTCCATTCTGTTTGCAATCTACTGTGACCTGGACAGGCTCCATTGGGGTTATCCAAGTTGATGTCACATAATGGCTGAAAAAAAAACATATAACCTCACCAAGAAGATTCAGTGTAGTTATTGCAAGTCAACAACTGGCTTAATAACTTTATAGTATAATAATTTTTATAGTTATAGTTTAAACATTATATAAATACTAAAGCTGATAAACGACATATCCTTACCATACACTGAATTGTTTCAACATGTAGGCTACTGCTTTAACCACAGCTTCACATCATTTAGATCTGAAAAAGACTGAGGCTAAACATTTTGTTTCGTTTTTCCTTAATCACACAGATTAACAGCATCCGCATGAGGAAGCATGTTTACCAAACAATGCTGAGCCATCCATGGAGAGAGAAAAAAATCTACTCTGTTGCTGTGAAAATATTTACAGCAAGAAATGGATCACTGATATTAAACTAATATAATGCATTTCTGTTAAGCCACAGTAGTCACTTCAAAGTAAAAATAGTATACGTCGTCAACAGCCGCTAGTTGTTCATTTTATTGGCATGGTTATAAATTGCTCCGCTATAAATGTTAGATCGCAGAGGAGATCCGGTTGTAACGTGCCGCGCCTAACTGCTTCTGTCAACTTTTTGACAAGCTTCTTAGTCTGTATCCGTCCTGGAGAATGTATAGGTTAATTTCTTCAGTCACTAACTATGGCAAATAGTAGTGGCTAAAATATCCCTAACAGATATCTCACTGCCACCTGTAGGATTGCCTCATCAGAATGTTCAGAAACGTGCTACCCTTCACGTTTTCACGAAATAGCCTAATTTCTCCAAATCATAGCCCTGCACAAAAAGTGAAGGAGAGCGCCCAGTGTTCGGTTAATGCAAAAATAATCTCATTTTGAAGATTAACATAATATTACGACCCCCTTTGAACAACATTTAGGTTATGTATGTCTACTTTTTGAACTACTCACGTTTTGTTAACCTCATGTGTTATCAATGATCAGTTGGTTCTAATCACATTAACCAAGAGAAAGTAACTTACCGCAAAAATCACCAACAGGAAACAGCAGATACGGTTGTCGGCAAATATCTCGCCCGCAGATATTGACACGGTTGAAAGGTAAGTCTGAGGCTTTGCTGTGAGCCCACACCCACTGGAAAACTGCTCCTTGTCAGGTTGTCAGGAATTCTGCTACTTACCAGTATGCAATACGGTTACAGATAAAACGTTACACAGACAAAAGTTTTGAAATGTTGGCTAGAGCCTACTTCCAGAAGTCTCCCCACGCCAAATAGGCTCATTAAAGCGTGTTATTTCTTGGTATACATTATACTGTATGTTTCTATTAACGAGCCACCCAAGGATGCAATAAGAATTTCAGCCCTGACTGACAATAAAGTTGCATCATATCATACCGCATCAAATCATATTGTATCACATCATACTGCATCGTATTATATTATATTATCTCTTTAAACTGCGGATATGCATTTTTGGTTGAATTGAGCAAAAAAAAATTCCAATTAAAACTGTTGTTCAGATGAAATGTGAGAGTGTTAAAGTTAACTAGCCTAGTTCAATTTAACTTGTGCTTAAACTCTTGGAAATCACGCAGTCAGATCAATCACATGTTGACCAACCTCAATCTTGACTTAATGTTTTAGTAAGAACAGAGATATCAAGATTCTTACTCAGTGAAGAAATCATAATGATCTGGGGACAGGTTGCTGAGACATTGACTACAATTTTGTTTACTAATAACTACAACTACAACATGTTTGGGGTTATTACATGGACAGTGTATTTCCACAATTTTTGTAACACATTAACACATTATAGTAAAGGAATATTTCAGAGTATTTCAACCAATAGCCCTGTTGTTTGAGGTTCCCAGAGAACTAGTATCTTAGCAATCTTTCAAAGCTGGGGTGCGTCATTGGATCAAAGCCATGTGCGACACACTATTCTGAGAAAAGATGCCATTATGTTGCATATGAAGACATGGTGGAGGCCACCCTGGACCCTTGAATGGTCGCAATGACACCTGCAGAAAGACCAAATTTCTCTACACACTGCCTCTCAGGAGCCAGGCCATCAGAAGTTGCCCTAAGACAGGCAGAGCCCTGATCTTTCCTCTCATCTGTGTGAGGTCCCAGTCTACCATAGGGAAGTGCCACGACCTGGGCCTTGAGCCCTAGTCCCAGGTGACATACGGACGCTTCTAATACTGTGGAATGCAGTAGCTGATGACACACCAGCTCCAATTGCTTTAGAAGAGGACCTGATTGGAGACTGAGAAGCAAAGCCAGTCATTGGCTCGTTTGTCTGTGACATCAGTGGCAGCACACAGTACAAAGTACGCCCTTCAAACTTTTTTGTTCAGTTGGAGCCTGCCTGACCCACCTGGCTCTCGGCTGTGGAGGCAGCTGTGCTAGGGGAGTTCCCTTCATGTCTGCAAAGAAAAATACATCTGTGCCTGAAGTGTGCAGAGTCCTCGGTGTGTGGTGCACGTGACCACGTTCGACTCGACTGATTTCCAAGCAAGGAGTGATGTGTGTTCCTGAAACATCTATGTATGTTCATCATGTGTGTTGGAACATGCTTTTTTGTGAGGAGGCATGGTCTTTATTAATACAACCAGAACACACACACATTCCTGTGCGCCGTCTGTGGCAGCGGTTAGAGGCGTGTCGTGGAGCTTGCAGGGCTTGCGGCTGCCTCTGAGGTCGCTTTTCATATTTTACTGCAGACTGGGCAGGCACCGGAGGTTGAACGTTAGCCTCTGGAGCCAGCGGCACGGTGTAGGGAGGATGCAGCTGTCTCTTCTTAGCAGGAGGGTGCATTTTCCACCAGTCGGCATAGCCTATGATGCTCAAAGAAGACACAACCAGAGTGCTACCTTTAAACATTTTGTCCACAAGCTTAGCCTCCTGCTCATGTCTGGGCGGAAAGGGTCGCTGAGGTCGGAAGGCTACGTCCAGCTTTAGCTGTGCAGTGAGCAGCGTGCCAACTGGAAGTGAACTGCTGACAAAGTCATCCAACCTTCCTGCAACGGCTGTAGAAGGGAGGAATAGAATGGCAGACAGAGAGGCTTTGGCTGGTGATGCCCAAGAGCTCTGCACAAAACCGGGAACAGTGGGGCCACTGCAGGCTCCATAGATTTGTCCGGCTCATTCTTGGGTAGAGAGACAGTCTCGGGTAACTGAGGACTGGAGAGAATGGTGGTTAATTCCAGGACAGCTGGATAATCGTCCTTCAGGTCTGGTGGCTCCCATCCCATGGGTTTTCCTTGCCGCTCGTGTTGACCTAACTCAAGGATGTCATCTTTTGACTCTGTTTCCTCGCTTACCACCTCCCTGACTATCTTATCTAGAGGAATTTCAGCAGCAAAATGTGCCACCCTCTCCCAACTGACAAGATCAGGGAAAGTGGCACACATCTCGCAGTTTGGTTCCACGTCAAGCGTGTCTCGAGCGTGCTGAGCACCAAGGCAAATGAAGCACTAGCGATGACGATCCATCACCCATCCAGGGCAAGTAGTGCATCTTTTCAGTGGGACCACCTAGGCGGTGGATTTGGGTCTCCTGACTGGTTCCAAAGTTCTATTCTCACATGCCATCTTTTCAAAGCTGACGTTTTTGAGAGTGCTGAATGTAGGGTGTAGTGCCCTTATATAGGATGGGCCCTACGGAGGGGGCGGGACATGCAAGTTCTTCCTGAGGCTGTGGTGCAGTTAGGGGTTGGCACTAGCAGAGCTGTTAAAGGGCAGAGCCCATACCAAGTATAACTGATCTGGATGCTTCAGAACTCTCGCCTGCCAAGGAGCAGACGTGGAAAGTAACGAATTACATTTACTCACATTACTGTAATTGAGTAGCTTAGTTAAGTAGTTTTTGAAATAACAGTAATTAGTCATTTCATTTTTACTTAAGTACATTTTGATATTTTACTACCATATTGGAAAACTCTCGTCACTGAGTAAAAACTGAAATGCAGGGAAAAAGCAATCGGCCTGAACTGAAAGGAAATTGTGCGGGCCCACACGTGGAATGCCCGCTATCTTAATGTAGCCTATCGTTGGACGATGTTCCACGTTGAACTTATACGGCATTTTTGATTCTCATAGAACAGTAAGTAAGACTATGTTTATTAGGATGAGCGATTTGTATGAGATAACAGGCTGTAAGAAAATCCAATAGCAGTCATCCTTCTGGGTTTGTCTGACGCATCTTTCTGGATTTAAATGGGCCTTGCATTAATGTTTCAGATGAGACAGTGGGAGCAGATGGGCATAGCGAAACAGAATGACAGGGAAAACATTGTTCTCTCACTCTTTTCTTACAGACCTACCTATCTGTTTTCTTGCTGGGCAGCTTTAGGTAACCCTCTCTCTTTTTTGTCACTAGGCAATATCAGTTGTCAAAGGGTCCTGCAGCAGCGCAAGGGTTCTGTGTGCATTGCCCCCTCGTCTAGCCTACTAAACTTCGGTGACTACAGAGCAGTGAACATAACTATGCTTAGATAAGATTCCTAAGATTTTAACACACCTACCTTCAGTTGGTTAAATTAGCCTACATCCTGAGTTTAAAGAAATACTATCAATTCCTTGTTGCTTTGTAAATTATATGCTGACTATGCCAGTTTGCCCTATGGACATGATTGTGACGACAAACATGCAAGTTAACAATACCAACTTATTGATTTATTTTATTTAGGGCTGTTGTGGAAAAAAATGAGAACAATGGAGCCTATCCCATGGAGTTAGTAGAGGAAAGACGGGGTTTCAGGACAGGTAGAGAAAACAAGTCAGATAAGAGACCCTGATGAACGCTACAACTAATAAAAATAAATTCATGTATCCTTAAGTATGACCCAATGTTTTATCATTATTCATCATTAGACTATTGAATAGCCTATAATAACTTCTGTTTTATAATAGGTTGTAGGCCTGTTTGAAAGCCTATTAGCCATCTTTATCAACCAAGAAGCAACTATGCGTGTTTTAAAAAACTGTTGGGGGCATAACCTAAGTGTATGAGTATATGTGTGACCAAAATGACCAAAGCTTTTGGCTTTGTGCCCACTGAATATAATAAGTATCATAATGGGTATAGGCCTTTTTGTAATTACTCAAATTACTCGACTTTTAGATGGGTACTTTTACTTTTTTGAGTAGAAGTTTAAGCAAAGAAAAGATACTTTTATTTAAAAAAAAAAAAAAAAAAACAGTTCTTCAGTACTTTTTCCAACTCTGCCAGGGAGGAAGCACTTTTTAACATGAAGATGCTGATGGTGTCTTACATAAGCTTATCTGTCACTTGTGCAGTGTCTTGATTGTTGCATCATCAGAATCAGAATCAGTTTTATTGGTTAAATATACTTACACACACAAAGAATTTGAGTTCATAGATGTTAACTCTCTATACATTCAACTACATAAGACACAAATAAGACATATTATAGACATAAATAAGACATAATATTCAAGACAAAGTAGGCCTACACATGGAGTGGGATGTAAAGTGCAAAGTAATAGTGCAAATGTAGTGTGCAAGACATTGGAATGATGAGTATGTAATGTGTTGGAGAGAAGCTGTTCTTGTGTCTGGTTGATTTTGTATGCAGGGATCTGTAGCGCCTGCCAGAGGGAAGGAAGTTAAAGAGACTGTGCGTGGGATGTGTTGGATGGGGTCTTTAAGGATACTCTCTGTCTGCTTCCTGTCCTTCCAGTGTTCAAGTCCTGGAGGGAGGGTAGGGGGGCACCAATGATTTTTTCAGCTGTCTTGTTGTGCGTTGTAATCTGTGTTTGTCCTTGTTTTGTGACTGCTCCAAACCAAACTGTGATGGATGAGCAGAGGATGGATTCAATGACAGCAGTGCAGAGTATGGCCAAAAGCTCTTGTGGTAGGCCATACATCATCTGCTGAGCCTTTTTGAGGATGACGTTGATGTTGGGCTCCCATTTCAGGTCCTGAGAAAGTCCAGAAACTTGAATGAGCCACATTTTACACTGGGCTGGATATTGTGAGGGGGCAGCACTGTGGAGTGCTTGGTAAAATCACAGATGTCTATGTCTCTTCTGTCTCTACTGTCTCTTCTAGGTAATGGTAGAGACAGGATACATTTCAGAATACATTTCCACATCTGAATCGTTACCACAGTATCTCACATTTCAGCACATATTCAACAGTGACGATCGGTCCATTATAAAATGAAACAGAGTTTCTGAGGCCCATGCTGTTAGCATTAGCTGCTAGTTCGTTATTCAGTCTATGTTGTACAAAATTTTCTTGTTCTTCTTCCTACCAGCAGCTCTCTGTGACCTCGCATAACAGAGCTGTGAGTTGAATTGCTCAGGAAAATCCCTCAAAAACTTGAGATAGCAGACAAATACTCAAAGATGTTTTAGCTTCATTACTACTCTGGAGGTCATTAAATCACTATACTATAAACAAATGATCCAACTTCACCTTTTATATCCAAGTCATCAGTTTCTCAAACTATAGTGAAGTTGGTCAATGTAGGGCTATTAGTATCACATTCTGTGTGTCCTACTATCCTCTCTTCTATCCTGCTCTCTTTAGCGGTGTTTGCTAATTGAGGGAAAGAGAAAGAAAGACCAAAACCAGGATGTGCGGCCATGAATGGGCAAATGCTCTGTGCACAATGGGGAACTGTTGTCTTTGAACCACAGGTGGTCATGTGTTGCTTACGCCAAGGCAGATGGATCCATCTGAACCTTTCATTGGCAATCTCCTGTGGAGAGCAGGGGAGGAACATGGGCCTACATGTCTGTCATATAGACAACACTGCCAACACTTTGCTGACACTGTTAAGAGCTCTCATCCATCAATACTGGGATGGGCACAACATTGCTAAACAGTTTGGAGACATCTTCACACAGTGTGGAACAGACACACAGGTCCAACCAGGGTTCCCAACGTTCATGTATCTGGTGTGACACTCACACTTTCCGCCTTATACTCACGCTCTCACGCCTCTGCAACAAATTTCATGCCAAAATCAATTTGCATATTTTTTAAATATCCGCTCACATTCATAAATGATCCAACACAACACTGCATTAATTAGCTTGTTGTAAAAGGTCACATCTGCCCTGACATTATATCACATTTTTCCTGAGCTGAGACTCATCTGTTGATTTGCTGAAAATCTTTTTTTCTGCTTTTGTCTAGTCGGACTAGTTGGTTGAAATGAAATGAAGACAGAAACAGGAACCGTAACGACACACATAATAGAGGCTCCTGAGCTGGGAGTGCAGCTTTTATCAAAGTGGATTTATTTATGGATAAAATGATGGGAGTTCTCATGTTCAACAATGGCATTTATATTTAAAAACAAATATAAATTGTCACTCACTCACTCACTCACTCACAACAGAGCTCCAGTCATAGCACCCCAGTGCTTCCATTGGAGTATCTGGGGACTTGAATCACATGACTTTTCACATGACCCTCTCCTTTACCGACTTACAGTTTGTTAAACAACAAAACTGAAGACCTTGTACAAGCAGTTCTAACTTCCAGGGTAAAAGATGCATACAGCTCCACCACACTTCCCCTACTTGGCAATTCTAATCACCTCTCACCCAGATTGTAGCCTCTGGTCCAACAACAACCAGCAACTATCAGGTCATCCAGGAGTTGGTCACATGATGCAGTTGAGGCTCTGAGCTGCTGTTTCAAGGCTACAGACTGGGAGTTTCAAACTGAGCCACATGGTAAGGGCATAGACAGTCTAACATAATATATTTAATATATTACAGACTTTATGAATAAAGATTATGACTGATCCAAATGCCCCCCTAAGCCTTGTACTCTCACAGTTTGCATCCTCCCCCTGGATACACTGATGTGGATTTTTGTACAAACCAGTGGATAGGGACCGCTGAAAGTAATGTTGAGCATTTTCCTACAAAAATGAAGATGTTGTACAGTTGTGACTAAATGGCAACTCAGCCCTGTGCGGCTCTCTTTGTCAGGGCTTGCTTGATGAGGCCATCTTGTTTTTGGCTGCTGAGTCAGTGGAGCTGGCCAGTGAGGGATGAGTGACTGCAGGGTAGCTGTCTCCTGTGGGGTCTTGAACTTCCCAAAGCTTCCAGAGCATCTTTTCTTTTGTCTCACTTGTTGGAGAGAGGCAGCCAGAGATGCCTTAACTGTGCTACCAGGAAGCCGAGAGAATGAACCCCTGCGCTATGGCTGAGTGTAGTAGGTGAAGAGTTTGAGGTACAAGGTGGCCATATCAGAATGGAAGATCTTTCCTCTGTAAACCAGTGAGAAGGGCTGCATTGCTGAATGCCCTGCAACAATTCAACTATTCAACATAGTTAAGCCAGGCCCAGGTAAAGTCTCTAGCATCGGGCCACCCAACACCCGCCACCAACGCAGACCTCCAAAAAAATAAAGTGCATTTGTCTAATCCAAGTAGGCAGTAACTAGATAGCTGCAGTAAGTAAGCTAACAACTTGGTTCAACTCCACAATACTTGATATAGCTCCATAATAGAAGAAACCTGTCTGTCACTCACCCTTAGAAGTTCACTAAGCCTTCTGTTCAGTGAAGTCACACACTTTGCATAAATCCAAATTTCTGGCTGCATGTCCACATTGCTAACACCACCAAGATGAACGTCTCAAGATAAAAAATAATAATTTCCTCCATTTAGATTTAATTAGTGCCAGCTCTTCTGAACACAACTTTGCTTAACATTATTCTATCTTTTTAAATAGCGTTCTCTATCAGACTTTACTTGATTGTAACTTTCGAGAACAAAACTGATACATTACATAAGTTGCTGGTCAAATAAAACTTAGTGATAGTCAGCAGCTATTGAATTTCCTGTAAAGTTTTGGCCTAAACAGGTATACAGATATCTATTTCATTATAAACTGTGATTCATTGCTATTCAGTTGAAGTCAAAAGACCTTTACCTTCAATGTTCTCTCACAATGGGCCCCTAGTGATCATGGGCCTGAGTGCGTCTGCACCTGCCAAACCTGCTATTGTTACACCCCTGCATGACAGACATCAGCTGTCTCCCAGAGCTTGACATTAATGGGAAGACATGCAGTCTAGACTGCTTCCAGACAACATTGGGGCAGGGTTAGGCAACTATGGTGTTCTCCACTTTAGAAAGTGAAAGCCCAGTGGTGTACTCTTAGCTGGAAGAAGGTCGTCCTACTTAATAGGATAAAAGAAACGTGTGTCCGTCTTGGTCTTAGGTAGATAGCGGTGCATCCAGCCAGGGGATTTCAAGCTTCTCAGGAAATTAAGAGGGAAGAGGCACTGAATAAGACTGAGATAAGGATGACACCTTGCCTGGGCTCCATGCAACTTCTTATAAGTAACATAATTGGGAAATTATTCCTGTTAAGTTGACTGAAAGACTGCCGTCTGGATTCGATTGGTCAAGCATTATGCAATTAACCTTTAATATTAGAGAGGTGTCTCCAGACAGGCCTGCAAGATTAATGGTTTATTACTAACTGCCTTGACCATCACCAGGATGCACGTTGTGTAATATCTCAGGACTTTGTGTCTTGGGTCTAGCTATTGAGAGAAACTGCAGGTGGCATCTGCCTACTTGCGCCCTTGTGAAGGACCTGTTAAGAAGCTCATGTCTGTGTGACTGTCCTGGTGGTAGAGAGCACTTACAAGTGTAGAGGTCGTGTCAGGTGTACTATTGCACAAATGAGTCTTGAGGAAGCTCTGTCACTCTGCCCTTTGGTGACCTGTTTTTTTGTTGTTGTTTTTTTAATTGCCTAAAATACTGTCCTGCAGTCTATGGTACGGCTTATATTTGTAAAATAACTGTATGTAAAGAATACTGCAGATTTAGTGTTACTGGTCTGAACAACCAACATATTACATAGGCTATGTTTCACATGCCACATACAGTCTTAATGTAAAGTAATTAGGTCTCTAATGCAAACAGTTCTGTCGGGCTTTGTTTTTCTGCAAGCTAGTTAAATTTAGAGGCACACACAAAAATCATACCCGTCACTCAAAGCCTTTCCTGGCAGCTCTTGTTGGTAGCCTAGTCTTGATAAAATATGGGAAAATCCCCTTCTGGATGTCCACTATGGTCCAGTTGACAAATCATTCCAGGTTAGCTATTTTATTTTTAAATTAATGATAAAAATAGAATTCATCATGTATATTATGTTGTCATGTGTCTGTTTTCATACGATTACGCTTGTGTAGTCTGAAAAGAGCACTACAATCACCTCATTCCTTACATTCTATTGACACCACCTCAGTCCAAAACAGGGGAAAAGACCAGCAAGTAATTTTCATGAACTATCTTTGCATCATAAGTGAATATAAGAATTGGATCAAATGCATCCAACATTAGAAATCTAATTTACATTAGCAACATTAACATAGTTATAAGCAATTTGCAGTGTTTGCAGTACAAAGCGGTTAATTTATATCTGATTTTATACCCCTATAATTTTGTAGAATATAAAACCCCTACAATATACAGGCAGTGCCGTGTCTAGAAGGATGTGTTATTTACTTGAACTTGGGACGGCGCATCACAGAGGAAATGACTCATGGGATTCTGGCATGTGGGAGGACATGGGAAAGGACAAGTGTCTCCAGATTCTGGCCAATCACTGTGACATGAACGCTCATGTCGCATCATGCCAGATTTAATTGAAAGAAAAAGCCTGATTTGAAATTTAAACATATGGCTGAGAGCCACCAAGCAGACACAAACATGTTGTTTTAAATACTTCCTCATGAACAAAGAGAGTAATTATTTAGTGAACTCTTCTTTAAAAAGCTGTGCTGTATTTGATCATAATGACCAAAAAAAGCCTTGGTCTGGGGGCTCTGGGGTCAGCCATGGCCTGCTGGTTATAGGATCAGACTTAAGACTGAAGCGTGGTCGCTTGGATCCTCAAACAGGAGTTGGGCAGTGTGGGCAGGGGCAGTGATTGCACATCTCTCTCCAGTGTCTACATACATGACTAACCTCAACTGCTTCCTGGGTCCCACAGAAGTGGCGATCTGCTGCTCTGGATTTCTGTTCTGAGTTCACCTCAAGCACTGTGTGCTGTGTGTGTGTGTGTGTGTGGGTATGTTTGTTATCACTAATACAAATGGATGGCTAAAATGCAGAATTGTCCTTAGGAACCAAGATAGTATCTATCTACAGTTAACACTATTTAAACAAAAAAGACAATTGTGACACCTACTGGTCAGTTCTTTAACCTCTGTAAGCAAAACACTGTATAGGACAGGGGACACAGGATATAGGTTGTCTTTGAGTCAATTACGGCTTTATGCTCATTACTTGAAATTATGTTAAATCTGTTATGCCCTATTATATCCAAATGTGATGTAGTATTAACATACAGTAATAACCCACTAATACAATGCTATTAGTGATAAGCTACTATAAATCAGTCTGATTTTCAGGCTTCGGAATTGTTGAAAATATTTATATTTTTCTGGTTCAATGGACAAAATAGAATTAAGCTTCGTATTTAAGACTGGGGTCTTATTTTCTTTTGACATAGGTGTCTCGTCACCCTCCTCTAAGCCCCCCCCCAAATACACCACCATTCAAAAAAAAAAAGCATGCATACACACACACCATGAATTTCTAATTCTCTGTTTCATCACCCTCTCCTCTCTTTTGTCTTTTTTTCATGAATACTGTTACAGTCTCTCTTTTTGTATCAGCAGTCACACAGATAAGCATGTGAGGGGTGGCATCCTTACGTAATTTATTCTCCTCCCATCGGCTCTCAGTGCACTCTCTCTCTCTCTCTCTCTCCCCCTCTCTCTGTCTCCCTCTCTGTCTCCCAGTCCTTCTCTTTCCCTCTTGATTTCCTAATATCCAGTCCCACTACAGCACACCTTTATATTGCAGCCAGGTTAGAATGTCTTTCTGCGATTCAAGGCCTCTTAGCTAACATCAGTCTGTGTACAAAATGATTAGTTTGACATCTGTGGACACTCCAAAACTGGATGTGCAGATTTCTTTCCTACTGCAAATTTGAAAATACTTTATGTTTATTATGTTTCAACACTGAGGGGAAAGATATCTCTGAAAGCGATCTGTGTAGCTGGCTCACTATAGCATTTCTATTGTGGTTTGTCCTGCTGTTTCACATTAAATATCACCATTAGTGTAGGCACTGCTTATGTAACTGCATTTTTTCATTGTGTCTGCCCTCTGAGAAATACACATGTCATTTCACTAATCGGCATGTGTGTGCCGAAGTGCAGATGCCTGCTGCTTCATTAGAGATGTATTGATTCCACTGTGGAAATCTATTTACATGGAATGAGCAATGAGCCACGAGTCACCACAGGAGAGCAAAAAAAATGGATTTTGAAAATCTGCTTCAATTTGAAAAATTAACTGGAAAATGTATTCAGATCAAATCTTTAGAAGCAAATGAAAAAGTTAATGGTGGAGAGCGTTTTCTCTCAGTGCTTTTAAATGAATAGAAACAAAATCATTTCAATTCTCAGAGATGTCTTTCTGTCAGAAATGGCATTTGTGCTTAGGTGGCAGACTTTTACAGTGGATGGAAAAATGAATAGGTCCATTTGTATTCTTGCATCCACAGAAGGCTACAGTCTGATGTTAAGATGATTTATCCTTTGGGTTTATGAATTCTTTCTTATGAAAAGGTTGATGAGGTAGCATTTTAAGGTAAAATACTCTCTGGGTTATGCTTTTGTTCAGGGAAGAAATGCATTCATCTCTTCAGCAGAACATAACATAGTTGTGGCATGTCGGTCTTGAGGCATATAAAAATGAATTGCCTGTAAAAATGAATAATTCTGCTAATTACTCTGTAATGAAGGAAGTGTTCTCTGTTTCTGTGTGGCACAATAGAGAGAGGGTGCGTTTTGATTGACCTGTTCCCTGGGTCTGCCTCAAACAGACAGAAGCAGCCGAGTGTTCCTAATGAAGAGTAATGCCCTAGACCGCAGCCCCCCTGACAGACAAAGCACCACTCGGTGTGGACACTCATACAATGCTGCCTCTGGCCATGTGCAGGCCTTCCAGCCACCATTAACAGCTCCACCATTATCCTCAGACCCCACACACACACACACGGCCGTCTTAAGAAAGGGAACACACACACACTCTCTGTTGTGGCTTTTCAAGACCCCCCACCGTCTTGCCATAAACAGCCCAGGCCTCCACTCTGAACCTTGCACCAAGCAGCACTGATTTAGACCCAGGTTGAAGCCATGCAGTGGTACTTGAGGCTGACAGATTGTGAAGTGCATTTACAAGACGCACAAGAGGGGAAAGCAGGAGCCAGTGGTGTGCCATTGAGTTCCAAGTGTCATAGGTCTGCTGAAGGCCACTTTATAATTAACAATCATCTTCTAGTCACTCAGGAAGGAGTAATGAGCAGAGAGTTTAGCATTATGAAAGAGTAGCTACCTCATAAATCATTGCACATAACAACCTGGTGGCTGCCTTTATTTTTCACAGCATCTTTAACTTACCAATGCGGGGGCACAAAATGATCTTGTGGAGCTTGAAAAAAGCATTTTCTGTTTTCATTTGAATAGCAATTATTTTCTGCCTAATTGTATTCAGACACCTCATTTATCTCAGAGCAAAACAAGCTGCATGGAAAGGTAGCCCTTCTTGAAAGAACTGCAACACACGGTGGGAGTCTGTAACACGACACCGTTTGAAACATTCACATTTTTCCTTAGTGACAGTGTTTGCCTGAGTAACATATTTAGTGAGAGCAGTATCCTGCAGGCAGCTCATTCAGCCATCAAAGCCACGTCAGAAGGGGCAGTGAGGCTTAGATCTGGCATATTAGTGGTGCACGCC